>JAODKM010000001.1:5273679-5285826 GCA_026780845.1 Petrocephalus sullivani | reverse complement strand
AGAGCATCTCTGACCACACAACATGCCGAACCCTATAGCAGATGGGCTACAGCAGCTGAAGACCACACCGGGTGCCAGTCCTGTCAGCCAAGAACAGGAAACCGAGGCTACAGTGGGCACAGGGTCACCAAAACTGGACAATGGAATCACGTTGTCTGGTCAGTTGAGTCTCGATTTCTGCTGTGACATTCAGGCGGTAGTGAGGTGAGCACAGTATTGGCTCAAAGCTAAGAGATTTAGGGAATAAATGCATGTGTTTTGATGTATTAGCAGTGAGCTAATAGAGTAAGGCTTGTATTTTTGTTAGACATTAGGTAGCATAAACACATCTGCAGTGTTGTGTGCTTTTTTCTGCTTTAATACCCATCACCTGTCTACCATGGAAACAAAACTCGTGACCTTGCTGTCCTCAGGCACCGTAGCGCTGTTGCTGCTGATTAACAATAATATGGAAATATTCGCTTCATATTCAAAACATGGTAATATTTGGCCTTAATTTAACCGAAAGGACGCGAAGAAAGGCTTCAGTTAGTAGTAACTTTATACGCTTTGTCTTGATAAAATCATCATTGGTGGAGCGAGAGCGTTTGAAATGCTTTTAATATAAAAAAAAGCATGGCTTTTTTCCACTAAAGTGCTTGTTACGTCGATAAACTCGCACGGCTCTCACCGTGACCTCTAACACAGGGAGGGAGTGCGGTGCCCCAGAGCTGCAGTGTAGCTGAAAGACGCCTTTGATCCGCGTGACACAGAACTTTCCAGGGAAAGGTTCCATCAGTGCGGCACGCATCCCGCTTATTTCGGTATTAATATAAACGAGGGCTGTTTTCACTGCGGCCCTCGTTGCCATGGTGAAGCACTCGCTTGTTGGATTCCTCAGAAACGTCCTTCAGGAACTTGCGTGGCGCCTAAGGGACGTGATCTGGCCAGAAGGGGGCGCGCTGCATGTGCGTATAACTGTTACATGATTGTTAGATGGGGGTGGGTGTTCATGCACCTTACTGTGTAATATTAGCTTCTGTTTTGTCTTTTGACAACTCAAAACAGTATGCCCTGGTGGTTCCTGGTGTTCTTTTTGTTAAACCCATCCTGGTGTTAGCAAGAAGTACGGTGTTGTCCTAACAACACTAAGGCTATGGCTTCCAATCCCAGGCAGTGCACATATGTACAACTTTTGAGAGGCTAAGGATTACCGTCTGATTAGAGGAGTCCCATTCATTTGGGTGTTGGCTGGTGGTGGAGGAAAGCCAAGCATTGCCAAGAGAGCAGAGGGGGCCGTGTGAGACAGCTGGACCCATCACATCTCCATCTTGGCCCCTCCTCTCTTTCCTGCTTCCCCCGCCGCCTCCGTCCCACAGCAGTTAGCCAGACTTCAGGAGGCTCAGATTAATTAAGACAAATGTAAGGAGCCGGTCGTCAGAATCTCAGCCGTGTCTGACGGATCGGGGGGTTTCTGCCTCAATTAACACAGCAGCTGGGAGCCTTCAACTTTCCATCCGTCTGGTGGGTGTCATGGAAGCAGCCGGAGGAGCCCCCCCCTTCCGCCGAGTGTGAGAATGGGGGCAGGGTGATGTAAGCGTGACCTCTGACCTCGGCGGTCTGTGGAATGACAAGGAGAGGGCTCTCGGGGGTGCAAGGTGGCCGTGGGCCCGGCCCCCTGCCCAAAACTGGGCCAGCATCCTCCAATTGCCCCTGGCTTCCGTCAGCAGCTTATTAAGAAGCGTGTGGGCGCTCCAGAGCTCAGATAAGCAGGACCGCCTCTTCTTGGGGATTCCATTAAATTCTCACCCCACCCCCGCAGTGGAAAAAAACCCCCTCTAAAATAAACATAACTGAAATGTACTTATTTTCTTGGTAATATGTATAAATTACACCAATAAAGGGGAAATCATTTGCATTTATTATAATCATTCATCCACTGAAGGTCACGGCAGTCCGGGGAACTTATGGAGAGAGGCAGAGGATCCCAGGTGCGAGATGTGGGCCCGTTGTACATTCAGTGACTCGGTGCTCTTTGGGGAGGAAGCCCACGCAAGCAGCAGGTGCACACGCCAACTCCACGCACGTGTTACGGGACTGAGCCAGACTGAGACCCCCGGCCCCTTATCCCCATGCCACTGTGCCTCCACGCCGAGCGAGCTAAATGTCATCCTCACGTCCCCCGTCTCCAAAAGTGTTAATCACACGCCTGCAGCGTGAAAAGGCACCGCTAAGCTGCCAGTTCCTCCAGCGCAGTCAGGTAATGCGTCAAAGCCTGATCGCGCATTTTAGCGTGAATGCGACGCCTGTCTTCAATCGCAAAATGGTGCTTGTCAGAGGTGTAAATATCAGGTCCAGAAAGTAAAAATCCAGACCAAGATTTTGTTTCAACCAACCCATTGAGTATAAAGACTCACAATTACCGAGTACTCAACTGGTTGGTTGGAACAAAATCCTGGATTTTTACTTTCTGGACCTGAACTATACATGGCTGGAGCTTCTGTTTCCAGCCCTTTAAGCAAAAACAAAGCATGACAGAGTTGTTTCCCTTTGGCTGGTCTTACACCCCCAAGACAGTGGGTTTAATACCCACCCTCACTGTATGTGTGTGTGGAGTTTGAATGTTCTTTCCGGGTCTCTGTGGGTTTACTCTAGGTACTCTGGCTTCTTCACACAGTCTGAAGTCACATGATCAGGCCAATTGAGGCCTCCGAGTTGCCATTGGCCTGTGATTGTGTTTCAGAATATGTGCCCTGTCATGGATTAGCATTCTATTCATGGTGGGGTAGGCTCCATGATCACTATGAGCTTGCGTCGATAAATCAGTTATGCGAAATGGATGGCTGCATCGAACAGGAACGTGGATAAATACGGATGGGTCTGTTATACACCGGCCATTCTGGTCACTTTGCATGTAGCGAGATTGTAAAGCGCTGTACTGACGCAGCTAATTGGCTACATAAATAATTATCGCAGTAATGCACAAGAAAATCACAATCTGTCCGTCAATTAGACCTCGCACCTGCTTCCCGCCGAAAGCGTCCCCGATCCCACGTCCGGGTTTATTCCCTTCATTTCCCGTTATTTGGCATTAGGTGAGTGACGGCGTCCCCACCGGAGGCCCACCTGTGAGTCCGGCCCGGAGTTCGACGTGCCGTGGAACCGGAGCCAGGATCAGTCAGCTTTACACTAACTCGCAGATGATGGCAAACGGCAGCCTTATTAGGGGCTGGATCATAAATCATCCATTAATAAACAAATGCGAGATCATAAGAGCGTGACTGATGCTGGCCGACGCCCCCCCGCATTTTCCTGAGGACCTACAGCTGCACCCAGAGGAGCCTCCAGCCCCAGTGTTTCTCAGTCTCCCTTTTTACTCGTATTCCCCCTAATGATCAGCTAAAGACGTCCCGGCTGACCTTTCTGAAATGGCATTGGCTGCTTGTTGCCGCATGCCCCTCCCATGCTTCACTATCTCTAGGGACGAAATTTAAATTTCTCAATATTTAATGCAGGTATGATTTTTAGCATTAATATACACTCCTATCTCGTGGGTCTCCTATTAAGGCATAGTTGGCCCACCCTGCCCCTTTAGCAACCATGTTAACGTAGCCGGCTGTAATAGTAAGATGCTCCTTGAGAGTCTGATTATCTGTATCAGCTGTGTTAAATTAGGGCTGCTAAGCTCTACAGGCTGGTAGATTTCCAGGAGCAGGGTTGGTCGGTGCTGCTTTAAGGCATCTTTAGCTGTGCTGTTTATATAATATTGCGTGTTCTTCTGTGGCAGGCGGTCGGAACAATCCGGCTCTGTCAATAAAAGGACTTGAAGTCATCAACACGCCAACTGTGTAGCTTACATGGCCATTACAGTGCCCCCACCATCACTCCCGTCAATGATGGGGTCACGTCTACAGCACGTTCACACTCCTCCGCTGCAGACCAAGGAGCCCAAAGGTACATTCTGGTCCTGTACCTTCATGGAAATGGAAATAAAGCCTTCGATAATACCACTTTAAAAAAAAAAAACAACTCAGTAAGATATCTGGCTCTGAGTAGTTTCTCTCTCTTTGCTGCTTTCTGTCCTTACTTTGCCGAGATTGAAGTTGGACCACAGAAGAGCTTCTTAATCATAGCTATTACTGAATTTGCCGTTGCTAAGGGGATTGAAAAGAAGGCTGAAATCGCTGCCAGTGGCACCGTGCTTAAAATGTAGACGCCGTCCTTGGCTGGGTATTCGCTGCCGCTCGATTCGAGGTGGCATTAGGAGGTGCGCTGCCATTGCCCTGTAATGTGGGGCACTCCGATTGATGCTGTTAACGGATCCGTGCAGTCTCACGCTGACCGCAACCGAGCCAACTGCTTCGAAATTCACCCTGGCATCTTTACACAGCACAATAAAAAATAAGATCTTGGCCGTAGTGATGAAAATGATTTATTCATCCAAACTCCTGTATCGTTATTGCTGATGATTGAAAGACGGCTGCTAATTCAGTTTGAGGCTTTTGGGAGATGAAGCTGCAAGCTGAGTGTCCCCAGTGAAATTCCCACGACTCCATCTCCTGCGGGTACCGAGTAACGGGTAACGCGTGCACTTTGTGTTTGGTTGCCGGGACATTAGTAACCATGTGTTTCTCCTTTGTGGGCTTACTTGCTGATCTGTACTATATGTTCCTTACTTTCTTTAATATGGCCACATGTGGCCACATTTCCCATCATGCTCAGAATACGCAATGTGCTTGTTTACTTGTAATAATATATTCCTCGTTTTGGGACTGTTAAAATTTTATACTGAATACTAAATATACTGCAGCACAGTTTGTTCATTCATGGATATTTTATAGAGTGAAGAAGTGTTCTGTCTTGTAATAAAATGTTTGTGAAAAATGAAATCAGAGTCACTTTACAGATGACCCTTTACTCATTTACCCATATTATATTTTATGTAATGCTGTCTGTTGTCGGTGTTTTGTAGGCCGTTTGTTTGTGTGTGATACTGTTCTTCCATACAGATACTAGGTGCTAATGTTTTCAGGGTATGAGATGGATTTTCCTTGCCTTGTGTCCACAGCCTCCAGGACGGGCTCCAGACCCCCGGCAACCCTGAATAGGACAAGCGGTTACAGAAAGTGGATATGTGTGTGTGTATGTATGTATATATAGTGCTGTTGACAATACTTCAGCAACTTGTAGTCATTCAGTTTTGAATGTATGTTTAAAAGTTTTGGGAACAGTATGAATGCATGTGCAAAATCACAAAGTTCTGATGGTGGTGGATTTTGAGCGAGAACGGAATCCATGATGTTTTTGGGATTTAGTCACTGAATGCCTTTTGTATGAAAGCAATGAGACTCACAGTTTAGCCACATACACTGATGCTATGGCAACTGTGTGTAGAGTTTTGAGAAAGTGACTTCGGTATTGCAGAATGTATCAAACCGTCCATGTCCCTGTCCATCTATCTATTGACCCATCTATCCATCCACCTTCCACACTGCCTTTTCTGCACAGGGTCATGTTGTACCTGGAGCATATCCCAGAATGCACTGGGCACAAGACAGACCCTGGGACACACATGCTCACATACTCGCTGACTTGTTCCAGGCCGTCTGGAGTCTCTCTTGCCGCCTTGGTGGTGATCACGCCTTCCCGTGATCGGGATGACACACCCCTCTGCAGCCTTTACACAGCGCTCCATGTCACTCACCCTGCCACATGGACCCTGGGGTTCTGCGTCCTTTAACTGCTCTTCACAGGAAGCATGTTCTCCTATGCGCCTCTCACAGGTATTATCCCCCACAAAAAGCACCCCCACCCCCCACCACTACTTGGGAGGCTTGTGCCCATGGATGTGTCTGTGACTGTAAGTGTGTGTGTGTGACTTTTGAGTGTGTGTCTGTCTGTCTGTCTGTGACTGTGAGTATGTGTGTGTGTGTGTGACTGTGAGTATGTGTGTGTGTGTGTGTGTGTGACTGTGTGTGCCTGCGTGTGATTGACCTCACAAGTAGAGTAAATCCTCCAAAACTGTGACTAGGTCATTTTTGCAGTCCTCACTACTTCAGGCTTCATTTTACAATAATAATCTGTGAATGCAATCAAAAAAGTTAAAATGCTAAAGGTCTTGTGTTTTCTTTGGTTATTCATGGGTACGCTTTAGCTGAGGCTCTGTCTGATGTGTCTGATGTACGTCGGCCTCAGCTGTACTGCCCCCCCCCCAGGTGAATTGAGCTCTGAGGGAAGCTGAAACCCCCACCAGATTCTCCATGCCATTGGATTCCCTGCGTGATGGTGCCCCCCCCCCAAACAGCTGTATCTCTGATGCCCCCCTCAGCTCAGTAGTGCAACTGCAGCCCAGCTCCGTCGATCTTCCTCCTCCCAGTTACAGGCTGGTTCGGGGTGTCTCGAGTGAGTCGGGGGTTTGGGGGACATTTACGACGCCAGGGCCGGGACGCGCGTGATCTGAAAGAGACGAGCTGGGGTCGATCGTATCGAGCGGCAAAGCGCTGCAGAACCATCCCTCAGGATAAAACAAAAAACCCAATAACGAAATCAACACGCGCAGCCGTGCCTGACTGATGCACACGGAGGCCGGCTGATTCGTATCTGGCCCACGCCGGCGGGGGCTTCTCTCGTCGGTGGTGCGTGTGGGGAGGAAGGCGTTCACACCTCGGTCACTCTATGGAGGGACCAGATCAGGATGAAGAGGAATCCTTAGGAGTAGCGGCAATGAAGAAGCTTGTCTGGTTATGCGAAGGCAAGGAGGGAATGGCAGCTTGTTGGGGAGACAGGAGAGGAACGTGGCGTAAACTGTGAAGGATATTCACACTCTGGAGGACGGCCAAGGGGCAGAGGGACCCAGGGGCACCTGGCGGCCTGAGGCACACATGCAGCCTGCCTGACTTCTCTTCCCATTATAGGATCCTGTGCCGCCGGGGAATGCCTCACACTTATGGTCACATGACCTGGCCACAGGAAGTAGCTAAAGCAAATTGATAAGCAGTGGACCGACTGACTTTGGGAAGGGAGTTGATTTTCTGTGGAGTTTTGTTGAGTTTTATGGCTTTTTTGTTCAGTATTTGTTTGCACTGCTGTTACCCTAAACTGTTGTAGGTCAGTACTCCGGGGCATCCGTACTGTGAAAGGCACTATATAACAAGCAGATTGATTGGAAGAGATTAGAGACAGCAGGGGAAGATGCCATCAATCCCAGAGAGCGCGGCACTCCCACGGCAAGTGCGGTGGCCCGATGTCGTGTCAGGCGGCGAGTCAGAGAGGCAGCGATCGATCGCAGTAAGATTTTCAAAACTGTGGAGAAAAAGCTTCATTATTATCCACTTAGAAATCCCTTTGTTATAGACCTCTCAGCTCCATTATTAAGGGCAGGGCTGCTTCTTTGCAGAATTTCTAGAATTCTGGAACGTTCTCTCAACCAGCTCCCAAGGTACCCCAGGAACGCCAGCCCCCCCCACCCCTCAGCATTACAAGTATGACATGCAGAATGACAGACGTGTCCCCTTCCGCAGCCCTGACTGCGGTCTCCCATGATGTCGTATAGCAGGAACTCACTAGCCCCCCGCCCCCCCAGGTCACTCCTGTACTATATAAGCTGCTCACTGGTGAATGTAATTAGGATTCATTCTCAGGCTGCTATTGACTGGTGTCACCTCCCTAAAAAGGGAGTCAGCCTCATTTTCCTGCACATGGCCAAGGGGTCAGAGCAGCTACTCTTTGCAAATGGCTGCTGCTACCCTGATCAAAGCATTCCATACCACAGAAAAAAAAGTGCCAGTTAAACTATTGAAAACTGTAAATTTCACCTAGAAAGTGGACTGGAGCACTGACGACAGGTCATGGATTTTTTTAATGATGAATCCAATTGTTTGCGATGAATATTGACTGAATTTTCAATTTTAATTGTCTCTTTTTTTACTGGAAAATTGTTCTGTGATACTGAAAGGAAAGGTCATTATTTGAAGTATACACAGTGTGCCTTGTACTATTGAATTTATAATGAAATTTACACCTGTAACACATTTTTTCTTAAAACAATTATATGGAGTAGAATATTTGTTCAGTATAAATCATTGAGGATTGATGCAGAATGCATTATTTTGTAAGTAACTGGAATCAGGTGATTGGGTCAAGAGACTTAACACCCCCCTACTGTGACTCTGTGTATGGATTAATTGTTACTTGCATTTTTCTTGAATAATACCGGATAGTATTTGAATACGTCTGAGTACTCAAGTCACTGGAGAAGACATCTTCTTAAATAAAAATCTATGGTTGCACATGGTTGCAATTGTGATTTTTAGGGGGAATCAAATGCAGTGAATAAAAATGAGGCAATCAGCCCCCTCTCTGCCCCCCACTCCCACACATTTGCCAGTTTCCCTCCAGGCCTGGGACTTTTCTGCGCCTTTGTCTGGTCTCGCATGCGTGCGTCTGTCTCCTGGTGTTGTCTCCCACCGACAAGCTGTTGATTGCGATTGTTAAGTTGTTATTCCGAGCAATTGGGTTCTCTTTCCGACCTCACCACTTTACTGCCCCGCCGCCACAGCCCATGGGACGCCTACCCCACTCTCCCCTTAAGGGCATGGCATATACTTGCAGCGAGGGCGAGCCATTGTTTTCGTCCAATTGGTCGAGGCGTGTCAGCTGGTGTGTGGGCGTGTCACTGGTTACCATCTGGGTATTCCCGTGGTCCTAATGCAGTCTCCCACACAAGCTCTCATGGCACTGCGTTATTGGGTATGTAAAACGCACAGGAATCGGTAATATCCATCTGTCCGTCCATCCATCCATTCATCCGATCATCTGTCTACCAATACTGCTTTTCCAAAGCAGGGTCTCATAGAGCCTGGATCCTATCCCAGGATGCACTGGGAACGAGGCAGCCAACTCCAGCAAAACAAACCCTTAGAAAGCATCCTAGCAGACCCACAGAGAGGTAATGGCTATGTAATTTGTAATTTGACATCATTGTCAATTTGGCAGGTGGCTGGCCTGACCTGTAAGCACACTCGCTCTCAGATGAGGCCTGTCAGTGTCTGGGGGAGCATCCAATCTAATATTGTAGGGTATCCAGGTAATAATCATGTCCCACTCATGTGGGAAAGCAGCATGTACTCACACATTGGGGTTTAGCCCTCTTCGGAATTTCCCAGAATTCCATCTTGCTGAAACGTTGTTTGTAAGGCTCCCGAATGAAGCCAAAAGGCCATAACTCTCACTGTCCCCCCGCCCAGGGTCCCACAAGACAAAAAAGTGAGGTCCGGATTCGGAGAGGATGTCACTGTCGGATGTCACTGAAAGGCAGCGGTATTCAGTCCGTTGACCCCAGCCGCCCTGCGCTTCGTCTAAAGCAGGGTCCCATTGATCCGGTAGCATCGGGCCACCTGCCGAGGAGGGCCGCCTTCCCACTCCTTTGAGGAGAGCAAATTGAAATCGTCCCAGAGAGGCCTAACAATGCGAGAGGGAGATGGAGCGAGGGAAGGTCGGCCCGTACCGCGCCACCTTCTTTTGTCGTCCTGGGTGCTTGTTTATTATGGATGAATTTAACCAGAAAGATACTCCTCCGTCTCAGGCGCGAATGGGCTTTTAAGTGGGAGTCTGCCAGGGGTTATCCGAACTTCAGGTTTACTCAGAAGGCGGAGAGAGCGGAATAAAGCTTCAGAGGAGGACGTGGAGAGCAAACGAATGAGGGATCTGGGTATGAAAAGGGAGAGGGAGTGATCCCCGGTCAGGCTGGATCTCCCATCACCTCCTTTCCATCAGGTGATGTTTACTGCCCCTCCAAGCATGCATTCGTGTGGGGCCCCCTGTTGGCCACAAACAGTCACTACACTAAATATTATTAATAAGGCTATATTGTTCCCATAGGGAAATTCTCTTTATACCAACCTTGCTCCAGATGACACACAAATGCTAAGAATTCCTGATTTACTGTTCTGCCAAGGCCAGAATGGACCTTTGGATCACGAGCATAGAGGCTTTGCCCAGAGCCACACTCTTCCTTGTTATTGTTATTTTTGTTCTTCTTCTTCTTCTTCTTCTTCTTCTTGCTAGTAAATGCCACTTATTTAGGAGCTGCTGAAGCAACTAGCTAGCAATCATTTTCTGACTCAACTCACTTGCTATGTATCTAGTTTTTTAAGTGACTTTTTGCCCCAGAAACAACAAAATTACCCCAGATCAGAACAGTTAGGTGCGGGATGGTGGCGGATGTTTAAATAGTGAAGGAATGTCACTCGCTACCTGCCACCCAGCACCAGAAGGGGGCGCTAGCTATCCTGGGGGTTTATGGTCTTCCTGACTAACTGTGCATGGGACAGTAACAGAGAGCTTTGATACAACCGACAGACAGCCAGAGGAGAGGCTGCCCAGTCCCTCTTGTTAATACGGATATTTGATGTATTGCAGCGCTGCTGTTTGCAGAGTTGGTTGCTCTGTTACTTGCCTCCTCCTTGGTTGCTCTGTTACTTGCCTCCTCCTTGGTTGCTCTGTTACTTGCCTCCTCCTTGGTTGGGTGTTTGAAGCTTGCGTGTGCTTCACAGGTAGTGTGAGTGCCTTCCCACATCTCAAAGACATGTAGTCAGGCTAATTAGTGTTTCTCATTTGAAGAGCACATTTCCAAAACTCAATGAGTCCACGGGATGCATTTTCAAAAAAACATTCTGTGGAGTTTTGGAAATTTGATGAAAGTTCTTCACTGGGACTGAGTGAGTTTTGGTTCCCAGCATGATATCATATGATGAGAACACCTCATCATTGGTGCTCATTGGTGGTCCCGTCTCAAATACAACAATAAAACAGACAGAGTGAATTTTAGAAATTTGCTTTTCGATTGTCCAGAGTGCCTGTCCTGCATTGGACTGGCATCCTGCCCAGTGTGTCCTCTGTCCTGCATTGGACTGGCATCCTGCCCAGGGTGTCTGTCCTGCATTGGACTGGCATCCTGTCCAGGGTGTCCTCTGTCCTGCATTGGACTGGCATCCTGTCCAGGGTGTCCTCTGTCCTGCATTGGACTGGCATCCTGTCCAGGGTGTCCTCTGTGCTTCCTCAGAGGTCTACCCTGATCCTGTCCTGCATGAGTGATGGGAAGGTGATGATGACTGTAGCATGTTTCAGACAGAGTCTAGAAGGTGCGTTTATCTTTGGACGTGTTGCACAAAGCCGCATTACGGTGCATGCGTGCCTGCATGCCTGCGCGGGTGTATCCAAGCTCCTGGGGACTCGCGTTAAGAAGCGTGAGTAATTCTCCAAACTGTTTGTTAAAGGCAGCCTCAGCGCTAGTGTAAATATCTCATAAGAGCAACCTTATACTATGTGTTTCTCAAACCGGGGGCAGATCCCTCCGTGGCTCAGGCTCTCAGTGACGACCGACCGCCCCTGACTAAGAAATCAGCACCGGAAAGCCGGGATTGCTCCCGTCAGAGAACTTTTCGTTATTATCCAAACGGTCCTTCCAAAAGCACACGCCCACCTGCTCGCTCTCCCTTCCCAGGCCAGGTGGTAATTACTAATATCTATTGTGAATTGAAGGGCATTCTTCAGCTAGAAGCAAACCTCCTGTTATTTTCGCCACCGTAACTCACCCACCATCAAAAAAAGCACGCATTTCGTTTCTGAGCTGCCGTGCAAGAACACAGCCTGTCTTTTTCGTCTTTGGTGGCCGGGGGACAAATCAATACCCTTTTCCCCGGGAAAGGGCCGGGTACCACAATCGAGAGGATGGAAGAGCAGACCCCCTCCTGGGAGATGAGCGAGAAGCCGGCATGTTTGGAGGCCACAGGGAGGCCAGGGGTGGTCACTTGTCACATATGGAGACTTGTGATAGTCCTCAGGCTCTGCTCAATACCTAACGGCCTTGAAGTGCAAGAAAGTGCCGGAAATATCTCCAGAGAATCTGATAGGCTGATGCTGCTCAGTCGGACTCATTTGGGGCGTTTTGGCTTGATCACATCTGGTGATGGACGTGTGAGGCCATACCCTGGGGGGCGGTTCAATACACACACGCCCCCCCTCCCCGCTGTGCACTGGATGCTTCTTGCTGTGTCCATTGTCATTTCCAGGGAGGTGGGGATCTCATTATCTCCTGTCCTTCCTCTCCCACTAGGTCCACGGCCAGGCTATGACCATCGAGTAAGGTGGGGGGGGGGGGGCTGCCAT
>JAODKM010000001.1:5263192-5273579 GCA_026780845.1 Petrocephalus sullivani | reverse complement strand
CCCTACACTTCTTCCCGTCACTCCGCGCGTCCGATCTTCAGGTATACACCTATCTCTGTGTGTCAGGTCTACACCTATACGTGTGTGTCAAGTCTACACCTATACCTGTGTGTCAGTGTGTTAGCCCTACAACTATACCTGGGTGTCAGGTCTACACCTATACCTGTGTGTCTGTGTGTGAGCGCTACACCTATACCTGGGGGTCGGGGGGGCAGCTTCTGGTGCAGCACGGGCTACATGACAGGTAACACGCGAACCATTGTCATTATGACTGGGGGGGCTTGGATACTGACCAGCTTGATCCAGGTGCCCACCCCACACGCCGAGGAGGCATAATTGAGCCATTTTGACTGGACCTGCTGACTCTCACAAGCTGGGTATCAACCCCTGCTGAGAGTTCAGGCATCGCTTTGTCAGCAGGACCATGGCATGGAGCCAAGCAAGGGCACCCTCATCTGGTGGAGGAGATGGGGGGTGATGACCAGTCTCCCCCCTCCCGCAGTGATTGACAGCTCCGTCCGCCCATAATGACCATTATGACACCGCAGAGGCATCGCAGGGCCAAACAGCCATGGCCAGGAGGCGATACCCGCCTGACACGCCCCATGCGTTTCTGACAGAAGAGAGCGATCCCTGCTTCCCAGACTGCCTTTGACCTCCTCTCCTTTTCCGGGAGGTACACCCACAATCTTCACCCCACTGAATGCATGACAAAAGTGACAGGGGAATGGTCTGTGAATCAGGAAGTTGTGCAGCCAAAAGAGAGCCCACGTACTCAGGTCCCGGGATCCAGGCCTGCTTCCTGCTGAACAGATCCACTGTCTGGTCTGGCACTGAGCCATGAGGAACGGACCACACACCCAGTAGGTACAGCATGTAAATGTTCTTCATTATGCATGGACTCCTAATTAAAATTCCCATTTTAGCCCTTTATATTAATTTAAAGTCCTTCTCGGCATTCTCCCTAGGAAATGATAGGATTCTGATGTTAAGGCGGTATCAATCAATCCCCAGATGTTAATTAGTCAGAAAACACAGATTTTCCTGTTCTGTTTGACCTCGGGCGTCTGCCTGGAGTTCAACTTTTGCTTTTTTCAAGAAGCAGCTTGTACTTAAAGCTCTGCTCCGGGAGAAAGACCCCGAAGGAATCTTCATCAGTTGGACCCCTGAGGTTGTCCGAGGTCAAGCCTCCTCATTTGCATAGCGCGGTCCAGCCCCTCCCCCGAACGCCTGCCACCAGCATGAAGTGACCTGTGAGTGCTAGATTCCACTCAGCCGTTCAGACGGCAAACGGATCTCCGCCTACGGCGCGGGGAAAATATAGTATTTAGAGCAATCAGCCGTGCCATTGTTTACGGGCGATATCAGCAGTGAAACTTTTAGAGTCGCTAGATTAGCTTTTCAAAACATAATGGTGCTTTGCTTTGAAAAGACTTGTAATATTTGGCTGCTGCTGGGTGGTTTGTTTGTGTATCCATTTATGAGTTTGTTTATTTTTGGGGGCTAGTATATTGGAGTCACGGCATATTAATCTGATTGGTGTGCTGATTTGCCTTGTAAATGCTGATTTTACCTTCTCCTGCTGGTGATAGGCGTAACATGAGAGTATTTCCCTTGGGTGGGTGGTATCTTGGGATGCCTGTTGCCGCACACCTGTAGGATTGAGGATTTGTTTCCCACCCTGACCTGCATTTCCTTGTGTGTCCTACGTGTTGAAATTAAGTTTATTTGCCATTTGTACATTGGAATGTGTTTTTCCCAAATTCCTGTCTGCTCTCCTCACAAATCATATATTGGTAAGAGCAAGGCTTGGGATGTAGCCGCTGATTATGAGATCTGAGCCAGCAACCTCCGATTACAGGCACAGATGCCAAACCCACTGAGCCACATACCAATCCCACCACTGATGCGTGTTTCCAAAGACACAGGGTGCATGTGAATTGGTCCCTCTTAATTCCCCAGAGCACGTGACTGTGCGTGACTGCGTGTGTGCCTCGCCATGGACTGGCATCTCGTCCGCACCCTGACTAACACGCTTTGCTTCCTGGGACAGAATCCAGGCTCAAAAAAACGGCAAAAACGGATGGATGGAATCCTTTTATAAGAAAACATGCAACGCAACACTTTGCAGAGCAGAACAATAAATCCGCAGTCGTTTCTTCTCCAGAAATATTTAAATATGCACCAATAAAAAGGTTTCAGGCCAACCGGAAATGCATCTGACACACAGAGATTAAAAACGTTTAGAAATAATCTGGCATTACTAAATGTGGGGAGGAGGAGGGGGGCAAATCTCATAAGGAGATGAAGCCAATGACTCCAGGAAAATCCTCTTTTAATCTTCCAGTATTAAAAAGCAGTGTTTTGATATTGTCCAGTGGTCGCTCTCACAAAGAACCTGCAATCATAAACGTATGTCCAGGTCGGGACGGGCCGGCCGGGGGAAAGCTGTCTTACGTTTGCTCTCCTGTGAAAAGAAACACAAAGCGTGGCGACGTTCCGTGTCTTTCTCGGCGCCGTCCACTTTATCGGGGGCCTTTATTCACTCTGGTCGCATTTTAACACCCAGCGGGAAAAGGAGGGCTCGCACAGAAGCTCCTGACAATGCGTTTGTCGATTCGCATGGCAGCCGCCATGGAAAATTAGCATGGAAATAATCCCGCTGACAGACTCACATCATCGTCGGCCGCAGATTCCTGCAATATTTCATGAATCTTTAATATCTTGCCAGGGAAAAAAAAGGTAGATTGTTACATAAAATTTACTGAACACACATGGAATGAGTGATAGAGGCAGATTTAGAGAACAGAGGCAGTGAGCTGTGACATCAGCCATCCCCGTGGCAACAGAGGCCTTTCCGTCAAGGGTCCGCACGCATCCGGAGGCAGGATGTCGCATGGCCAGTTGGGGCTGACCGTTTATTTGGCCACTTTGTGCCCTCAACTCATTAACCCCCTTCCCCTGAGCAGCCTCGAATTGGGGGGGGGGGGGCTGTAAACATATATGTACGTACGACACAGATTTGACAGCATCCGTCTAATTGTCAGCGTTGATGAATAATTTACGGAAAGGCGGCTCATCACATCCAACGCCCTAATGTTTATTGATTGCAACCCCCTCCTGTTTTTTTTTTAATGTTCCGCACCTGCCTCAGAATCTGGCTGAGTGCAGAGAGCCAAGCCCCTCCTACTCAGGCCCGTATCGGGGGAACCGTGATTTCTGCTCACGCCGCATTCCTGCATTCACAGGCTGCTCCTTTCCAGAATGATCTTACCTCCTCTTTTAATCGAATGAAGTGCCCCCCCCCCTCCCCTCCTCCCCCGTGAAATCACAATTAAACATCATTGTCAAAGTGAAACAGTATGCCTACATACCAAGGAGTGGGGAAAATCGCGCCCCGAAACGGCAGTACTTAGTGACAGACTTTGTGTCTCAGGGCAAGTCGGCCGTGATCCTGAAATGCGAATCTGGACGATGCGAGTTCTGATGTCACAGGCGTAACCTTGCGGGGAAGAGTCCGCGGGGCCATAAGGTCGGCCCCCATGCGCCCCGCTTTGTAATTGGCTGGACTGAAATGCCAGAGCGGTCGCCTGAAAGCCGCCACTCGGCGATGTCTGCAGTCGCACACTCCACTTTATCTCTCCTCTATGACGCTAATCTAATGCCCCCCCCCCCCACCCCCCGCTATGGATATTAAGTTGCACACAGTTACATGCGGGTCTAATCCTACATGGGGGTGGGGAACTTCAATATTCACCCCCTCCTGAGGACATGACAACCATTAAGAATTGAGTTCGTTAAAGTTGCATAATGAAATGCAAACACTAATGACGTGCGGGGCTTAAATCCTCACACCCCCGGTCTGTTTGGTCGCCCCCTACTGGCCATACATGTAATAACCTCACCGTGTTCTCACTTTAATGAAGCAAAGCCATTTGTCAGCTTCCTCAGCATGTCCAATATGCACAATAAATCTCACAGGCACACACACAGGTGCATAAGTGTATCAGCTATGCAGTTAAAATGAACCATTTGCCGACGTTTATTTTTGAATTATGAGGGTCAGCTCCACCATATGCCTCTGTAATGTGACACGCTGACAACAACGGCAAGAGGCAGATGGGGAAACATGGGTGAGAGAGGAGGCTTAGCGGTGACAGCTAGCTTCGGATCGCGATGCATCTCCGGCAGCAACCGCTGATGTTTCCTCCCATCTCCCTGCTTAAGCTGCTCATTCTCTCAGCCTCTCTGGCGCCCCCCAGGGACACTGGACTGCCGCTTTCATCCCATTGCTCGCTGCCCAGCAAACCACGAGGTTTGTTTCTCTCTCTCTCTGCTGCTTTCTAAGCCGTGATACCATCTTTCCGAAACCCGAAGCAGAATGTCCTTTCAGCTCTTATACTGCCCCCAAATGACGTGAAAGCACAGTGAGTGCCCGGAGAGTGAAGCTGCTACCTAGCGGCTTCCTTATGAGACTTTCGGTTGATATCTGTGCCATCCCGGCGCGGTTTATCACTCGTCCTGGTGCACTTCAAGGCAAAACTGAGCTTCATTTCATGAATATTGATGAGAGCTACGAGATCATGTTTGCAGCGTGAAAATTGGCGTCCAGTTTATTCGTCACCAAAAGCGTTTGTTGTGTCGATCATGTGCCCCAGATCAGTAACAGCTTAGAGTGCAGGGTGTGGTTTGTGGGGGGGGTGGGGGGGGGTCTAAGATCTTTCCCTAAAAGCCTCTCCTCCCCTCAGACCTCCTCTCTCCTCCCTGCACTCTCCAGCACAACCCTGACTCACTCTTTACTAGAGCCGGTTGGGGTTTCAGCCTCAGTCTGATCCTTGTCTTGAAAATGGAAATGACTTCACTGAAATGAAAGCCATCTTTGATCTCAGCCATTGTCGGGCTCGGTGGCGTCTCATGGAAATGGGGAGCCCGTTTTTGCTGAGATAAAAATTTCACGCAATTAATGCCTTAACCCCCCCGCGGTACATTGAGTGTAATCGTGGCCTCGCCACTCTGTGCACAACACATTCGGCAGGTATAATAAGGCATAAACCATCAATCACCCTTTTTCTTTTAGAAACTGATTTCTAGCAACAAAAATAAAAGGATTAAAATGAGAGCAGGATGCACAGTTTTACTGTCACTCTGAGAACTCTCTCTTGACGTTGCAGGCTAGGTTAATGTTTTGTTGTTTTATTGCCCAAAAACAGTTTAACTGTTACAAGAGAAATCCCTTCAGTAGATGATCTGCCATTCTGTAACCATAAACTGGGGGTGCTCGCTGTTAATTAAATTGCCTTTCTTCTTTGATGATCTAAATTAATTCATTAGCAGGAAGCTAATTCTTTCTCTAGTCCACAGACGTGCTCCAAAGTCAGCATCAGGGAACTGAGTTTGGTTGGGAAATTAAGTTTGTGTTCCACTCAGCATTATGCTTCATGAAAAGGAGTCACGCTGGCATGTTCGAGTGCACCGGGATGGCTTAATATCACAGGTTTTTACGGTAGATTTGTTTTTCAGAAAGTAATTGCAACAGAAAGCAGATGTTGGTTTTAAGACTGCTGCTAACCACAGTTCATACGCATCATGAGCCATAAATGCAAAGACCCAGAACACAATGCCATGCTGATCCATTACTAAAGGTGGCATCCAGCTGGACTTAAAGTGCCTGTGGGCTCCCCCCATGTCTTGAGACCTTTAACAGTTCGCTGTGGTGTACTGCCTTCCTGTAGTGACACGTGTGCCAGGCCTGAGTCAGTAATGGCAGCAGGTACACCCCTGAAGGGTGCGTGCACAGTCACACTTGCACTACAACACCCCATTTTACGTACCTTTACTGTGCCGAACCAGCCCAGAGAGAGAGAGAGGGAGAAAGAGACAGAGAGAGAGAGACAGAGGGAGAGAGACAGAGAGAGAGAGGGAGAGAGAGAGAGAGAGAGGGAGGGGCCTCACTAATGCGGTGAACTCCACCACTCTGATGGTAGCATCATCAATTTCTGCAGAAGGAGGTGTGAGGGGGGCGGGAAGAGGTGTTTGCTAAAACCAGCTACCGTGTCCATCGCTTTGTCATTGTCATGGCGCCCGTAAGTAGGGGCGTGGCCTACTCTCCCTACAAAGACAGACGAAATTTTACAAATTAGTGATGTAAGGAAATCACTAAATTATCACATTGATAACTATTATCCCCCCCCACACAATTTGAGCACTGGTGCCCACCCAACATTCCTTAATGCTGGCATCCTGGAAATATCACTGACATGAATGAATATGTCGCCCGTCGTCTTACTGTATGTAACAAAGCCCCTTCAGAGGTATCTGCACGTCAAGGTCTCTGGCGGCGCAGCTCTAGTTTCAGAGAGTAAAGGAGAGTGCAAACACTAAGATGGGTGCCCGGCTGATAGTGCTGCCCCCTAATGGCCAGGAAGTGGTAGGTCCACAAACAGACAGAGTTTGGGGTATGGTCATTACTATGTATGGTCACACCTCATTTTTTGTAGGTTGGAGTAAAGACCCGCACTGATGAAATGATGCCTTATTTGCCATTTTTACAAGTGGATAGGAAGGGTTAATTTCACATATTCCATCTTGCTTTCCTTTCGGGGGGGGGGGGGGGGGTAAGGACCTCGCTTGAAGGTCTAGCAGAGATGTGACTATTCTGCAAACGAAAGGATTCTAACCCACACTCTTCTTATCACAGGCACCAAGACCCGACCCAAGGAACCACACACCACCAATGCAGGGACAACATGAGTCCCAGATAAGGGGTTCAGTAAGGGGTGAGATGAGGAGAAGATGGCATTGGGATTGGGGTCCAGCCATGGCAGCTCCTTCTGTCCTTAAAATGACCCCAAAACTCCAAGGCTAACTGGGCATCATCCATCATCCCCGCCTGTGCACCAATCAGACGAGCAGAGGATAACTGAGGACGAGTGGGTGATGCATGAATTACTCATGAGGTGAGCAACTGTGCTTGCCTATAAACGGGGGCTAACGGGCAACCGTCAAGTTTGACAGTGGCTAAAATGCCGGCTTGTCTGATTGGTCAGCTTCCCAGGCTGGCGGGTTCATCTTCATGTTCTACTGTATAGGGTACTGTACATATTCTCCATTATTGTTCATTGGACCTCTTCCTTTCCCATGTTGAGGGGGAGGGTCCAGCACTGGAATATGAGGTGATAATTGAGTCACACCATCCAGGGAGTGCAAGGTGGTGTGGTGCGGTGTGGCCATGACTTTCAGCACCTAATCCACCCCCCCCAGTCAAATAGAGCCTCACAGTTTGAGCACAGAGGAAGCTAGATCATGGAAGAATTCTTCATAGGACTGGAGAACTGGAGGTTAGAGTCTAACAGGGTGAGATGTGAGGAATCAGAAGAGCTTCTGAAGACACTGGGTTTGTGCGGAGTACAGCCTCCTTACAATTCATCCACTCACAGGTTTCTGCCATTACTTAAATATTCGGCTCAGCACTCCTCCCTGAAGTGACACCACCCCCCAGCATTTAGATGGATTCAGAGGAGCGTGCTGAAATGGCTGGTTTTGAGGTTGATGCCTAATGCACAATCGATAAACAAAGTGCCTTTGTCTAGATCTGGCCTGCCTGGGATCATACGGGCTGTCCTTCTGTGATTCCAGATATAGACTCCAAGACCAGAAACTTCACTCTTACTGCTTACTTTTATTTACTGATTTATGCAATGTGAAAAACATATTTTCAGAGAAGTTATTCACAAAGGCATAACATTCACAAACACGCTGGAATGTGCGGAGAATGCAGATGTTGGAGTTGTTTTGGTTTCTGGAAAGATCACGCTGTCGAATGAAAAATGCGAATATTGTTTTCCTTGGTAAATATGTTGACACTGTTTACCTGACATTAGATGAGCGACATTTTTAAGTGTTTCAGTTTGTTATTTATTTATTTTTAAATTGCTGTTTATCCGTGCCATTATGTAAAATCTGGGAGCCTGGTGTGTGTTTGGGGTGGGGAAATTGAGCAGTGTTGCTAGAGGGGGGCAAAATCATGTGACCAGCACGGTCGTTGACCTCACCTGTGACTTATTACCCATGATTATATAATGTTACGGTTCGCAGTAAACACTCCCAAACCCTGATTTCTGACTCAGGCCATCGTTGATGCCCCCACCTCACCCAGCATATTTGCCACCCGGATTTTCATTTTGAAAGCTTGTAGTATCTAGTAACTAAAGACTAAGGGAGATTAACTCTTAGGGCCTTGGGAGGGGTTGGTGTTGTTCGAGTGCCAGAATCCTGATGGAATCCTATGAATCAGTGCACTAAGACACATAGAGGGGACTGAGCGGAAAGCGCATGGTCCCAAAGCCTGCTGGCATTAGGGTTTTGGTGTAATGGGCCGGTGTCAGGCATATCAGGATGCTGATCTCCCATAGTTCCGGATTAAAGCCCATCAGCGCTAATACGTAACCCCCCCCCCCCCCCCCCAGACATGCAGAGGGAGAACACAGCTGACCCTCCCTTTTCCATAAATTCTATACCAACATCTGTGGTCCTGTCAGTTAAGCTGCTGTGATCTGAAATACAAATGGGGCAGAGGCAGCCGCGAGCCTCGGGGGCTTTGGGGGGCTTCGGGGGGCCTCGGGGGGCTTCGGGGGGCCTCGGGGCCTGGCAGCTAGCAGTGCCTCGGCCCTCCACATCCACGACCCCTGCAGTGACCCGGGGAGGTGGAGCCCCTCCTGCAGGATCGCGATAATAAACAGCAGGGTGATGATTGGCAGCCGAGGAGTGGAAAAGGCCAAAGTATGTTAATGAGGCATGTGAGGGCAGTGTGTGTGTGAGTGTGTGTGGACATGTTTATATTACGTTGTGGGGACCCAATGTCCCCACAGTGTGATAAAAAAGTTATTTTCTACCTTGTGGGGACATTTTTTTGGTCCCCATAAGGATAACCTAAATTTTATAAAAATCTGTGTCTGCAATCAAAAAACTAAAAATGCCAAAAGTCTAATATTTTGCTTGCTTACTTATGGTTAAGGTTAGGGCTGGGTAGTGATTAAGGCTGTCATAGTTGGGATCAGGGTTATGCCCACAGGAATGAATGAAAGTGCCTGTGGGCTCCCCCTGTGTCCCCATAAAGATAGGAATACATAGTATGTGTGTGTGTGTGTTTCAGTGGTGCCCAGATACATCTCTTAATCTACAGCTTTAGGTCCATTAGCACAAGCCAATAATGAGGCCATTTAAGAGAGAGATTACCTTTCCAGGGGTGGGGGGTGTCGAATTTACTGAGCTCCAGAAAACAAATTTCTGACGACATTGACATGAAAGGAGATTTAATGCAGGTGGGGGTAGAGGGGGTGAACCGGCCCTACCCCACCACCAGGCTCCCCTTTCTGGGGTGATTCACAGTACAGGATGCCAAGTCCGGCATGCCATCCATCCTGTCACTCGCGGGGGAGTCCGTACGATCAAACGCACTTCATAAAGGCCATCCACGTTCCCTCCACCAGGCTGCACTTTGAACAGACCTACAAGGCAGAGGAACACCCCCCAGCCTCTTTAAAAAAAACTAAAAGTCTCAAAAAAGCTCCAAAGAGGCATATTCACTTCAGAGTGATTCGCTGAATGTTTTTGGGGCTGCCTGCGCCACCCTTGAAATCCAGCCACGCATTGATGCACATCCTCTTGCCGTCCGGCTGGTCTAAAAACAACAGCACAGTCAGGTACAAGGTTGTGTGGGGGCGGGCCCACAAGCTGAATGACGATTGGCCCTTGGAATTCCCCTGTCAGTCACCACTTCTAAACATATCATTGGCTAATGATAAAGTTAGCCCTCTGTATGAATTATGGCCTTCTCATGCCCCCCACCTTAAAACATCCTAGAAGAGCAATGTCACCCTTCAAATAAAGCTGTCAGGTTAGTCGCAGGCCACATGGTTTTTTTTGCTCGCAACCCCAATGATTGGGGGAGGGGAGGGTGTAAGATATACCGTCCAGGCACACTGGTGGAGTAAAATGAGATTATGTTGGCACAGGAATGTATGATTACATAGTGAAAGATTTACAGTCTGCCAAGAATTATGGGATGCACAGGATGACCCGAAGGGAGAGACGTCATGCAGGAGATGGCGTGGAGTATCTGGGTGTCGGCGCATTATCTGCAGCAGTACTGCATGCAGGCTGCATTTTAATGCGCAGCCCGAGTCCCTGGCCCGCCTTCCCCTCTTTCTTATGGCTGACTGGAAGTGGCACCTTGGTGCTGGGGGGGTGCCCGCACCACATCTGCTTTTGGGACGGCATGCTGGCCTGGCAGCCAGCCCCTTCCGGAGCGCACGCACTCGGGGGTGTCATCTGTGGATTGGGGGAGGGGGGGAAGCCTGAGGAGGGGGGGGGGGGGGGGGGGGGGGGG
>JAODKM010000001.1:5241388-5255295 GCA_026780845.1 Petrocephalus sullivani | reverse complement strand
CTCCCCAAGCGAGCTTGATGGGCCGAATGGCCTCCTCTCGTTTGTATATTTCTTATGTTCTTATGTTCTTATGTAAAAGTGAACAGCATCCGCCACGACTCTGGGATTTTCTTTAATTCATTAATTACTTTATTTCTGTATTCACAGGCAAGGTAAACAATCAACCAAACTCCAAATTTGATGTTTGTGGCAAAGGAGTAATGATATGCACTGGTATTTAAAGACAGGAGGATAGTTGAAGGATATTTAAATATATGTATGCAATTCCGGTGCGTCCGAGATTCCCCGAGTCATTTGACAGCTACTGACTACATCTGACTGCTACACATTTTTCCAAAAGAGCTCATTACAGCAGAACTCAAGTACGCGTTACGACCTGGTCGCAGTACTGAAAGTTAGCTGGATCTCGTTAGCATTGGTATTGGATAAAAAAAATTGAACCTTAACCAGATTTTTTGTCGTCTAAATGTCCTTTGCGACAGTGAGTGACAGAATGGCTCACAAGCTTACTAAACCATCCAACCATTTCACAAGACGGCTAATCTAGTACTGGGTCACAGTGAGCCTATCCCAGGAAAGAGAGGTCAGAGAACACCTTGGGTGGGGTCCAGTTCATCACAGGGGACAGAGGAGAGGCTGTAGAGAGTCACCAACTCAGCCACATCACTGTTCTGGAGCACGGGAGGACCCCCAGCCACAAAGAGACTGAGGAACAGGACTGAAGCATTACAGGGCCTCAGTGTTACCTGCTGGGCCCCTGTGCTGTGCTAAAGCAGCGCTAATTAAAATACTATGTGCTATCTTTTAAGGTGATCAGTTCCCTATCATATGTGCATCCAATACAAAATGCATTGTTTGGTCAGCTGTTAGGGGTCTGTGCCTGTTTCTGGAAGCTCACAGGTTCAAAGCCCATGGCTACTGAAGTATGTATATTAGTGTTCGACCCTTAAACCCAAAAACTAAACTCTTTTAATGGTGCAGGGAAAATGACAGACCCGCTACAGTGATCCCGCCTTGTGTATGTGCGTGTGAGTGTGTGTGTGTGAGTGTGTGTGTGTATGTGCGTGTGTGTGGGTGTGTGTGTCTCGTAGGAAAGCAGGGCCGGATATGTGAAAATAAAGAACTCCTGTTTTTCAGCACGTATATAATGGCGAATTAAGCATCACCCAAAAATGGCTAGCAGTGTTTGTGGGGTGATTAATGAGCTACATCATGCACTTTCGCAGGTAGTAGCGCTAGGGCTAATACGACGTTAAGCATGCTGGAATCAGCCAATCACTGTGTAGGAAGAAGCATTCCACACCCCACTGCCAGCTGACATCACCGCACAGGAATGCTTCTGCTGCAGCAAGGGCACAGCAGCGTACAGAGTGAAGCGCGGCTCACTCGGGACGACGGCGCTACTCTTAGGATGCAGGAGCCACAAAAGTAAGACATGGGGCTTTTACCCAAAGCAAACATGCACCTTTGAGGAAGCAGGGTTATCAGGTCCAAGGAGGAATGGGATTTGAACTGACAACCATCTGAGCACAGGGACAGCATCCAAACCCCTGAGCCACACACCACCCCAATATGTTAGCTTTGTGCTTTCATCCAATAAAATCAGTTATACTCTAAAATAAGATCATGTCTGATGAATTAACGTGCTATCTTGGGCTGCCTTCAGAAAATAGGGAGAATTCATTGGCTGGGGGGCATTTTACTGTCTTCTGGGGCCATAGCGATTGTGGACAGATGCTAATTACGGATGGAAGTCAGAGCAGCCGGTCACCGTTATGGGAGGTAGGTGGGGGAGGGAAAAGGGTCCCAGAGGACAGCAGCACCAGCACTGCTGCTCCTAGCGACGTCAGCGACCTGCGCCTAGCAACACCATCAGCAACCGTACGCCCATCGCGCTTTCGCAAGATCGCTAGTAGCAACAGCAGGGAAAGCGATGACTTCACAGCATTTCAGGGAGAGTCTCCGTCACAGTGAGATGGCTCACCCTTCCCAAACATGGCAAACTCCTCATAGACAGTAGTGACGACCAAGTCTTAGACATATTTGGGCTTGTGATAACAAGCGAACAGAAGGTGTGGTCAGAGTGTCAGGCTTCTGGGAAGGGGATTTCACCACCTCTGCAGCTCCTATTACCCATAGGGGCTGCTTCATAAGAACATTAAAATCCCTTAATGTGCTTAACCCAGTGGTGGATTCCTGTGTCAGTCTGCAGAGCAGTGCACCTCTGTGTGCATTTATACACTGCAGGCAGGCAAGACGGGACATTTTGATCATTTCAAAATAATCTGTCAAATAATCTGTCTGCATATGGCGTCCTTTTAAAAACATTAATCAGACAATCTGATTAAGGTTTCTCAAAAGCAGCCGTGTTTTTGCGCTTTAATCCCGAAATTTAATCAGGCAGAGCAGAGCGATGGCCCAGTGAATGAAGGAATGAACGAATGAATGAACAAATAAACGAATGGAGGAATGAATGAACGAATGGACGAATGAACATTGCTCTTCGCCGCGGATCCTCCGAAAGGACATTGCGACACCCGGATTCGATTTGCTAGTTAGTTATGCATTGCGCACGTGATCCATTTCGCAGCTATTTCAGAAAATTCGCAATCACATGCCCCGGGAAAAAATATATATATATACTACGAATCGTGGGAAACTTTTTAAAAGAGGAAAAAAAGGTGGACGGCCCTATTTGCTGCTACCATAACATGGTAGGGATCCCGCCACCATTTACAGGATCCCCTTCTGACAGCTGACTGTTAGACGCGTTCTATTTTTATCCCAGTGGCGCTGTTTCTCATTTTACCACCATTTTTGATTGCAGGCAGGAATAAAACAAACCGAAGGGGGCATCTCAGCCTCCCCCTCCCTTTTCCTAAAGCATCGCGCTTCTTAAAATAGCCGAGCGAGTCGTGATCAGCTCGTCCTTGATAGCGGTATATTGCAGAAATAAGGATGAGGGATTATAGATTGATTCAAATAGTCACTCGCACTAGCCTCGCTCGGGCTGAATTAATGTGTTACTATTTTGGGATGGCCAGTGTTTCCAGGGGAAACCTAATGACGCAATGACGTCAATGCAGGTCAATAGCAGACTGGAGGAATTGAGCGCTTCCATTAGATTTTGCAGTATTTTCAGTATCGAGGAAAGGATAAAATGGATGTGTTTAAAATGCGGGGGGAAATGAGAGCGTAATAAAAAAAATCACCATCCGCGTTCAATTGTTTATGCAAAACAGCAGCAGACAATATGTCCAAATGGATGCGTTGCTCATTTTCCCATGGATATTGTAAATACCTCTGTATCCTGGATCATTGGTTTCAGGGTGAGATATTTCTTATTTTCTTTCATGAACTTGCTGTTGATGGAGGGAGAAGACATGGGCTGCCTAGTGCAGCTCGTTCATTCTTTTTTTTTTTCCGAGGTGCTGGCGGTGTGGCTTAACCATTGAGAATTTTTCATATTAAACAGTATAGCGTTTGTGGGTGTTGGAGGTTGTTTTCACACACGGACAGCTTCATAAACAGTGGGCTTCCCTGCAACATTTGCACAAACATTAAAAAAGGTAACTTAAAATATTTTATTATAAGGACGTGCTCGCGCGGGGCGTAATATGTACATGCACGTGGTTTCGTGTAATATTTAGTTTTTTATTGAAAATGTATTTAATTATGTATTGAATGTAATAATTGCATACTAGAGCGGTTTAACGCCTTGGTTACGACCGCGGGTCAGTTCTTGAATTGACCAAATAATGTCATTTTGTCGCCTGATCTTCTGGTTTTTGTACCGAGAGCAATTTATGCAACAGTTATCTGCTACTAAGAAGTGTTATCGCGCTGCGAGCGCCACTGATTACTTATTATGTTAAGTTACAAGGATTACTGAATACGCAGACATATGTATCTGTTTCCTGTTAATATGGCACTTATTTCCTCAATTTTTATTATTTTTTTGTGGGAGGAAACGAAATGATATGGCTGGGATTTGCGAGCGGTCGGGAAAAGAGTAAAATAATTATATAAATATATAAATATGTTTATAAAAAGCTCCAGTATCAACGTGAATACAGTAGGCTTTGATTGACGCCTCCAGTAGTCAAGACTGCGTACACCTCGTCACCCCGCAGAATCCTATTAATATAGAGATGCATATACGTAAGTCATAGACACGCACCGTCCACCTACACACATTCACACACGCACGAGTATTTGTGTGTAAATGCTACCAACCTACTAAATGCAAAGGATGAACACATATAAATAGATACATCAACGATCAAGCTACAAATCAGCATTATTGAGCGTAAATGAACATAGTGTTTTCATTCTCAGCCTTAATTTGATGTCTAGGGCGGTCACCGCCGCGGCTCATTTTATTTTCAGGACCAAGAACAGCTCCAGTTCATTTTCCTCCACAATTTAGAAAGTTGAGTTTTAAATAATTTTGCGGATAACAAAAAGATGACAAATCCTAACAAAATCTGCTGCAACCCATTTGTTTGTGAATAAATTGTCTTTCGTCACATAACTCTAAAACAGAACATCTGAGACGCAGACGGACGAAGTTACGGAATAAGGCATCACAACCTGGGTCTTATTTTTATGAAACCTACTTTTATTATTTTACTGCTGAAGAAGAAATTATTTTAAAAAATGTAATTTGTATGATGCAGTGAAATAGGGCATCGTTTTCTGGTGCACATAAGAAAGGGGGACGGATTGTGTCATAACTTAACGTATGACGCATTTGCTGAGGTGCGTCCGTTGGGAGCACACATCTTAGGATGACCTAGTCTGCTGGGCTCTGGCCGTCATTTGGCTGGCGACACATGGCGTAGAAAGTCAAGTTTAAGGTTATTGGATTCAAAGTTTTCAAGTAATATTTTTTTTATTAATTACAAGGCCTCAACTGAAGTGTGTGAACTTAATTTGTTTGCACAAAATATACTTTAATTATATCCTTTACAGCAACAAAAAAATGTGTACAAATTATTTATTATGTTAGTATTTTATGCAGGTATAGTAGCACCCTGCTTCAAAAACTAGTGGAAGAACCCAAAGTGTCAAACTGCGGGTGAATATGGACAATTATCTGGTTCTGAATGATGCAAATCACAGCTGCAGGTCCCTTGGAGAGTGGTGTGGCCAGTCAGACGCCACCGGTGTGCGGCCGCAGATTCCAGCGTTTGTTCTGGCCTTTGTTAGACCTGCCTGTAGACTGGAGGATGGGTCCTATAAGCCCTCAACAAGCAAAACAGACAAACAAGGAAATGTGGAGCTGTGAGATGTGGAGACAAACGGCCACATCTCTCCTGGGGCCACATACGCATCATCTCGCATTTCTTTCGTGTTTAACCGTCACTGGTAGCACTCTAGCTTTAATTAAGTGTCCTAGTTAACCTGCCATGAATTTACTGATGATTATATGAACTTGTGTACATATGTGTATCAGAACGACAGATATGTATATATCTGTACAATATGATATATACATATATAATATAATATATACATACATACATTTGCATGTGCACCATTGTCAGCCAAAGAGTGCTGCACAACATGGTTAAATAGCACAAATTTAAAAATAGAGAATTCTAAAAATGTCATTTACACATCACTGCACTTAAAACCAAATCACCGAATGTGTGTTAATCATAATTGAAAATTGTAACGTTTTGACAGTCACTTGCTTTAGTGATTTTAGGCAAAATTATATTTAATAATCCACTTCCAGCTATGGCTCTGATAAGCTTGTAGGTGGTCATCATATTAATTGTACATCGACAGGAATTAAAGCTGTTCTTTTTCCCCCCAGAGGAGATGGAATAGAGCATATTAGTATAGTCTGTAGTCCACACCCTGAGCTCACTCCTGCACAGGGAAGACCAGGAAGCCCAAAGGTAAAACAGCTTTTACTTCTCTCATGTACACACCACCATTGTTGCCTGTAACTCATCGTACGGCTGTCTAAAAGCCATCGCATTCTTCAACTGTTTAATTTATCCCAAAGCAGGTTTATGTAACAACGTATATGTAGATCAATTTGATCATTATCATATATGACAGGAAATTAATGTGTTAATATGTTTTTACACCAGTGGGTAGACCATCCTCCCCCTGAGTGTCACACTGGAGGAGGGTACGTTGGGATTTGAGCCAGTTGCTTGTGGTGAGACCCCATTTAAAAGGCTGCAGCTGAGTCTTTGAGACTAACGAGGCTTCCCAGGATAGGCACTGTGGCGGCTTGTGGCGCAAAGGTCTGCTACGAGGATGGGGTGGTGATGCTCTGTAATGCCATGGGTGTTTGTACCCTGCCTGGGTATTTTTTGGAGCATCCTTAAGAATACACTGATGAACAATCACAACATATTAACTCACGCAAACGTGTAAAACTCTATTAATAAAAGCCTACAGACTGTTCATACATTAGCAGCAAACGCCTGTTTCAATGAATATGCCCCCCGGCTCAGATGTATTCCACAGTCCATGAACAGCAGGAATTAATTTAACCATAACTCTCCTGATTGTAAAGGCTAGTTTAAAGTGGACAACGCAAACCTTTAAAATTCAAAGCAACAGAGAAAAGACAAAGCTAAAGCATCCTACGTGTAAAGGGCTTCTCTCCATACACCCTCTTCATGTACTTCATTGCCAGGTCTCCTTCCACACATTTCTGTTTGCAGACACTCAAATATGCCATCAAACCAACATCAATCCTCGTATGACCCCGGATATTTCAACACAGGGCCAGCATTTCTGGCAGAAATGCACGATTTAATAAACTTGAAACAATATTCATCTAACTTGGCACGTCTTAATTCCTTTACTTGTCACCATTAGGTCCATTTGGCAATATTTGTTACGGATGATAAATATTTATGAAAACACTATGTATGTATCACGGAAACAGCATTTATTGCTGCCATTTATTATAAACTGCTCTTTCCCTGTGACTGGGAAATTGAGCAGACTGAATAGTTATTTCACACAGAGGACGCTGAAGCGCGATGCAGGGCTTTCCGTGTGGACAGATGATCACATCTTGCGGACACCGAGGACAGGGAGCTTGGGTGATCGCGTGAGCACTCATCACCTCAGCGTGGTTCTCAGTGTGACTAACAACCGCCGGGAGAGACCTGCCTTTCTGATGCTAAAAATCTTAATTTCCTTACACTCTTGCCTTTAGTGTTTTAGACGTGCGGGTGAACGTAGAGGACCCGAGATACCTGTTTTTGTCCTTTTCGGGTCTTTTTGCGGTCTGGGCTTGCTGTTCCTCGAACCTGTAGCCAGGAAGCCCTTACCCCAAAAAGTATCTGCAGAGGATCACTTCTACAGAGACCCCCGTCAGTGCCTGGTTCCAGAGTAAGTGACCCTAACCCTAACCTTTGCTGTTGTTGTCAAACTATACAATTATTTAATATTTATCTGGCTAACATTATTTCAGCAATAAAAATTCCCATGACTAAGTTATCAAATATTAAGATAATTTCTTTTAATTCTGCCATTTCTGTCCAGTTAACAGTCCTTGAATTTGTAAAGACACATAAAAATGTGTGCGAGTGGGAGAACATGTTCTTATGTAACAACAAAAACTTGCCTATGTTAGTATGTTATTGGTATGCCTATACTCTAACATCTGCTTTGGCAAGGCTGGTGTGAGATGTTTCTCCAAACAGAATAAGAGAGCATGAGTGGCATTCACACAGAAGAGGAAAGCAGGGGTCTAAGCCTTTACTCGGTGGATCTGGTGGAAATGGCCCAAATTATGTAAACTACCCATCAACCCAGAACCCCCCCCTCCCAAAACAGCCCAAGCAACACCCCTGCATCAGAGTATTGTAGTATTCTGGCTAAAGCCCTCCTAAAACAGCCCCAGCTATACCACAACCTCAGAGTATTGCAGTATTGCGGCTAAAGCCCCCCTATAACATCCCCAACAATACCCCATCCTCAGAGTATTGTAGTATTGTGGCTAAAGCCCTCCTAAAACAGCCCCAGCAATACCCCATCCTTAGAGTATTGCAGTATTGCGGCTAAAGCCCCCCTAAAACAGCCCCAGCTAAACCCCATTCTCAGAGTATTGTAGTATTGTGGCTAAAGCCCTCCAAAAACAGCCCTAGCTATACCCCATCCTCAGAGTATTGCAGTATTGTGGCTAAAGCGCTCCTAAAACATCCCCAGCAATACCCCATCCTCAGAGTATTGTAGTATTGTGGCTAAAGCGCTCCTAAAACAGCCCTAGCTATACCCCAGCTTCAGAGTATTGCAGTATTGCGGCTAAAGCCCCCCTAAAACATCCCCAGCCAATACCCCATCCTCAGAGTATTGTAGAATTGTGGCTAAAGCCCTCCTAAAACAGCCCTAGCTATACCCCAACCTCAGAGTATTGCAGTATTGCGGCTAAAGTCCCCCTAAAACATCCCCAGCAATACCCCATCCTCAGAGTATTGTAGAATTGTGGCTAAAGCCCTCCTAAAACAGCCCTAGCTATACCCCATCCTCAGAGTATTGTAGTATTGTGGCTAAAGTGCTCCTGAAACAGCCCTAGCATAACCCCAACCTCAGAGTATTGTAGTATTGTGGCTAAAGCCCTCCTAAAACAGCCCTAGCTATACCCCAACCTCAGAGTATTGTAGTATTGTGGCTAAAGCCCTCTTAAAACAGCTCCAGCAATACCCCATCCTCAGATTATTGTAGTATTGTGGCTAAAGAGCTCCTAAAACAGCCCTAGCATAACCCCAACCTCAGAGTATTGTAGTATTGTGGCTAAAACCCTCCTAAAACAGCCCCAGCAATACCCCATCTTCAGAGTATTGTAGTATTGTGGTTAAACCCCTCCTAAAACAGCCCCAGCGATGCCCCATCCTCAGAGTATTGCAGTATTGTGGTTAAAGCCCCCCTAAAACAGCCCTAGCAACACTCCTGCCTCCTGTAGTATTGAGGCAAGCACTAATGCTCACCCTACGATGACAAAAACACAACAAAAAAATGCATTTTTCAGGTTTTTTCTTCTGTTTAAATTTAACTATGCAGTATGTCAGTATGTCAAATAAATGTATTTCAAATATGTAATTACTTTTAAGTATTTTGTAATTTGTATTTTGCTGGAGGGAAAATTTGGATTTGCAGCAAAAAACTTTGAGAAATTGTATTTTTGAATGTAAAATACTTAAAATACTTAATAAAATGCCATTTTATTTATTTATTTCATTTATGTCATTTTGACAACCTTCATCACCAGGTGTACAGACTTTTAAATACAGCCCATCACTGTCTTTGGCTAGATGCTAATAAACCACATGACACATCCTGTTGGGCTCAGCTTACTCGTTGCAAACTTAGTTTTCCCATGACCAGTAATCCAAGGAAAGAAGCTGCTTTTGTCCTTGGTGCTTTAAGGTAAAGTATGCAGTAAGATATACTATCAGATATTGCTCACTGAATGTCATCACAGGACAGAAACAAAGTGCAGTTAGCAAACAGCAGTGCTCTGCTCTAGACCTTGTGAATGAACTTGCTAATCTGCTAGTGTGGAAGTCAAAATTAACCTAAGCATCTATGACTCTATAATCCTCTATAATTCTATCTCTCTCACACATAAATCAAACTCCGGCCTACCATTACTTTAAATGTTCCTTCCACACTAGTGGTATTCCAGTTCATTTCAGCAGGCATGCTCAGGCAATGGCATCCTGTGGGTTGTCATATATGGAAGCCTTCATTAGTGATAAATCAGTTAGCTACCTTTGTTCCTGAGGGCAAAATTCATTTCTCTCAGCTAAACATAGCTGCTTTTATAGCCACTATAGAGCCTATGAAAAAGGGAGAACCAACTGGTGAACTTTATGTTGAATATTATATGCACCACAGATGTTGGTTACTTTTTTTGAGTGCATATCTTTAAAAAAAAACACATGTTCGCCACCATACTGTCAAATAAAGCAGGAAATTCACTCATCATGTAAATTATTTTTAAGCACTGGCGTGCCTCCTTGTGCGTGGATTTTTCATTTCACTATTAACGCTATAACACACATAAATCCATAATCATTTTTGTTTAAAGCTAGAGAAAGCTGCATATTATGTAAACATTACTAGGGCTGGAATGGAACACGTATTCGTCATGTACAACTAGCATTTACACATATTTTTGTATTTTCAAATTACTCATATTTTAATCAAATACATTTTCCAGTATGTTGCATTTTATTTTGTTACATTTCATGAGTAAGTATTTGTAATTTGTAACAAAATACTTATTGATGTATTTGTGACCATCTCTGTGTGTACTGTTAAGCTACACACTTTATATGGTAAATAAAGAGTAAAGTAATTAGCTGTTTTCTTATTTCTATGCTGTGCTTTTATACGAAAGATGCTTTAATTAAATTGGTGTGACATGAGGGGTGTAAATAATCCCTAAAATGATTCCACATCTTCTTCAAGGCACACCAGTTTTCCCCAAAAGCGACAAGCTACAGTGTTAGAATAAGTGTTTAGCTGCCCTGTGTGCTGACTATGTCATGTATTTGGAAGCACAAATCAAATAATTTGTCATTATTATCCACCCATCTTCAAACCACTTACGCAGTGAGGGTCTTAGGTGTCTGCTCAGTCAGCTCAGGGCACACGGCTTAGAAATCCCCTGGACAGGAGGACCAGGCCATCTCAGCACAACACACATTCGCATAATAAGCGAATTTTAGAAAAGCATATCTTTGGATTGGAGGACATCCCATAGTTCCTAGAGGAAGCCTATAGACGTGAGCCCGTGGTGCTGTACACTGTGCGAGTACGTCTCCAGATATGTTCATACGTCATCACGTGAGCACGCGTTTGCATGTCAGTACTTGTGCTGAGGGCTAAACACATCAGTAAAAAGTTCCTATATTTCAGACCTGCTTAAAAAACATGTTGCACCAGCATTTAAATGGAAATATAAGCATATTAAAATATGAAGTCTAACTGTTGAACACTTAACCAAATATTGATGTATTTCAACACAAAACACCTCTAAGCAAACCCTGTGACTGCCACTCATTGAAGTAGGCAATGAAAAAGTCATTTAACCATAAGGACCTATTATTAGAGCATCAAATAACAATGTCTAACAGTTTTTTTCACAACTTGACCATTTTTATATAAATTATAGACTTCCACTGTATGGTTGAGATGTTAGTTTATGGTAAAAAGATGCTATTCACAAATTGTTATGTTTCTGAACATTTTTCCTGAAACACAGTAACTTCAATCTCTCTTTAGAACATTAAAACTGTTAATTACTTTTTGACACTTAATCAACATGTTTTTGGCCTGTAACCGTCCCATCAATTATAACGAATATGTACAAATCTATATATACTGACATTTATATACGCGTGTCTGACACCTCTGGTTTAGCTACCCTTTCCTCTGCCGTAGAAAAATTCAGTGTCCATTACTAAGAATGAAAACAATGAAGACTTCTCAATACACTGCACTGCATGTTTTAACATATATGCGCTTACTAAAGCTTATGCTGATACATAATTTAATAAGATAAAATTGTGCTTTAATATTAGAATCTAATTATATTGTATCTGTTGCTTTTTCATTCAAACATTCTCCTAACATACTAACCGCTATTCTAACACCTGCCCAGTCTCATGGTAATTTCTACCCCTTACCGACATCCTGTATCGTACGCACAATGGATTTTGTACATTTTGATATTTACTGGGTTGCCAATTTGGTCAGCAGGCTGGGGTGAATTTACATATCAGTTTTATTACCTTGTCTGGAGCACAGGTGTCAAACCGCAGTCCTGGACGGCCGGTGCCCTGTGTAGCTTAGTTCTTTCCCTGTCCCACCACAAATGGTTGAGCTGAAGAGCCGTGTGGTACTTAGCAGGAGGAGCTGCCAGGAGCTGAGCAGGTGTGGCCACAGTGTGTAGTCAGGTGTGTTAAATAAGGGTAAACCCAAAAATGTGCAGGGCTCCAGCCCTCCAGGACTGAAGTTTGACCACCCCTGGTCTGCAGGGCTTGCAAATGAGCCCAACGCTTTCGATTGAGCTAATTTTATGTTTATAATGGAATAACATAGATTTGCCATAATATTTCTTGCCCGGGGGTCACACCAGATGCGTGTGACTGGCAGCCCTGTATCTAACACTGTAGCCCCGGCAGGCTGCCTTCCTCCAGCGGTGAGATGGCTCCGTTTATTAGCATATCCTGGCAGGCTCACGGACCTTAGCCCTTGCTTGTGCGGTTGTAAATACTCCTTGTTTTTCATGCACGTGTTTGCCAGCGTCTTGCGTGAACCCCGTCTGATCCTCGCCAGTCTTTGGAGTTGTATACATTACCCACCGTGTGTGCCCCTTACTGTCCAGTGTCTGACCTCCATGTGTTTCCGTGTTCGCACAGCTTTTGCTGTTTATTTTGTATTTGTGGTGGACTTTGTAAGGGCTTTAATAAAAGTGCACATTTTCTCTCCCTAAAGGAGTGTTCTCCTCACTCTTCTAGCTGGGGAACATCACGGCCGCTCCATTACTCCATACCTCCATTCCTGCTGTATGCCTAAGCTTTGGGGAGTGATTTGCCTCGATCTGTCGTCAGACTGAGGAAAGTTCGGGAAACTCCAGCTCCAGATGTTCTGTTGAAATAAGATGGGGGGTTGGAGCCCCAAACCAATAGGATTTTTTCCTTTTCCTCTGGGTTTAAGGAGTGAAGGTGATTAATCGACGCACAACAGCACCAAGATGAGTCCTTTGCTCTTAACCCATGTGACATGGTGACACAGCAGGGGTAGCTATGTGAGTGCCTGGGGAGGAGTGCTGGGGACAGTACCTTGCTTAGGATACCTCAGCAGTGCGGGTCGGGGACTCGAACCGACAATCTTTCGGTTACGCAGTTGCGTCCCTAACCACTACACCACCTGCCTGTCCCTGCCTTCTATATTCGGTGTCAGTTTTAGCGCACTTGTGATGGGAAGTTCGGTTCTTTTTAAGTAATCGGTTCTACCGTACTGGGGTGCGTTTCCCAAAAGCATAGTTGGAACCGTGCAACTGAACTCTGTAAGCTGCTAACGGGAGCTTTTGCGAAGCGCACCCCTGCTCGTTTAGATGCATCGATGCATTATATCGATTCAAAGAATCGGTTGGGGGTGTGTACCTCATGTTGCTGCACTTTGTTTATTTACTTTCATGGTAACTCCATGTTTATTAAAAATCTTATTTTTATTAAAATAAGAGTCTTACGGATGCATACGATAATTTCCGGTGTAATTAAAATGAAACACAATCACGTGCACGTACAATCAGCGTTTTAAATAAAGCCTCCGAAAGCCCGATAAAATCTCGAAGTACCGATCATATAAATGCTTTAATCAGAAGTCAAATGCGAACATCGAAGCCACAATATACAGAATATAATTACAAAGACTGTTGGGACCAGCCCATTTAGGAATCTAGCAGACTTTCGGCACAATCGGAACCGGTCAGCCGGCGTGAGAACCGCACCAGTCCGACGGAGCCTTATACGGAGAGTCTAGCCGAATTTCAAAAGGTCACTGTCTGCTTTTTATATGATAATTTGTCGAATATTTTTAGATTTTCAAAATGTAAGACGTGTACCTGTACATGTGTAGACGTGGATCTACAAGAAGTTCGATTTAGTTCTGAAAACTAAGTTTCACCGGTTTGTCATTGTATGCTATGGAAGCCCGTTTCCGCCAGGTAGTAAAAAAAGTATAAGCCACAGAATCTCGCAATTGCGACTTAGTAAGTCACAGTTCCGGCTTTCTATCTCGCAATTGCGACTTAGTAAGTCAGAATTCCGGCTTTACATCTCGCAATTGCGACTTAGTAAGTCAGAATTCTGACTTTTTTTTAGCCAATCAGGCAGTGCCTCTGCTACTTAGGG
>JAODKM010000001.1:5214138-5226703 GCA_026780845.1 Petrocephalus sullivani | reverse complement strand
AGAAGTTATGGATTTGTGTTTACTGTTGTGAGAATATGAGGCATAGTTTCAAGAAATGTGTTTAAGCAATCGAGAAACTGTAATAACAAATGGCAATTTCCAAGGATGACTGTGTTGTTTTGGATTGCAGTGATTCTCAGCTGTTAATCCATCATATAACAATAGTGGTTAGCCCGTCAGCCAGAGCTTGAGTGCCTAAATGAAGAAGTACAGAGGTCTGTTTGCCTTGTATGTAGCATATAAACAATAGTCAGTGTTGACACAGACAAAACTGGTCTCCAAGATCACTTCCCATCATGTACTATCAATGTTTTCATGCTGTGTGCTGCCCCCCCCCCCCCCCCACCCCTTCTATATATCCATGGGACACACAGTTTAAGCATGTATGCAATGCAAGGAAGTGGATTATATTGCAGTTTGCCTAGACATTGCTGGCTTGACCGTACTTTAAGATTACAGCTATCATAGGGCCTTACGTTGTGTGTGTGCCTTTCATTTTAATATATTGACATTTTTTGTAGCATTGCTTAGGGAAGTCCTCACCAAGCTTGAGATGGTGCTTGACCAACAGAAGACCATCATAAGTATTCTGCAGCTTCAGGAGACTAGTGTTGGGTATAAGCATCAAAGAAGGTCTGCTGCCCTTGCAAGACCTTCCTCAACTCCTCAGTCTGGAGCAGAGGATGTAGCGGACTGTAAGCTAAAAGTGGTGAGCATTTTCAGGGTTTTTTTATATAAGGAATTGATCACACTCTATTACTGACAGTGCTTCTGAAACTGGAACTGATAGTATTTTATGTTTTCTCAAAATAACACATACAAATCCAAAACAACATGCGATGTGACTGTATTAGCACAGTGATGATCGGAGGTACAGATTGAATTTTATCAGTTCAGATTCCAGTTTTCCTTGTAGATTCCAGTTCTTATCGATTATTATATCGTTTATATAGTAAAAGACAACCTGAAGTGACTTAAGAGGCCACTTTTAGTGGTGAGACACATACACACATCACATTTATTAAAACTAAAGGAATAATTAATGAGCTTTTATTTTGAAAACTCCATGGTGCTCTTGGGAGCTAACCACAATGAGCAAATGACCGAGCCACCAGTCCGCAGTTCTTGTGCTGTAGGCTATACCTTTGAATAACTTACATATGTATAACAACTATGCCTGATTTTTTTTAAGTGTTCCTGGTACTTGACATTTTGGCTTTGGTTCTCATTTGTAACAGTTTTGGTTCCCAAACCTGCCCATGACTGGAGAGAAACACTTTGACAGCAATAGCAATAAGCTAGGCTCACTGACATGACAGTCACAGAACATGACTTTTGTTACACAGTTGATGATACAGTCAACTTTTGTTTTCTTTTAAAATCTGTTTCAGGTAAACTTTGTGGGGTGATGTGCGTGACTGCGCTATACTAAGGAAGGCGCTCTCAAGCACACTGGCAAGAAAGCTCAGCTGGAGCGGAATCAGTGGGAATAATTCTTACCTGAGAGAGGTAGTGATTGGTGAGTATATTTGTCTGGGCATACAGAATGTCTCTCTCAGATGACATGTTGGACTGATGCTTAAGACCTCCATAATAATCTTACAGTGTGTACCCATTGATACCTAGCTGCAGTTCGGAGAAACCCCCTGACGGCAAGTGCTGCAGACGGCAAGTGCTGCAAAGAGGTGGCTCCAGCGGGCAGCTGACCGAGAAGGTGGCCGGAAGAAACGGCTACTGATGAGGGAAAGTGTGTATTGTGTTTGTGTGTGTGTGTGTGTGTGTGTGAGAGAGAGAGAGAGAGAGAACATTATAGTTCTGTAAATACTTAAAAAACTGTGCAAAAGTGTTTTACAAATGCATTATTTTCCATTAAAAAGATGGTTGTGCAATGCAAGTTGTTTTTTATAATTATTTTTTCTTTTTTTAAATGAATTACTAGTTTTGAATTTGTGTTTCATTTCAAGCACTTTACGGGCTACATAGGGGACGAAACCAACACTCAGCTGACACTCAGTCAGATCAGTTTTACAGTGTAGGCCAGATCTGGGCAAAAAGAAACAATAAGAGTCATTTTACAGTGTGTGAGCGAGAACTGAGCCAAAGGAAACTATAAGAGTCATTTCACAGTGTGTGGGCCAGATTTGGGCCAAAAGAAACAAAATGAGTCATTTTACAATGTGTGGGCCAGCTTTTTTGGGGAGGTCTTCCATATAAGCCATATAAGGCTGCAGCCCAAGTGGGCCAGACAAATCTTGCTATGTGGGAACCCTTAACTCACCCTTAAGCTAGGAAGATTTTTTTTTTGCGGGGGGGGGGCTGTATAAAAAATACACTTCCCTCTCTTGGCTACAGAAAAATGAGCTAGGAAGCACAAATTGACAAATGTTTATTTATTGGAAGGCGACATATATGTCTTCATATAGAATCAAAGTTGAATGTGCTGGACATTATGCGCTATGTTTCAAAACAAAAGTAACCACGAGAAACAATTTCACTATAGGCTAAATAAGGCAAAAAAGTAACTTCCAATAGAGAACGCAAAATACGTACAGGGCCTTTCTAAATAAATATAAAAATATAGACAATGTAAAATACCAACAAAGACAGGCCATATAGATATAGCTTATATGTAAAGCATTCCTCAGCATTAATACATGTTAAGCATCAACGGCAAGTTTTTATTTATATATGAATATGAGCAGCTCCGCGGTTTGGAGCTCAGCCTGTTCCTTATTCTCGCCTACAATATTCCAATATTACAATATTTAGAACGAACATTAGCCGATAATGATCAGTAGTGGATCGATCGGAGCATGCTTACATGTTACTTATTACAAGAAAGGAAATGCTTCGACACTGATGGTGTAAATGCATATAACTTTCCGAATGATCTAAAAAAGTGTGTGGATAAAGTCCCATATGTATATTAATCAATAATTTAGACTATGTATTATATTACATTAAGTGATTTAATACAACAGAATCTAATCTTGAACAAGACACTTTTGTGTTTGAGTTTTGAAATGTGTGGTCATATCCACTCTGAGATATAATAAAAGGAGTGAGACTTTAATTTTTTTGCTCTGTATTCTGCACATGGAGGGAATTGTTTAAGGGTGAGTGGCACCATTAAAAATAGGCACAAGCTAAATAAGCACCTGTACCTCCTGCACCTGCTTTACGTGCCAGAGAGACTGAATTTTCCCCTTCAAAACAAATAATAAAAAAAAATGGCAAAATGTTCAGTGAAAATGTCACATTAGCATACCAGATGGTGTCCTGAGATGGTGGGAGGTACTGTGACCGCTAATTACAGTGATAAAGTGTTAATTCCCCACACTGGATGAACGGGCCGGACTGTCACCGTGCTAACGAGAGGAGACAGCCAAGCCAGCGGTTTGTGGGGGGGTCACAGCTTGTCACCTCCATCTCCATCTATTTGTGAGGGAAGACAATGCCTAAAGGTTTTCTGATTGCTGCTACAAGTGTCTACAAGTGTGTCCATCTCACAGCTCATGGTATGGTGTGGTTCTTGTCAAGCATGGATCCTGGCGAGGGCATGATGGGCTTTTAGCCAAGACATCATCTTCTGAGAGGGTAGCCAGCTTAGCTAACCTTCCCAAAAAGGAACCAGTGAAGCATCTTTATGTCCAGATGATACATTACAAAAAGCATGCTTCTGACGCTCCAAGACTAAAGATCTATCGCCGTCTAGCCGGACATAGCGATTCCGTTACGGCGGGTGTTTCACATGCAGCGTCATTACTCCTGGGAAGCATGAATACAACTAATGTTGCTGAACACCTTACGGCCAGTGCTTGAAATGGGCCAGTACTTATCGTTCCGTACTACCAGTACCGTCAGTGTATCGGGAACTTTTTCTGCATGCTGACATGTCCACACATACACAGCGTACGTAGCTTCTTCTGTGCATTTTGGCCTTTTGTCCACACGCAAATAGCATTTTAGGTCAGTGAAAATGGAACTTTTGTAAAACTGTTTTCACCGTGGACTTGTAGACAGGGAACACAGAGTTTTTGGCTTGTAACATCAGAGTGTGCATCATTTACATTATCTATTTTTAACCTAGCAGAACTGGTAATAAGGCTTCTGATTGGCCAGCATAACTTCACGGATAGAGATACATCGCAGCCTGTTGGTTGACAGAGATTTGTTTCATTACAGAGGAGGAAAAACACTGTTTTCATAAAATACCCATGTACGTGTGGACAAGGCCTAAATCACTTCTCAAAGTCACCCAGCCAGTCTTGTTTAACCCCAACAATCTAATCAAGACCCCATGGAGGCCCCATTACTTGCAGACTTGCAGCAGGTGATCAGATGCCTTGGTAACCAAGAGTTTGGCTAAATCCAGTGCTATTATTCTACCATTTGATTGCAAAAACACTAAAACTAAAACTAGACACTTGTCTAAAAGCTGAGCCTAGAGCAATGTCTAGAGCAATGCCCTAAAGAAACAGAGTGTATAAGACAGTTTAACTGAACAATGAGGTTGTAGATTTAATCAGGTTCACTATTATTTCTAGACGACATAATTCAGTGGTTGTAGTCTGTGCCGCTGACTCAAGACATGATTACATAATTATTAAAACACTTTTCCCGTCATCTTGGTTTCTGGTTCATACCCTAAAAAACAGAGCTTAGGTATTGTGACCTAATTCTACCCCGAGTCAAAGACATTTCAGATAATTCATACATTAATTATGGAAGGACACAAGCAAAACCATGCTCATCTGACCCTGCAAATATAAATGCATAAAAATTTTAATTAGGGGTGAACGGACAAAATGAGATTAGAAAATTTTAAAATTGTTACCGCTGACAAATTACTAAATTATAACCCTACGACTTGCAATTTACATCCCATAATCAAGTTACTATGAAATCCCGAGTTTGCATGCCAGATTATTCTCGGAGCCCATTAAACATTTCTGAACAGAAGTAAAGCTGGTTTTGTGGGTCCAGTGTAATATGATTACAGTGCCGGTCAGGGATTTCAAACCCACAACCTTATGGGCACTGATTACTGACCCCCTGAACTACAGACAGACTACACTGCCCACCTTACCACTTCTTAGCAGCAGGCCCAGAGTCCCCACAAAACAGCAGGACTGAGGTCTCTGAAGGCTTTGGAATGTGTCCTCTTCTCGTGGCTTGAGTTAAAAAATGAGGAACGTCTCCAAGGGGGACAGAGCGACTGCAAAGCCTCTTGACAAGCAAAGACTGCCTAGGGTAGATCTCACACTATAACCCCACCCAGGGTTAACGCCAGTCTTCCTACAGAGGGAAGTTCACTAACGAGGCAGACATGGGCTATTTTTTAAGAAAATTCTTAAATAAATCTGACCTTTTTTGAGAGCAAGCCAATAAATAATATACAGTAAATGAACAGAAGTATTGTGACACCTAGCCAACACCTGCAGGAATAATACAGATACCAAGAGATTTTGGACAATTCTATGCTTTCAGCTATGTGGGAACAGTTTGGGGAAGGAAGGCCCTTTTCTGTTCCAGCCTGACTGTGCCCCAGTGAGCAAAGCAAGGTCCGTAAGGCCTGCACAGAACCCTGCCCTCTACCACATCGAACACCTTTGGAATGAACTAGAACTGAGACTGCGAGCCAAGCCTTTACATCCAGCATCAGAACCTGACCTCACAAATGCTCTTCTGGATATGGGCAAAAATTCCCACGGACACACTCCAAAACCTTGTGGAAAGACGTCCCAGAAGAGTGGCAGCTGTTATAGCTGCAAAAGGGGGACCAACTCCATATTCATGCCTACGGCTTTAGAACGGAATGTCATAGAAGCTAATGTGGGTGTAACAGCCAGGTGTCCCAAAACTTCTGTCCATACAGGGTATTAACATGGTCATTTCATGATAAAATCACTGAAGGGGAAGAGTTCATTTTATAGTTTGAAGACACTGCAGCAAATGCAAATATGGAACACCTTTATTCACCAAAATGACCCAGGCTTCCCCACTGCTGGATGCACTTTAGAAGTTGACATTAAAAAATAACAAAAAACATTTTTTGAATGTGAAACTCAATGGAGATTCTGAATATTAATTTCCACAAAGAAAATCCACAGACCCACTTTAAGCATGTTGTACAATACGTTATAGTCAAACTTCTGTTTCTTAAGGTACAGATGCTTAAGATATGACAGAAAAACTGCAGAAAGAATCAAAAATATAAAACTGCCACATCTACATTGGAAATAAAATGGGACCACATTTTTTTCTGTAGTCAAATCAATTAGTCCAGCAATTGGTTAAAATGTATGTAAATAAGGATTGTTTTTTCCAAACGTCATAAAAAGTTCAGACATCAGCTTGTTAAGGGATTTGCATAGAGAGCATTCTATGCAGACACATACAGATAATGATGAAAAACTCCTCGGAATGTCCGTGGATATGGAAGACCTCCCAAGAGTCAATGCCCCCTGAATGTCTGACGTTCTTCAGTAGAGATTCCTGGCCGTGGAGATTCTTCACCCACTGAACCACTTGCTCTTCTTTGCTGGAAACGCTGTGCCGTTTCCCTGCAGCTTCTTCTTGTACTGTTCCACCAGCCTTTCAAAGCCGTCGTGGTCTCCATCTCTCGGTTTCTTCTTAGCCTGCAAATGAACAGCCCCGGGGAAACTCCTCAGACACCGCGATGCAGAGACTCATGGGAAGGAACAAGCCTCTCTCAACCTTAGAGGATGCACGTGTAGCTCTTAAAACCATGACTTTCATTTGTACCAATTATAATCCTTAGCTAGGCAATTTCCATAAAAATGTGGACCTTCTCAACTAATACACATGAACACAGAGGTGGATCCTGGAAGGTGGCATCTGAGAGGATAAGGACTTCACAAAGCACTGCGCCATCTCTGGTAGGGTGTGGCATGAGGTTCCATGAGGTACCGTGTGAATGGGTAAAGCTCAGAATACTCCAGACTAAAGTATGACGTAGCACAAAGACCAGTGCTGGGCCCATCAGCATTTACTTGCACTGCCATTCAGTGATGTCAGAGGACGTCGTTTGCTACATTGGAAGGGCAGGGCAATAAATTGATAAAATATCATATCGTGATTATAAACTTCATCCATTTGAATATTGTATCATAATTATAGCCTAAACACTTGCTTTCTCGAATACCTGTAATTAACAGTTATAATGTGCATCAGGTATGAGCCTGTTGGTGTAATTTGTCATGGTACCCGTCACGTGCTCCATAGCTATTAGTAAGCAACCTGCACCATTTCACCGTTTTCCACGTATGAATTTTTATATTACAATAAACATCAATATTGGGGAAATATTCAGAGATTTTTTGGGCTTACCGCCCAGTTGTAATAAAACCTAGAACAGAAAGTGCCCGGACATGGACAGTGAGAGAAAGAACCAAGGAACCGTGTCGGCTCCAGTTTATTTTCATATGAAAAATTAGATTTCAGTTTGTTGTCCACTGAATGTCGCCTTTTTCATGGTCTGTATCCGTTTTCAGACAACTCTCAGGGAAATTAAAGCAAAATTGAACCGTGAATTAAAAAAATAACGGCTAGAATTATACTGCGATGGTGGCTGCTTGGGGACCGGCTTCCTCACTTGCTTGGGTCCTCATGCCTATGTCGCCTCTCGCTCCCCCTCCTAGCTGTGCCATCGTGGTCCCGCTCTCTCATTCCCCCATGTCTGTACTGCACGCGATCGTGCACGTTCCACCTCTATCTGAGGCGGACCCCTCGAAGGTCCAAATACAAAGTAGCCCCCTACCTGTCCACCAAAGAAGCCCCTTTTTCTGCATGCTCACGCACCCCCCCTCCCTGGGCCACCCAAGTGGCGCCCTCTACAGTCAGGTGTGAGGAATTGCAGTGCACTCTGCAGGCATGGTTAATGGAGACACAGGCACAAACCCCTAGCCGCAATAAAGCTCTGCAGCGCTGACTAGGTAGCCTTCCTTAAGGAGCGTCTCACGATAAAACAAGGAGCAAACCAATATCCCTCAAAGTCCATTATTAGCAGAAGTACCACTCTCAGGAGACCTGTACTTAAAAGCAGTTTATCACTCCCAGTATTAAACCAAAGCACTAAAAACCTCATTTAAAAATGCTGACATACAGAAGCCATATAAAGGGAAAGTGAATAAGCCAGATGCAGTCAAGCTTATGTAAAAAGTTTCCTTTTAACCCTGTACTAAGCCCACAAGCGCCTTCTGTAGGTGTAGCGTCTTTCTTCCTCGTATCCAGATGCTCCTTAGTAATATTTAATAGCGGCGCTTATATCAGTTTCGATTCATCACGCCTTGCTCGCTTCATTTTAAAAACGCTCATTTAAGCGGTTGGGTCGCGGAAGCCGTCAAAGTTCCCAGATCCTGGCTCTGCCGAGATCTAGCGTTACATGTAGGCGCTGACCGGCTGACGAAGATGCCGCCGGATCCTCGCCACGCGCTGGAGAGGCCGAAACGGCAACGCGAAAGCCAGCCGTCGCCAGCCACCCCGTGCACCTTGGGGCGCTCTATAAAAGTAAATCGGACCGGACGGAATGGTAGGAGTGTAGCAAGGCCAGTGCCAGCCCCCTCATCGGGACATCAGGACGCCGGCGGCGCTCACCTGACTCCCGGCCCGGTTCCCCCTCTCCGTGCGGGGGAGCGTAGCACGCTCATTCCACGAGGTACGATTCTTCTGCTTCTTGGGCTCCACTGCCGGCCGCACGCCCTTGTCCCGTTTCCTGCAGCGACAGGGACGAAAAAATAAGACACCAGGGTTCAGGAGAATGACATCAAACGCACCTTTATGCCAGACGAATACGGAACATGAATCTAAAAGCTACAGAACCCCTTTATATGACTCCCCTGTGGTCCTCACACCCAGGGGCCCCAGCACTCCCCCCTACCTGATCTTGGGCCCCCGGTGTGAGGGCATGGGCAGGACCTTCCTTCGTTTCTTCCCCCCTTCTAGCTCCACCTCCTCCACCACAGGTGTGGTCTTGAAGCCTGAGTAGTGCTTGACCGCGCCTGCGACATCTGGGACCGCTGCTTCGCCATCTGAAACTCGGGGGCCATGCTGCTGGTTCTGCCGCTGGTGGTTCTGCCGCTTCCATCTCTGCTGCTGCTGGTTCTGTTGTTTCCCCTGCTGCTGCAGTGGGTTCTGCCATTTCCCCTGCTGCCGCGGTGGGTTCTGCCATTTCCCCTGCTGCCGCGGGGGGTTCTGCCATTTCCCCTGCTGCCGTGGTGGGTTCTGCTGTTTCCCCTGCTGCTGCGATGGGTTCTGCGGTTTCCCTCGCTGCTGCGGTGGGTTCTGCGGGTTCCCTCGCTGCTGCGGTGGGTTCTGCTGTTTCCCCTGCTGCTGCGGTGGGTTCTGCGGTCTCCCCTGCTGCTGCGATGGGTTCTGCGGTTTCCCTCGCTGCTGTGGTGGGTTCCTCAGGTTCCCTCGCTGCTGCGGTGGGTTCTGCTTTTCCCCCTGCTGCTGCGGTGGGTTCTGCGGTCTCCCTCGCTGCTGCGGCTGGTTCTGCTGCTTCGCCATGTTCTGCTTGGCATGGAGCTGGAGGTTCATTCACAAATCACTTAATCACCAAGGGGCCTGCCAATAACCTGATAATGACAATAATGACTACACTTTATTTTGCCATTTGTACAGGTACAGGCACATAACGATTCCTTTGCTCCGACTCTCCTACGAGACGCACAGTTAGAGGTGAGAGTGAAGCCATTTTTCCAGCATCCCAGGAGCAGGTTTCAGCTTTATGGGCTTTGCTCAGAGGCCAAAAAGCGACATAATCACTCAGCCAGCACCAGGACTCAAACAAACCTAAGCACGGCGCCAGATGGTCCAATCGGGACGGAAGCGCGGCTAAACGCATCGTCACGCGCGCGGCGGGGGGGGTACCTTATTCTGCTGAGCTCTCATCTCCTTCAGCTTCAACTTCCTGCTGTCTTCGAGAGAGAACTCAACAATGGGCCTCTGGACAGACAAAAACCCACGTCAGACCCTTCATGTTAGACCTTCCAGCCCTGAACAAGTAAGGACCAAATATGCCCAGTTATTCACAGTTAAAGAATTTCTGCTCGACTAATAGTGCCTCGTCAGCACTTTCGTTAATATAAATATAAGCGTGCTTGTGGGCTTGATTTAAGGTTTATTTTGATGAAAAGAAAAATACTTTTTCTTCCAGCTTTAGCTAAGAGGTTAAATGACCTGAAGCAGCTACCTCGGGACAAGTCATGTAGGTCAAAAGTCAGGGGGGTGTGTGGTACAAAGCCAGCATCAAGCATGGGCCAAAGGCGAGGCTTCCAAAATAATAATAATAATAATAATAATAATAATAATAATATAGGTAGCACTTTTCATACATGGAATGAACTTTTTTTACATCTAGAATTGCATTCATTTTTCGCAAAGATCTTGTGTTGGTTATAGGTGAGAGGCAGAGGTGTCTAGGCCGCAGAAGTTGTTCAGGGAGGAAGACAAATTATTAGAGAGTACTAGCTTAAAGTAAACTGGAAAACCAGCAGCTGGTCAGGAAAGCTGAGGATGAGCAGAGATGCACGAGGAAAGGTGGGCGGTTCTGGGCTCCTTCTGGCCGCAGCCTCACCTTGTTAGGCCCGAAGATCTCGGGGTTGTTGTTGAGGTGCCGGAGGGCGGCCAGGGCGTGCTCGTGCCGCAGGAACTGCACGAAGGCGTAGCCCAACGAGCGGCCGACCACCTTCCCGCCCTGCGGCTTCCTGTCGTACATCACATGACACTGGAGAGAGAAGGGACCGGACCAGCCCCGGGGGACGGACTCTTAATCACACAGCGTGAAAAATAATAACGCCACCACAGACTCTCATAAGCTGTTATCGTAGCTATGCAAAGCCTAATATTCATGAAAATTAATTTTTAACCAAATCCGCTTGCTACAAAAGCAGAAACTGATCCTGCATTAATACTACGGCTGTCAGAGTAAAAATTTCACTATTAATGTGTGCAATCAAAACTTAATATCAGCAGTATTACAGCACATTAAAAACTCATTTAAACAAAATTAAGTGAAGGTTTCATCTTGTTTCACTGGCAGATATTGTTCTCGTGTTGAGCCGGGCTAATCGTAAGAAAACAGGGAAACCCCCCAGCTGACAATCAGACTAAACGGTTCTGCAGAGTCAGTCTCCAGGGACAAGACGTCATCGTGACTGAAAGACTAGGTGTGGCTGCTGATAACCTGGATGAGTCAGAACTTGTGACTGCGTAGAGCCCCCCCCCCCTTCCCGAATAAGTAAGAGGATTAACAGACGTGACACAAAGGAGCGATACAGCCCCCTAATGCTTGATGCTGGTAACAGCAGTGTGGTCACAATTTTTGTATAAAAAAATCAAATATATAGATATGTTGTGCAGAATAGAGAGGCTAATTCACTTAAAAAAAATACCTAATATACGGAATTTATAAAATGCTGACAAACTGCTAGTGATAGCATGAAAAGATTCAAAACGTAAAAAGAAAAAAAGTAAGTAATCCTGTCCTACAAAGAAAGCACACCAAGGCAATGAAATGGCAACACTGGCCCCTAGTGGCGATAGCAGGTATAGCATGATAAAGGCCATGGCTTCCCCTGAGCACTCAGACTGCAGGGCCGCACCTCGGTGATGCGCACGTCCCTCCCGCCGCCCGCGGCCTTCGCACACAGCTGCCGCAGACCCCTCACGTCCACCGACTTGGGCAGGTTGTGTACGCACAGGCGCGTCTTCGACACGAAGATGTTGATGTCCCGCAGCTTCATCCGCTTCAGGTCTTCAAACTGGCATTTTTTATTACATCATTTAAAAAAAAGGGGAAAAAAATAAAAACAAAGCACGCTAAACCATCAGCTCCAGCAGAAATACCGACCCCTGAAAATTTAGCGGGAAATATTTAAAGGCACACAAACGCCAAACAACAATACAAAAATTTACGAGCAAATGTTAGCTTCTCCTCAGAGCTGTCAGAGTCGTATTCATGGACATTTACATGTATATATTTTACATACCGCAAGCCTGACAATACATCATAAACATCAGCTGTCCGGGTGCAAACTCAGTTCTGGGCGGCTGAATTCCCAGTAAGTGTGACCAGTAAGTGCTACACAACCACATCACAAAGCAATGCCAGATGCTAACAGGAGAGCCAATCAAATCACATGCAATGAGGACCAGGGTCCTACTAGGCAAGTCCAAAATACAAGCCTCCCCCCTTCCCCAGGGACTCACCCTCGCCCTCTTAGCCATGTCAGCGGCAGGGACACCCTCTGCAGCTTTTGTCCCGGCCCGGATCACTGTGGGGGGGTGTGTGGTACAAAGCCAGCATCAAGCATGGGCCAAAGGCAAGGCTTCCAAAATAATAATAATAATAATAATAATAATAATAATAATATAGGTAGCACTTTACATACATGGAATGAGCTTTTTTTACATCTAGAATTGCATTCATTTTTCGCAAAGATCTTGTGTTGGTTATAGGTGAGAGGCAGAGGTGTCAATTTCAGGTCCAGAAAGTAAAAATCCAGACCAGGATTTTGTTTCAACCAACTAGTTGAGCACT
>JAODKM010000001.1:5200036-5214038 GCA_026780845.1 Petrocephalus sullivani | reverse complement strand
TTTCAGCCAACTAGTTGAGCACTCTGTGACTGTGACTCTTTATGCTCAACTAGTTGGTTGAAACAAAATCCTGGTCTGGATTTTTACTTTCTGGACCTGAAATTGACACCTCGGGTGAGAGGAACATCTCAAAGACTATCAGTAGGGTTAAGGTCAAAACTCTGTGGTGCCAATTCATGTGTGAAAATGATTCCTCATGCTCCCTGAACCACTCTTTCACAATTCGAGCCCATTAAGTACGCGCCGATTTAAATTCAAATGGTGACTTTTTTTTTGAGCGGGCAGTATAAAAAACCAAAAACAGAATGAAGGAATAAAAAGGTTAGAGCTATAAAAATATAAGCTTTAAAAAAAGCCTGCAATACTTAGTTCAAAGCTGTGACGCCACTTCATGTGCTTAATGTCTGCCCTGCCTTCTCGTGGCCAAGGCCCAACTCCTCCGAGTCCCAAAACGCCCCCTTCCAGGTACTCACATCCTTCCCTGGCCAGGTACAGGTTCCGGGTTCCCGTCTGCGTCTTCGTCTTCACCGACGCCTTCTCCTTCAGCTTGGTGGCGTCGTCGCGGCTGACCGCCAGCACGATGTTCAGCCGCCGGCCGTCCACGCGGATGCCCCCGTCCTGGGGTCGGCAAATTGAAGGACATCATTGGGATTGACGGCTAGAAGAGCGGTAGGCGCTAAGGCTGGCAAAGCGGCGACACCCCGCCTTACCTCTGAGCTGTCCTGCGCCGCGGCCATGCATTTCTCTGCCGCCTCTTTGGCTTTGAACTGGGCAAAGGCACAACCTGCCCGTGGGAAACATGGAGAGTGACACCAAGTACTGTACCACCAGCTACACAGAATCAAGATGAAAGACTACAACCGGGGATCTCAACAAATCCAACTCACACAACAAAGGATCACAGTAAGACACCAGAAAGATTATACCAAACTACCATCACAAAGGGTGGTAGGAAGGCCCACAGATGCTTCCAGGGAAAAAAAAAAAAAGAAAAAGAACCTTTTGAATGCTCGGTGTCTGGATGAAGGACGATGCGAATGTATTTCATTTCTCCAAACTCAAGCAGAGCTTTTTCAATCCCTTCCTCTTCCGTGTCAAAGGACAGATTTCTGAAAGGTGACATAAATATACAAGGAGGTGACTAAGCAGCACCAGAAGCTGTTATAGGTATCAGCTAATGCAGTTTTTAAACTTTTTAAAGCAGTAATCATGCCGCTTCTGCTGACCTGATGAAGACCGTCCTCCCTTCATTGACGTCGGAGGGGAGGAGCTTCTTCTTGACTGGACGTTCTAGCAGGAACAAAAAGAAAAGTAGAAGAGAAGAACTGTGACCAAATATTAAATCCAAATAGTACTACTTTCATTACTAAATCAAAACAAAGACTCATTAAGAAAATGAGCAAGAAATAGTTATGGATAAAATGACGCTTCATGAACCATTTGCCGTACTTTCTGTCCCCACTAGATGGTGCTCTTGGTTTGCTCTGGCACATGCTTTGTGTCCTTTTTTGAACAGAATAATACAGAAAATGGTTCATGAAGGGCCATTTCACCCTTTATTAGTAAGAATACTTACCGTCATCGTCATCATCATCATCATCATCATCATCATCGTCGTCATCGTCGTCATCGTCGTCGTCATCTGATGCAGGGTCACTGTCATCTGAGTCCCCCTCAGATGTCGACTCCTTATCTTCTTCCTGATCCGTCTCCTCCTCTTCCTCCTCATCATCATCATCATCACCTCCACTCTCTGATCCATCATCTGCCTTCTCTGCGGTGTCTCTAAGAAGCAGAAAAGCCAAAGCGTGACCATGCTGCCTGAAAATGGACCATCTCACCATCCTCTCAGATCACAGAATAAACTCTCTGGGGCGTGACGGTACACAAATATCACGCTTCGGTACAGCAGGGAAACAGAATGTGTTTTGAAATTCATTATTAAATATGAAAACACAAAGACAATTAAGGACAGTTGTAAACCAAAGGCAATGAATCTGTTGACGTGTCTGTAACAAACCCTAACAGATGTTCATTAGCAAATTGTTAACATACATAGGCCTATATAAAGCAAATTAATCAAAAATCATTAATAAAAGAATATTACAATCATATTGAACTAAGCCCCATTTAAATCCTGTGTTCTCCACTACAGAGTACAATCACATATCTGTAGTGATAAACACCCCAACAGGCATGGTTATTTTTTAGCCTGGTCTGAATATCCTGGAAAAAGCACCTTATAGGCCACAGGACACTAACCTGCAGAGGCAGTTCCTGTCTTGCTCCGGTCATACGCACAGTAAGATGATTGACTCGAATGAGTTAGAACGTGATGCACCAAACAGCACACGACAAATACGTAGAACACTGCAGCCCTATAAACTGTGCATTATTATTATTATTACTATTACTAGATACTTAAGACACTTTTCTCTTTACTGGCCCCATCTTGCTTTCCATGAGACACAGAAACATACGTAGGTGACAGCTAGCTTGGCCATGAAGGGCGGCCACCTGCAGCAGTGGCCATGGAGCTGGGGGTTTAGGGCCTCGCTCAAGGGCCCACAGATGTGACTATTCTGCTGAGGCTGGGCTCAAACCAGCGACCTTCCAATCACAGGCGCTAACCGCACCGCCCCTTTGTAGGGCCATCGACTGTCAGTCTCACACCACAAAGGTAACATAAGAGATAGCGCAGTGCTTCCATACGAACAAAAGATACAAACTACATAATCTTACACTACAGGAGAAAGAGAATTAACAGCAGACAGACTCTACAGTTACAAAACAACCCAGGTTCAGCCAATAGAAACCCAGGGACTGTCTGCCCTACACAAGGCCAGAAGAGCTCGCTATTGGGGGAGAGCGTGTTACCAGCTAAGGTATCCTCAGAGTAAGGAGATGCTAATGGTGCAGGCTGTGTGTACCGCTGCATGTCAGATGGTTTTTTGGGTCTAATCTGCTGCATCCAAACTGCATTTATTTAATTACTGCGCCCCATTAAGTGCAATAAGGGCTGCCGGTGCATTTAAATGATACATTAAGTTCCAGCAGATTTTTTATAGGCATTTACGAATTTGCAGACAGCCAGGAATGCGTACGGTGAGACGTGGAAGACCTGTTGTGTTATAGAGCAGAAACATACATGCTTAGAGACGGTGGCTCAGTGTCCTCTTCAGACTCCGGTTCTGGATCCTTCGCTTTGTCCCCAACCTTTTTGAACCCTGCATTAGAATTTCGGGAGAACCAGCAACCACCAAAGCATGTTACATGTAATTTGCAAAAAACATTAAAGGAATTACCCACTGCTCTCCCCACTGGCCATCCACACAGTAGTAATTAGCAAATCAGCACTGCATCATAAAGCGGCTAAACCACACAGAAAATGACTTTCCCCAAAAATCCTAATTTCTGCATCCACTTTCTAATGAAACCAGTTGCTTGCTAAATTAAACTGTGCACATCACCTGCAGGCACATCAGCTGCAGGCACATTACCTGCAGGCACATCAGCTGCAGGCACATTACCTGCAGGCAAATCAGCTGCAGGCACATTACCTGCAGGCACATCAGCTGCAGGCACATTACCTGCAGGCACATCAGCTGCAGGCACATCAGCTGCAGGCACATTACCTGCAGGCACATCACCTGCAGGCACATCACCTGCAGGCACATTACCTGCAGGCACATCAGCTGCAGGCACATTACCTGCAGGCACATCAGCTGTAGCCACATACTTGTCCTTTGCCACTGCCCAGTCGACAGCTACTTGCCTTCCTGTTGAAAGCAGAAGGGCTGTTAATGCACAACAAGGCATTTCAGGGTTTCCACCTGTCACGCATGACACAGGCACATTCAGTCTCACACGCAAGAACTCATATGGTAAATCTATATTATTGCATTATAAACCTAAACCTAGCTACATCAAAAGCATCTGGGGTAGTCTGCATACCCTATAGACTATATACCAGGTAATAAAACTGTTACATACATATAAATGCATGTTCATGTGTGTGCAGACTTATGTCTAATTGAAAATCTCACACCAGCCAACTCACCAGAGGTAGCAACCCTGGTTAATTCACATTGAAGGTTTGTGATTTCAGTACTGGTGTTGGCCTTTGCTATTACAACAAATTAATCAGTGATTAAAAGTTAAGTGACACCGCACTGTTTTTTTGACAGAAAACGAAAGCATCCTTCACGGTAAAATTGGGCAAGTTTTGTTCTAAGCAAACTTGGGCTGATCTAGAAGAAGGAAGAAACTCTCAAAATAAAACACATAGTGCTCCCACTTAATCAATTTCCGATAGATATATAGATAGATAGATGGATAGACAGATGGATAGAATCTTTATTGTCATTGTCACAAGTACAATGAAATGATGTTTGAAGCAAGTCTGCAGATGGACATTACATATTTTTTTAAGAAATAAATTAGGTTAATAAATCGAGGAACGTGCATTTTGAACTGACCACTGGTACTAATTACGGCATACGGTTTAAAAAATTGTACATTTCAGACACACAATGCAAAATGAACATTTTATGGGATTTGTTCACAAATACCTTTAATTTCCTTTAGATTTGTAGCACTCAGGGCTCTTCCAGCTTCCAGCATGTTCTTAAACTGGACGAATGCGAATCCACGCACTTTCCCATCTATAGAAAACATTTATTCAAACATACATTGTGAAACATTAGCAGCCACTTTCAGAAATTGTTATAACGTTAATTTCTCCACACACTGTTCCAGGATTCATCATGGAGTGTAAAACAATGATGACCTGAACAGCTGTGCAGAGAAAAGCTACACTTACGATGAATTACATCACCACAGACATGCCATTACCTGGCTTTAGGGGAATTTTCACTTCCAGCACTGTCCCATACTTGGAAAAGACCTCTTTGAGGTCACCTTCAGTACACTGCAAGAAAGTATAGTTACATACTTACTAAGCAAAAACGTTTCTTTCCTATTTTCTCCTAACTTTTATATCCCAATGATATAATTTACCTTAAAACTGAGATTCCTTATGATCAGCCTCGCTTTCCTCCTGTTCTTCTTCACACCTTCTGACTTCTGTTCTTTTGAAGTGGACTCCTTGGCCACTTAAGGAAAACACATATGGCACTTTAACTGTGTGCAGGCAGTATGGCACAGAACCTATTTCTTACATCACCAGTTTAGGTTCCTTTCCCAAAAATGTTATGACTTTCAGAAGCCCAATCAGAAACGTCACGGAAAATTCCTTGTTACTCAGAAAAGCTCTGACCTACCTGCCTTCTTCTTGTTATCCAGCTTCTTCTTGGCTATCGACACCGAGATTTTCTGGCCATCGTATTCCCAGATTTCCTTTAAAGCTCTCTGTGAGTCCTCCTCCATTGAGAAAGTAACATACCCAAACCCCCGGCATTTGTCTGTTCCTAAACAATAAATAAGAATTTAAGTGAAACGATGACAGTTAATCACAGAACGAGCAGCATTAAGCACGTTCGCTATTAATTTCGATTAGTTAATGGTTGTTTTACCAGCTGTCCAGATTTCATGTCTCCTGAATTTATGATTCACATTCAAGTAATATCGAGAAACTCAATTATATTGGCTTACCCTTCTCTTTCACAACGAAACAACTTTTCACGGGTCCGATTTCGGCAAATATTTCTTCCATGCGTCCATTTGAGGCAGACGCCGGCAAATTTCGAACGAATAAAGTTGGAACAGACATTTTGAGTTTTATGGGAAAGAATTACTGAACAGGACTGAATTACCTAATCCAACCTTTTTGCGCGTTAACTCAGGTATTTTGTTACCCAAATAACATCAATTCTGTTTCTCATTTAACTGAAAATGCATTAAGGTCGCGCTTGGATCTCTTTTTAAATATTATATATATTTAAGAGCACCATGCAGGGCTCACGTTTGCCACTGGCGGCAGCCATCTTTGACGCGAAGCGGAAGTCGTCCCCCCAAAACATATCCGACTCGAAATGTCGAAGATTAATTCAGTTCCGGACTTATATGTTTTTTTTTTAATTATTATAAACAAGCAAAAATATTATTCGTTTACAAATAGCTCTTAGTCGAAAAATTTTAATTCAATTCAGTGAAATAAATAAATAAATGTATACAGTAATCTTGTTTGTAGTTATAGAAAATAAATTTCTGGAATTGCAAATACCCCAAAGTAAAACAATTACGTTAAACATAACTTTCTTTATCCTTCATACAGGTTATATTGTTCAATTTTGCAATGCAGTTAAAAAGGTATTCAGTAACATGACCCGGTTTTTAATTGTGTTTTGTAATATTACTAAGGTCGTCTGGATGGAAAGGTCCAAACTCTAATATTTATTGATTTTTGTTTCGTAACCATATGAAATTTGATTAACTGTTATGCAGAGTTTACTCTAATATATCGATATCATTTTTTATTAAATGTTGGGCTAAATTGATCAAAACGTCAAACGCACGACGTTTCATATTTTATAAATGTTCGACCTCGAGCACTTCTACTGACAGTAGGGGGCGCCAGCATCAACCATTTCGGTTACTGAAAATATATTTTACGGGCATTTTAAATCTTGACGTCTTGTTCCTGTCAAACCTTCATCGCTAAATGTGTTAAGCTAGTTGATACAAGCTCTGTGTGACTGCTTGTCTGTAACTAATTGTTTTTACAGTCTGAACAAAATATTTGCGTGAGAGCCCATGTCACTGCGCTGTTTTGCAAGACACAATTACTCAAGCCGGCATTCTACTTCCATAATATTCTACAGCTATGTTTTAACATTTTAATTTACGAAATGTGATTCAATGCTCAAAGTTAAATATATCAGAATGTATTTCGTGTTTATCCTTACATATTTTGCTGTAATAAAGCCGGCGTCGGAAAGCCAGCCTGTGGAATGCCAGCCTGTGGAATGCCAAAGGAGCCCAAGGCGGCACAGCGCCACCTACCGGCCGTGCGGCCGCCGCGCTTCATAGGAGCCCAAGGCGGCACAGCGCCACCTACCGGCCGTGCGGCTGCCCCGCTTCATTAACATCTCGTCCCAGGTTTTGGATAAGCCGAAGGTACCCCACGTCCAAACTCAGTAGAGGATCACTTTCAGAGGCAGTGATGCATGTAAATGCCCATTGTGGGGGGGGGGGGGGGGGGGGGGGGGGGGGGGGGGGGGGGGGGGGGGAGGGGGGGCATAGCATGCCACGGAGAGATTTAGCAGCCCCCCGCCCACCCCCGGAGTGATGTCATCTGTTTGGCCAGTACATGGACGGCTTTGTCCCGCGGTGGCCCCCATTGTCTCTGCCTTCCCATTTACAGATTGCATTCAGCGGGGGCCTCTCGCAAACGACTCCAGGCTGTACTACGGGACGGATACTTTCAGATTCACGCTGCTCTGCAAACCGATGCGCTTAAACGGCTCCGGGTGCCGCTATAGACCCCACAGGTTTTCCCACAAGTGCCCCCGATGAGCATGTGGTCCATAACAGACGGCTCTTTGCCAGGATTCAATAGCCCCATATACGCGAAGAAGCTGAAACAGATCGCTCACGCCATTCGTGTGTATACGGGCACTAAAGGTAGCGTCTCACCTTAATAAATCCACAAAATACTGTAAGCTTGAGGAAAGGGGAAAATGCCATCAGTATATCTTATTGCATAATTTGATTTCTCATCTTAAAAACCTGCAGTAGCCTCTTGAAGTATTTTATAGACATGATTCCGTATGTGCGTGCAATGCAATATCCCCCCGTTTATGATGTCTCAGTGCTACCCAAGGAGCTTGAGCATACCACAGGGCTCTACCCAAATCACCCAGCATCCAGCAGCCTGGTATTTTCATTGCTCTGTGCCGCTTTGGGGAGACTATTAATAAGCACGTACACTGTGCGAGGTTCAGATCCAATCCCTTTATACTTTTCCGGGGCTCTATGGGAAATATTAACGCGCCATTTCTCCAGGAGCGGAGAAAGTGCCAGAGCGTTGTTATTGCCTTGGCAACCCAATTGCTTTGTTTGACTGTGTAAAAGCCTGCGATAGACATTAAGCTGTTTTTCCTCTTATGGTGGCAGCTAAAACAGACCTGAGGAGGGGGCATGGCCTGTGATTTTTCCGTCATCTGTATTCTATGTGACTGGTTTGCATCAATTTAGACAGACAAGGCTGCAAACCGAGAGCATACTGACCGCACGGCGCATGCGTCATTTAACCTCAGCCAACACTTAATTCACTCGTTTATAAAACAACTTGTGGCAATTTTACAACCAAAAGTCCTTCTAGATAAGGTTCGCGTGTCTTACTGCTTCTTACATTAATTAAAAGAGCAGTTAAAATAGAGAGCGTGTCAGTTAGTCTCCTTCTCCCAGTATGAAAGCTCTGGATCCTCCTGAGATGTGCCTGAGCTCTCTGGAGGGGCCCTGAATCACCTGTCGACAGAGGAAACCCACCCAGCCATCACATTCTTCTGATATCGGGCCCCATGACTCATCTCCTCCCAGAGAAAAACAAACCCTCCCTTTCTGACAGAACATTTTTTCCAGCTTTGCGGTCAAAGCACAACTTAACATCCCTCTACACCAAGGTGCATATCACTCAATAATAATGTCTTTTCATATTTATATGCTGCCTATTCTCTGTTTATGCGTTGTTTTTATTACAAGTGGCTAATTTCCCGTATTATCTATAATGTTAGCCCGCTGCAGTGAGGGGGGGGGCAGCCAATTGACCTTAGTCCCCCAGAGGTTTTTGTCCTCCTTTCTGGGGTGTTGGTTCCTCTCCTCTTTCAACACTCCCCTGCTTCCTGCGCCATTCTATATGGACTCATCTCTCGTGACTTGGGGCAACACTGTTGTGAAAGGCAATATATAAAAATAAATGTAAACACTAATTGCTATGGTATGTTCTTGTACATATTTCCCACATTATCCTAACATATATATATGCTATATAGTCATGTAATAGAATTGCTGAAACAATCTTAAAATGGTAAAATATGACATCAGTTTAATTTAAAAGATTTTCTATATGTAATACTGTAGAATATATGCAAAATGAGAAAAATCCATCCATTCATCTGCCAGCCACTTGTCATGGGGGCTTGGGCCCAATAAATCAGACGAATATCCCATAAAACCAAAAAAAATGCTGGAAAACTAAATGTTATCAACGTCGCTTTCTGTGCGGAAGACCAATTAAAGAATAGAGTCTGTTGTCTGCTCAGAACAAAGGAGTATTATCTCCATCACAATTAACTGCTGTGTTCGTTTCCAAATTCTGCAGCTCCATGTGGTCTCGGCCCGTCAGGCGGATCCGGGAGACTCGGACTCCAATCCGTCAAACAGACGCACCGAGGACCACGCCAATGTTATCGTCCCCATGACCCAGCTGAATGTGCCTTTGTTCTCCACGGCCTCAAATTGTATCTCGATTCAGAGATATGCCACACTAATTAATGCAGGGCTTTCCCGCACTCATCCTGCGCCAAAATCCACATCCCAGCTTCCCTGCCAGAAGACCCCAAATCAGCTCCCATAATGACAGCATATATATATCATCCCCAGCAATTACAGCATAAGGGGCTACATATGTACAAATTATGTTAAACATCGCAATAATATAATGGTCAGGAATACAGAAGCCAGATTATTATGGGGTATTGCTACAGCTGGCATTTATCTGGTGATGCAGTTGCTATGGAATTAAAATCTTGACCTGACTTCCTGGTGACTATCCCGGAACAACCACTCCAGTATGTTTACTAACCAGTTTTCCTAGTTCAGTCACTACTTGTTTACTAGTCTGAATCTGTGACACGGTATGACTGCCTGGTCCTGTAATGACCAGTCTGTTAATCCGAGTACCGGCCAGCATATATTTGCAGTGACACCGAATGACTGGCCAGGGTTACACAATATGGCGCTTTAAGAACATGGAAGACATAAGAGAATATGTAAAGCACTCCTGCAAGAGGACTTGAAATATTCATCATGAGATCCATTCTGAGGGAACTTTGCACTTGCTGAGTCATCGATTGTCTGGAGAAAGAAGCACAGCTGCCTAAAACTTTCCAAGACACCCAGTCTTTTATGCAGCACAGGCCCAGCGCACTTAGCTTTTACTGATTAATGGGCATTCTAATGGAGGCTAATTGAGTCCAACATAAAGCTCTCCCAAGTCTCCTCCTTCTGTTGAATCGGCTTTGTCATCCAGCTTGGATCTCCAGCCCAGGACTACTGGACCTGCATCACCTCCTAGCTGGATCCAGTTAGCGGGGAGCGGCAGACTGAGCGTCACGCTGTAACCCTCTGGTGAGCAGAGATAGCATTTTAAATGCACTGGTTTCCATTATGTCTCAGTGGGCGTAGCCACTCAGTTTGTGCCTGGCATGAGTTCAGGATGCAGGTTAAAGTAAATGAAGCGGCCCTCTGCTGAATCGATGGCACAGCGCATTTCTGCAGGTACGAGAATGCGAGAGTCACAGTATTCCGGCCGATTCTTCTGGACCTTACTGGTTACGGATTTTACACAACTAAGCAGAAGTCATGGTACATTTTGATGATTGTATCTCTCTGGTCCTTTGACCAAATTAGTAAACTAGCAATTATATGGTTTGTCCTATGTTTTTGTAACCTGTGTTTCTCTGCAGGAAACATGCATGTTAGAATCTGATAGTACTCCGTACTTGTAAAGTGCAAATGAAAATTAACCTTTTGAATCCTTAGATGTTATATATGATGTACAGGAGTGGAACACACAAGGCATAAAAGTTATGAATGAGTGAATCTGCAAGGAGCTGAACACAAGACTCAAATTGCAGCAGGATACAGAAGATCTCTAAGGTTCCTGTAACTGAGTGACCCCCTGACCCTCAGTGACCCCCTGACCCTAATTTTACACCCCATCGATGTTCACTGGGTGATTCACGTCTGAGCGAGCTCTGCATTAAAAAGCTAAACTTGGAGCATGTACAGAAACATAAACGACCATATTTATGAGCAGTTCTGTCTTATTTTGTATGTATATTTTTAATCATGTTACATGGAACTTCTTAATTAAGTCACACCCCGGTGTATAATTAAGTACAGAGTCACGCGATCTGCAGCAAATATTAGTAGCAGACGAGGTAAGTGGCTTTCCTCCTGGCTCCGTCATTGTGAAAGTAAAAACAAATGTCTAGGAGCAAGTTCAGGTGTGGAGTGGCAGCCACACAAACTCACAGAAAGGGACCCAATCACCCAGCATCAATACCCAACCCGAACTGTGGCAAATCCCACCAGCGATGGTCCAGCATCTAATGGAAAGCCTTCCCAGAAAAGAATGGGCCATTATAGCAGCTATGGGCTAAACAACCTTATATGAATATGCTTGTTTACAGAATGAGATGTTAGACAGACTGGTGTACACATGATTTTGGCTAAATAGCGAATGCTTATCACGGTGATCAATTTTTACCAGAGGTAATATAACTTATTGCCATTTAATTATATAGCAGTGGGACAGAAATCATACATCATTTACAAAAATTATGGAATGTTTTAATAAATTTGTCTTAAAGAAATGAAAATAAAGACTTGCCTGTTTTCTGAAGTATAAAGCATCTGTCTCTCGACAGCCTCACTTGTCATTGTATAGGACAATGAGACTGAGCGACAAGCTGGGAGAAACAGCACTGTTTGGTTTTGAGTCCATTTGGTGACCTGGGCTAATGCCACTAGGTTATGGAGATTTCTCACTGGATACAGTAACAAAAAGTAAAACCACAACATTATCAGCCAGCGAGTTTATGCTTTTACTTTATTAGACACATTTATTGAGGCTCAGCAGTGTTTCCTGTGGTGGGCCACACCGCAGTGATACCCACATTGATTTGCCCCTCTGATGGATTACCCCCCCAGCGACGATGGTGCAGGTCACCAGAACAAGTTCACGTGTGGCTGGTGACCTCGGTCCCTAGGGGCCACTCTGGGCTTGTATTTGTGTCTGGTTTGTGGCCTGTTTGGGGGTTCATGTGTCTGTGTCTTTGTTTGTAGTGCATGTGTGTGTGCGTGTGGGTGGGTGTGTTTTCCCTGTTGGCCACAAAACTGGTGTGTGTGGCTAATAAAGTGCATGCCTGCAGAGGTGTGGGCATGGGAATTGTGTGTTTTAGTTTCACAGTAGGTTAACTTAAACAGCAGGGGGGGTGGGGGTGAGGGACCAGGAGAGAAAGAGAGAGAGAGATACAGAGAGAGAGAGAGAGACAGAAAGAGGGAGGGACTGAGAGAGCCCGGAGCTTGGAGCTGGTTTTCGCACACATACACACGCTGAGGATATTTACGACACTGGACCGGCACAGAGGCTCCAGCATTTTTGGCTGCACTTTCCCGGAGAGGGTGAGTACTCCCCATATGACATCCCCCCTGCTGCTCAGGTGCGGATCGGATCGCCGACAGCCGGGGGACAGACCGTGCGGGGGGACCGGAGGTGTCGCCGAGTCGGTGCGCGTCCGTGCGGGCTGGGAACGGGGGCTTCTGGTGGCGATGTAAGGAAACAAGTGGACTGGCGAAGAGGAGCCTTCTTACTCCAGCTGTCAGACCGGTACAGGCAACGAATGGCACGCCTGGTTTCACGTTGCGCAAGAAACGGAGCGACTCCGCTTTACACCACCTCCACGGAGGATGTTAATTATCAGATGCCAGGCTGTGATTACCCGGCTCTCGGGGGGAAACGCGTCTCTCACGGCGAACGGCAAAAGCAGCCGCAGCGTCTCTGACACCTTCCGCGTAGGTTGGCAATTTAACCTTTATTTTTATTCGAAGCTATTTAAGCGAGATGTGTGCAGTTCTGCATCGAGGGGAGAAAAAATCGATTCGGTTTATTATAAGTTAAAAGCAATCCGATTGCTGGCTAATTGCAAACGTGACCAGATGTTTAACCTCTGCATCTGCCTGAAGTGCTCGCAGTCCCGAATATCTGCAAGGCAGATGGTTGGTTATGCGGAAGAAGCGCCTATATATTCCGCCAGTATGTAAGCAGCGTTTATAGGCTCCCGAAATGTTGCACGGATGTTTCTTAATGCAATAACCGCCATCTGCTCGAAACGTGGTGATTCGAAATGGAGAACATGTATCTATCTCCATATATCTATATTCTAACATATATCTAGCTTCTCTCGTACCATGGTAAATATAGTGCGCTTTGCCGTGACATGCGCTTTAAATGCGAGATTCCCTTTTACATAACCTAGCAAATTGGAAATAAACTATGAAAATCCAAAATGCAAATGCAGGCTCCTATCTAACCCGAAACATGCAGAGTATATAGTTTAGCATATGAAATATAATACTGTCACAGCAGCATTATGGCCGCAGCTTAAACGTCCATAACACAGTCGTCAGTTGTGTGACTGTCAGAGCCTGATTTATTAGTGTGACCGCCCCCGGTGACTGGGATCTATAAGCAATTGCGGTAAATACCGCTACGATTCACCGCGCAAAAAATGACGCTTACGGAGGACATCACGCACTTTAAAATGTACGTGTGACATCTATGAATAGGCTAATAAATCATGACTATTATATCATAACAATTATATAACATAATGATTATCAAAACAAATAGGGGCCCACCCAGAAGGATAGATGGAGGCATCTCCTCCTCTTCAGTCTGCACTGATGGCACATCGCCGCGCTGGTGTCCCGTGCTATGAATACGGGAGCCACCAAAGTCACTCTAAAACACTACGTGCGCTCCATGTTTTCGGCTACTGCTGATTTAAGAATTACCGGTAATCAGATGGTCCAGCTTGTTGTACAAGCTAATTGCTCGCCTTTGCTAACCTGCAGGTGCCCTGCTGGCTGTGTAACCAAGCGGGTCACAAGCCTCCTGCCTGGCCCTCCCAGAACCCCCCCCCCCCCCCCCCACCCCCACAACAACACTTCAATACCACTATTTTTATCAGAGGCAGACAAGCTTGTTGGTGGCGTGGTCCTGCCTGGGTGCATGCGTCATGACATTTTTTTG
>JAODKM010000001.1:5180936-5194423 GCA_026780845.1 Petrocephalus sullivani | reverse complement strand
GGGAAGGGGATGGGGCGGCTTCCAGCTTTGTCGCAGTGTTGCTTATTTTTACGAGAGTCTGAGGAGCAGATTTAAGAGCGGGAAGGACATGAGAGGTGGATCATTAGCTAAACCAGCAGTGCATACTGGAAACAGCAGTGCATACTGGAAACAGCAGTGCATATTGGAAACAGCAGTGCATACTGGAAACAGCACATACTGGAAACAGCACATACTGGAAACAGCAGTGCATACTGGAAACAGCACATACTGGAAACAGCAGTGCATACTGGAAACAGCACATACTGGAAAATAATACAAAAACAAGAACTGGATGTTCATCAGTAATTGACAGGTACGAGAATGGCATGAATAGACATCTCGAAATCTCCTGCTTCTAGAGCAGGGGCAGGTTTGTTCTTTCTGCCTCCCCCCCAAGACATCTCAAAAACTAAATAAATAGCAAGTGAGTAGAGTCAGTAGATCATAGTTAGCTAGCTGGCTAGCAGAATATCCCCCTTTAGCATCTCCTAAATACGCAACATGATTATCTAAATATTTACTTAGTGACTGTTTGTAGCCCACAGGGGGCCTTCAGCAAATACTCAGTTTGAGTGGTGGTAAACACCATGGCTGTTCTGGGCTAGTGGAGAGGGTATCTGTTTCTTAGTGATCATTAATACAGATGAATGAAGTCTTCTACATTTTAGACATACCAAAACCTGGATTAAACGCATTATGATGACAGTGTCATTCCTTGCACCTGAACGATGACAACACAAGTAATTCCTCAATGTGAGATTATGCGGCGAGTATGTCAGACAGCCCCGAGATGCTGCACTACAGTATAACAATCAGCTCTGAATTACACACTGCCCCACGCCTGAGGCACCCGACAGGCGGTCAATAACCGTGTCCCGATGTATAGTTTAGGCTGTCACAACTTGGAAATGTCGAAATCGCTCCTAGGTGTTTGTTCAGTGTCCGCGGCCTATCTCTTCTAGATAAGAATGCAAAGCCCTCACAACGCCTTCCTTGAGGGGGATTTGTGGTTGCCATGGAGCCCAGTTGGTGGGGCTGATCCGTTACGGGGCGCGCTCAGTTGCGTCAGGCCCCCTGTCAGTATGAGGGCAGCAGCATGGCGGTGCTAACAGGCCTCAGCAGGGAGAGACAGGGCCTCGTTCGTTCCTGCGTACAGTCGTCCACACTATGTGTCGGCACCCAGGATGAAAGGGTGTTTTGTACCCTTTATTTATTTCAGCGTAGCGCAGCTAGGAACCATGCCGCTTACGCATCAGTGCCCCCCGCAGGCGGGAAGCGTAATTAATCAACATGGCTGACTCCGTAGCTACGCATGGCTGGAGACGAGTGAAGTCGATGGGAGAAATGCGTTTGACATAACTGGGTTAAAGCTCGGCTTTTTTAGGCGCCCGGCGGTTTTCCGGAGCTTTCCGTGAATGCTGCTCTGAGCTGCTGCCTCCTTTCTTTCAGATACCCCCAGGGAGGCAGAAAAGAAAAGTCCAGAGCAGGAGGGGGGGCGGAGGGTGCAGTGGACAGCCACCATCACCCCCGTCACCACCCTGGGTCAGCCGGATTCAGGTGAGTAGTAAAAAAACACAAACAAACAAGACCAAGACCAAGAGGGATGCCTGGGAAAATATTTTTAAAAACCTGTGTTTGGTATTAAAAGCCAAACAAGCTGTATTTATATATAAAAAGAAAAACAAAAGAAAAAAACAAACTAGCTAGTCACCCACACGTCCGGCATAATGACCAAACATTAAACTGAGAACAATGATAGAAACTATCACAAGCAGAGTCCTACTCTGATTAAAAGCCCTAAAATCACCATACAAATCCAATTAAAACCACTAACCCGCAGATTGCTTTTGTGCAGTTCGCTGAACACGTGAGCGAACAGTCCTTTGCATATATGGTCACGCCTCATTTTCAAATGATCGCTATGGAGTTTCTGGCTCTGCAGATAAGACCGCAGGACGGCATGAAGGTAACAAAAGGAGACCAGAGTAGACAGGCGTTCTTCTGAAATGTGTTCGGGAGCTCCGGTATCGATCTAACGGTCAGGCATCAGTCGGGCGCTACTCTTAAGATGTTTTTGCCCATCCTGGGAGGGGTGAAAAGCACTTCCCTTTTCCTGTCCATTTGCTCCCCCCCATACACCCCTGGGCTCACTGTTCAATTCAAATTGTCTGATTTCTACTTCAAAGGTGGCAGAGATCTGCCAGCCTGCAGGGCAGGAGCAGCCCAGTTAGTAAACACCGCTCACTGTGAGCACACACTAGGCCCCCTCGTCTTTGAGGGCGGGGCCAGATTTTGCCTTGACCCTGTGCCAGGTCAGGCCAGCAGACTTTTTATTGCATTGTAGCTGGCTGTTTGGTGCCATAGTGCCATATCTGTTTTTAATTATAAACGCTGCCCCAGCTAATCAGCTGCCACACAACTAACAAGACCAAGGGAGCAACTGTTGGTGTTGAGCTCCTCCAGAAGTTTGCGAGGCCTCCAGCGAATCCTCAGTGCTCTTTGGTGTTCACGAAGCATTCCATCATAAGAACCCATTTTAGTGACCAGTACACGCCTCCCACCCCTTTACCAGAACAGCAGTGTAAACCTTATTCCCACCATTCTACAGCCAAATCCAGATTTGGAGACTGCTATAAAAACACTCATCCTCATCTCAGTGCCCCAAACCAATAGCCCACGGCTTCATAAAACAACACGCAGATGCCCTTTTACAGCTGCTTTCTAAGGGAGACAAAGTTACGACAAAACAGCTCGAGACAGCTAGCAATTAGCAACTGTGTTCACACCGGTTCATTTTGTCTCGAAGCATATTAGGTTGTTTAAATAGTAATTGATCAGTTAATTTTCAGCCAGCTAATAATTATCAGTTATCAGCAATAATGTGATGAATTAGGCCAAATTAACCTTCTCTGAATAATGGCCATCAATAACCATGTGTTGCAAATGAAGATCCTATTAACCGGGTGTGAATGCAGCATGCAAGATGGTTCCACCTTTAATCCAGTAACCCACAACCCTTTTATAGTAAAACAGAAATAGCTGTGCTACTTAGATAAAAGCAGGACAGCATATGAATTTTCAGCCGTAGCAAGATTGCTTAAGGTTACAGACAAAATGCACAAAGAAAAAAAACTCCATGAAACTGTGAAGGTCACTTGAAGGTCTTCAGGCTCCGCCTTGGCTAAATAACATTTTCGTGAGCTCCTGCAGGTTGGCATCCCCTCAGCAGCCCGGCGTGATGTTTCCTGCTCAGAAAGTCAGGCTTTCTGCCGGAGGGCTTCGCTCTTTACCGGCTGGATGTAGCAGCCCGGCATCCCGAGCGGCGAGCGGCGTCATCGCGTTTCACAGTTCTTGATCATACCCAGGGCTTAGAAAATTGAACGGCGACAGGAGCAAGGAAAGTGATGATAAAGAGACGGGTCCTTCTGTCACGGGCGCCGCCTGTTTGCGGATCCCTGCGCGAGGCCCCCGTTTGCCGCGCGAGGCCGGACACAAACAGAGGCATCGCTGTTTATTTTGGTGCAGTCTGGCCCCGCTGTACAGTGAGCTGCTACTGCAACACAATGTACTGCTAGTGTGAGACAATGTGCTGCTTATCAACACTCCATTTACCAGCAGCACCATCACTTCATAAAGGCTTTGCTCCTGTTGGTAGTGGAGTGCTATATTTTGGCCTCCTGTTTAGCCTATGATTTTGGCCTATCTCAGCATATTAGTTTAGAAGTCTGAGCACCTTTCGCTTTTCAAGAGAGAGAAAGAGAGAGAGAGAGTTGAATAGAAGGTTAAGGGGACAAACGGGAAATAAATAAACCTTAATGAGTTTTAACGAGCCTGGGAACTCTCCGCCGAAGCCTTCCTAGCCAGAGTAGGACTCAGTGCTAACGATACTGTGATGACCCATATCGCTCTTTCCAGTGAATTATTTGGAGACTGTGGTCCATTTCCCCTTCACATCCATGCCAAGATGACGCCTCAACAAGACCTTGTTACCCATAATGCCCGCGAGCAGGCAAATCCACGGTGGCAGACGGCCGAGACGTTGGCAGGGTCGAGTCCGGGGCACCTCTGCTTACGGTCATCGCGGTCACAGAGTCACCTGCAGTAATGGAGTAGCACTCCTGGTCTCTCGGAGGGGTTAGAAAAAAAAAAACAAAATGCAAGGAAGGACACTTTTCCTAAGCGAGCAGAATTGATCCAGATCTGGATACAGTAAACTTTTTTACCAGATTCTCTCAAAACGAACGTGCTCCTGCTTTTGTGAGATAACTGGGCATTTAAACAACTCGTCAGCACTGGGTTTTACTGAGAATTACACGAAGCAAACATCCCACTCGCCGTGTAAAATGCCTTAATACGTCTCAGACAATAAAATGACTCATGCATGCAGGAATTTAGCAATTAGTGGCTTGATAAAGCTCAGTCCAAATTTCTGCAGACCGTGTTGGAAAGCTGGGTTTTACAGACTGCTTTCTGAGAGAGAAAATCAATCAGATTCAAGGGAGAAGAGTGTATTTCAGCAGGAATTTACAACGATGGATAAGAGGTATCTGCTTGACATTTTGTTATAAAAGTCACACCACGGATGAATGATAATAGGATAATTACCTATGCACGTCACTCAAGATGATACTGGCCAAATTTAAGTTACTGGAATGACAGAAGAGTGAGTAATAGGATAAACCACTATGCTGTTGGTTTAATCACAGAGGTGAGGTTGAATCTTGGGTTAGGGAATGAGTAAATAAGTATTGGGTTAGGTTAGTAATCAGCTGTAAAAAAAAATATCTAGCTTTGTGGACAAGTCAAACAGGAGGGAAATCCCAAGAGGGATTGACACTGTGTGACAGTGATTCCTAAGCAAATACATATAATTGGTAAAAATAATATCCGGTGTTACACAACAGCGGCAGGAAATTGAGCTGGGTGAGTAATGAGAAAACACTGCGGTGCAATAAAATCGATGGTCAGAGTCGTACGCCCTGATACTACCGGGAGTGACCAAAACACATCCTGTCAGCCCAGTATATTTAGAGCGAGTGGGCTTTGAGAGGAAGGGGGAGGGTAAAGCCGCCCACTGAGAGGGCGGTACGCGATACCCCGGGCACCAGTAACAAAGCAACGGATCGCCCGCGGGGAAAGGGTGCGGTCGGGATCAGCCCCCTGACAGCGCAGACCCAGTGCCGACTATCACAGTCCCAGCCACAGGGGGGGCGCGCTCCTCTCAATCTGAGGGCTCACCCTAATACTATAAAAGTATAAAACAAACTAATAATATTCTTCATTTGTTGTTTTCCTGATCTTCCCTTATTAGGGCTGTAGATAAGTCAGTGCTGATGCTTGCATTTTCTTTGGGCTCCGTAAGGCCTGTGCCGGAGTACTTTTATGCCTATAGCACATTGTACTCCCATGTACAGGTAGATGGATGCCGTGCCCTCTCTGGGCAGGCTTGGGGTGTGCATCATGATTAATATGTTTGCTTGGTGTCGATCGGGGAAGGGCCGATCGTGAGATTGCAATGGAGAACAAAGAGAAGCTAGCCTGGTACCAAAAAAGGCAAGATGAACCTGGTGTCCTATCTGCGTGTCCTGCGGCAGGGTATTATGAATTTTGACAGATATACACTATACACAGGGTGTGTTTTTAAATGGCTACCTCACTTTGGGAGGTCATATAAATCATAACTTAATCAGTAGTTATTAAAAAAACACCTGACTTTGTATCAGAACTATGAATCAAGGTTCAATAATGATTCTTCTATTTGCCACTTGTACCAGTACAGGTACATAGGAAATCTTTCATTTTCAAATATCCCATCTTGCTTTCCAGTGGGTCTCAGTATTGTCTCAGTAGTTAAACCTGGTGTATTAAAAGGTGAGTTTCTTGGGGAGTCTATAGTTCATATGAACTATTAAATAAAATGGCACATTTTTAATTCAGAAGCATACGGCTTACACATTTAATTTCACAGCAGAAAGGCATATAAGGTTAATTACCAGGGTTGGGGAAACTAAGAGGAATCCAAAGATGTGTGAGTGAGTGACTAAAATTTCTATGAATGTATAGTAGAACTAATATATCTGATAAAATAGCTTTTATATTAGCAGAGTGCATTTGTTTAAGTATATATTTGATAATGCTTTGATCATGCAAGCATATAATCAGACAGTGAGATAGAACGATCGAGCAAAGACCATTTAATAACTGACGCAATACATAATATGACAATCAAAAAAACAACTCACATTTCCTAGAGAATAACAGTCTCATTAATGAGGGCAGCAACCAGGTCAATATCCCAGGTCTTTCTCAATCTAGTTTTAGGGTGTGACCTATTTAGATATTACCTACTTTGTTCTACTTTTCTCATAATGCAATAACCTGTTAGACAGCAACATGAGTGTTCGACCTGGCAGAGGTCTTGGCAGAAAGCTGCACTGAAATTTAAGCATGCTATATTACAAGCTCGGTCACAATTTCCCCATGTATAAGAGGGGGTTTTAATGTCCCTGGGAGGCATGCATGCGTTTGAAAGCCGTGAAGGCCTGGGCCTTTGATGATCAAGTGTCCAGCAGGGTCAGTGGTGGTGACTCGCCTTTGTTCTGCAGGACCACCCACCAGCGAGGTCTGGCTGTTGGACACAACACCCAACGAGTCATACTCACTACCCGACTGCAACTCAGACATCTCCGGGGCCTGTAACGCATCTGACGCTTGGAGCCCCGCCTTCCCAGATGACAATGACACCTCCAACCAATCGTACAACCCCCTACTGCTCCTGACCCCGCCTATGTTCGTGCCCCTGTACTCGGATTGGAACACGGCCATGGCCACGTGGGGGGTGGCCTGGGAGGCCCACATCTATGGCCTGGGCTCTCTATTCGCTGTGGTGGCCGCCCTTGCTGTCCTCAACCTGGCATGCCTCCCCTTGCGGTGCCCGTCGGGCTGTGGTTACTTTGCGCTGGTCAGCCTCTTCCTATTGATAGCTGGGAGCAGCAGGGCCTTCTCCTTGTTCTACGACGCTTACAGCCACCAGGACAAGCTGCCGGCAGCAGGGACCCTCCTCCTGTATGAGGCGCCTTTCCCGTGCCTCACAGCTGCCTTCGGCATCGTCTTCCTCCTGCTCTCCATGCGCTCCCGGATGCAGCTGTCCCACTCCGTTCTCCAGCACCCCTGCTTCCTGGCCGTCCTGGTGCTGCTGCACTTCGCCACCACATTCGGGTCTGTAGCCCTGCTCCAGGTCTTCACGCAGCTCCCCTGCCTTTTCTTTATCTCCCAGGGGGCCTTCGTGGTCTTGGCGGCCTCCCTGGCCACTACCTACTTGGTCTTCTACTGCTACGTGCGAGCTGACTCCAAGCACATCTACCACCTCAACAACACATCACCACCCGTCGAGCGCTACAACCGATGCCCATTTGCTGATGCCAAGGACTGGGACCGAGCAGCAGCTACCGCTGTGTTCGCATCCCTCTTCGTATTGGCATGTGCTGGCCTGCAGCTGTACGCCATGCTCCATGCACTGGGCTTGGGAGGTGCAGAGGTCTTCCTTCCCTGGCCCTGGTGGGCTTTCCACCTGAGCTGCCGTGTGTGCGAGGCTGGCGTGTGCTTAACACTCTCCTTCGTCGTCATGCATCCGCTCTGCTGCTCCAGCGACCTCCCACAACCCAGTTGCTGGCCCAAAGTCTTCCGCGGCCACCTCGCTATGAAGTCGACAGTGCTGCCCAACAACTACCCATGGTCACAGCAGGAGAAGCTAGTGATCTGTGACACCATTGCCCGCGGCGAATCCGAGTGCCTGCCCCTCTATGCGCTGGTGGATCACCGCCTGGACAGTGTTGATGGGCTAGACCTCCTCTACCACAACCAGCAGGTGCTGGGTGCCTCCAGAGACACAGACGGCATCAAGGCCAAGGCTGATTCCCTCAAGTCCTCCTCAGCCAGCCTGCACCTAGACAGTGACTCCACGGCGGACTTGAGGCCACCTTCGCCCATCAACCTTCGGCGGAGCATCGACGAGGCCCTCTTCAGCGAAGCCCTCTTCCCCCAGAGCATCTTCAGCTCCTTCAGCAACTTGTCCCTCAGCACCAAGCCGGCCTCCGACGGCCACTCCTTCTGGGAGAGCTCGGCCGACCGCAGCCTGTACCGAACTTCCTCCTGCACGGACATGGAGGCCCCTCAGACTCTGCCGGCTCCGTTGAAGGGCCCCACCCTGTGTGGGCACCGCACGCAGGATGTGGCCACCACCTCCTCCTCAGCAGATCACTGGTGCGGCAGCAACTCCAGCTCTGTGTACCAGGCCTCGCAGGATGGCTCCTCCCTGGTGCTCTGCTCAAGCCCGGAAAGACTAGGCCATGGTGGCACCCCCCGCGTCGGGACTGGCCACCTGTCCCAGAGCAATCTCAACCTTCAGAGACGGTACCAGGTTTTGGGGTCTGCCTCACAGGAGAGCCTGGCCCGGGCCAACTCGCAGGACCTGGCGGTCCAGGCAGAGTTCGTTAGCGTGTGTCGGCAGATTGATACTCTTAGTGTCTGCAGTGACACCATTGACCTGTAGGTGGTGCAATCATGTGGATAATGCAGACCGGGAAGCACCAGGACTCACTGGGGTGCCTAAATATAGCAAAGGTCTGTAGCCATGGTGCTATTGTTTAGTTCCATCCCTCTGCTCACAATAAACAACACCAACCAGCACACTGTCATGGATCATATAGTATTGCTGAACCGCTAAGCTTTCCAGATTCCTGATATGGACACGGCCCCAGTCTCCCAGAATTCCTGGGTTTTAATCCTTGAGGGTTTTCACGCTGGCTGGGTGGATACCTGACCTAATGGAACCAGGAATGTGTCGCAGAAGTGCCACGGAATGAGAGACGCCAAGAGAAATTTTCTTAACTTTGTGTCTCAAATTGGGATACTTTCTGTTTTCCTATTCAAAAACACATTTGTACAGTTCTATACATTTTGCCAAGACTTAAATAATACTGTGATTTTAATCAAGCACTTATCAAAGAATAATTGTATTCATTATCCATATATTGCTTATTAGATACCTTGTACTAGAAATAAGTAAAAACGTTTATTACAAAATAAGGTATTGCAATGGAAAAAAATCGCCAGACTGCTGTTATGATTTCAACACTGACGCCCTATCTGTTCCGCAATGTCATTTGCAAACGGAACAGTACTATTTTTGTAACCGTTAGATGCTTAATGGGAGAGAAGTAAAATATCAGCAGTATTGTAGCAGCGCACCAGTGCCACCTACTGGAAACCTGCAAGGTTCGAATCATCACCATGTGCTTTATTTATAGTACAGCCGTCCCTCGTTTATCGCGTTTCTTTATTTATAAATCGAATATTTTCGTAGTTATAGCGTAGAAAACCTGTTTACGACCTTCTAAATATGGTTTTTATTATTAGAGCCCTTTAGACATGAAACAACACCCTTTAGTCACGATTACACTCGTATTACCCAATATATTAGACAAAAAAAAAAGAAAGACAAATTGGGCGTTACAAATATCATATTATTGTATATTATTGTACATTTAATTACACACGCACACAGTTCTTACACAGAACCACTAACCTATGAAAATAAGAAGAAGCAGAAGGCTTAGAAGAAGCAGCACGTTTAGGAGCCATCGTGGGGCTTAGATAAAAGTTCTCAGAAATCGCACACAAAGATGCTTCCGATGCGTAGCGATGTAGAAGCGTGTATGAGAGACGCGAACTTGTGTGAGGCTGAGCCGGTCAGTGGCCAGGATAGGAAGGGGATATAACTGACTCAGACAACCGAGCGCACGCTGTATCATTTTCACTGTCTCGATCAACTTTTTAATGAATATACAGCACTGTATTTGAAAAAACCGCGATAAAATGAAGCCGCAAAAGTCGAAGCGCGAAGTGGCGAGGGACGACTGTATTTGTTATACTTTCCTTAATGCCCATTTCACTTTATATTAAAAAATAACCAATTTATTTTTCAGGTTTAGATTTATTGTGTCATTTACCTGTAAGTCTTCGCTGCATTGTTAAATAAATTGGCATTGAATATTTTCTACATGGAGATAGTTAATTTATTGTGAAATTCTTATGTGCATGTTTTAAGATGTTTACGGAAAAATAGCTCATTTCTATTGTGATAATGTATATGGAGAAAAGCTTTCATTAATATGCTTCTTTCAGAATGGTGTTCGATTCCAATAACATAAATAAAAGAACCTGACAACATCAAACACGATTCATGTGGAGTCAAAATCATTTCTTTATTTAAGGGGAGTAATCTGTGAATGTGGTATTGGGCCATCCCTCCAAATCATTGAATTCAGGTGTTCCAATCGCTTCCCTGGCCACAGGTGGATAAAATCAAGCACCTAGGCATGCAGACTACTTCCATAAACATTTGTGAAAGAATGGGTCACTCTCAGGAGCTGATTTGATTTCAAGTGTGGTGCCGTGATAGGATGCCACCTGTGCAATAAGTCCATTCATGAAATTTCCTCACTACTAAATATCCCACCGTGGTATTATAACAAAGTGGAAGCAATTGGGAACAACAAACACAAAATGGTAGGCTACGTAAAATCATAGTGTGGACAGTGCATGCTGAGGCGCACAGTGTACAGAAGTTGCACACTGAACTTTCTGCAGAGTCAATAGCTACAGACCTCCAAACTTTGTGTGGCCTTTGGCTTAGCTCAAGAACAGTGCGTAGAGAGCTTCGTGGAATGGGTTTCCATGGCCGAGCAGCTGCATCCAAGCCTTACTTCACCAAGTACAATGCAGTGTTGGATGCAGTGGTGTAAAGCACACTGCCACTGGACTCTAGAGCAGTGGGGACGTGTCCCCTGGAGTGCGAAATCACACTTCTCCGTCTGGAAATCCGATGGATGAGTCAGGATTTGGCAGTTGCCAGGAGAACAGTACTTGCCTGAATGCATTGTGCCAAGTTTGGTGGATGGGGGATTATGGTGTGGGGTTGTTTGCCTGGCCATTTAGTTCCAGTGAAAGGAACTCTTAATGCCTTAATGCCATTTGGGACAATTTCATGCTCCCAAGTTTGTGGGAACAGTTTGGGGATGACCCCTTCCTGTTCCAAAATGACTGTGCACCAGTACACAAAGCAAGGTTTATAAAGATATGGATGGGCAAGTTTGGTGTGGAGGAACTTGACTGGCCTGCACAGAGCCCTGCCCTCAACCCAATAGACCACCTTTGCGATGAATTAGAGCAGAGAAGAGCCAGGCCTTCTCGTCCAACATCAGTGCCTGACCTCATAAATGCTCTCCTGGAAGAATGGTGAAAAATCCCCATAAACACACTAAACCTTGTGGAAAGCCTCCACAGAAGAGTTGCAGCTGTTATAGTTACAAAGGGTAGGCCAACTCCATATTAAAGCCTATGTATGAAGAATGGGATGTCATTAAAGTTCATGTGCGTATAAAGGCAGGCGTCCCAATACTTATGGCAATATAGTGTATATGTAACAACCTGAAGAACTTCAACTGGTAACTCAAGACAAAATTTAGAGAGCATCCTAAACCCATAAACTATTCTGAGGACCTCATTATTTAAATGTATAATAGGTTTACTGTAAAGTGTACAACAGTGCAATAAAATATAAAACACGTTTTATTTAAAATGTATTTTAATTTTAAATCGGCAGTAACATTGTGAGCGTTTCTTAAAGCTTTGAACATCCCCGTTGAGAAACAAAACAAAGATCCAAGACCGGGAGAAATCACTAAGCGCGTCATTGGTGAGCAGTAGGCGTAGAGAGAGCCGGTCACAAATGCAGAGGGGAGGCGCCGCTGAAGCAGCCAAAGAAAAGAATGCTGACCGATAGCATGTCAAGATGAAAACCGACGTCTCTCACATTGGTTTCTTATCAGGTAGAGACGGACAATTTTTCATTTATATTACAACGGAAAACAGATGTCGGGCAGTTCAGCGTTGCACATGTACGACAAAAAACAAATTATCCTTTACAGGTGGCAATTTGACGTTACATTAAATCTTAATTTTAAAAAAGTGCAAGTCAGCAAAGCCCACAGTAAGACTGCAGATTTCTTCAGCTAGCAATGTTATTTGACCTCTGATAATTAGCTACTTTGCACTGCGTGAAAAAATGAAAATATCCTTAATTTTATATTCTAATCAGTCTACAAAAAACAACTGTGAATGGCTAGAAAACGAATTTCATACATCATCGATTACACTTATCGACATCAGATGTACCAGAACACTCAATACATAGTTTTATTTATGCATAAATAACCATTTGTACATTGTAAACGCTTCTGCTGATACAAATTACTCAAGGTCAAACCAATCAAAACCTGAGATGCAACTATACTCAACCGACAGAAAACAGATTCTAAATGGTAAATAATAAAAAAAAAAAAACAAGTGTCATAAATTTATTCTATAGAAATAACATTTGTTCCCCTATGCAGCACTTTCTGTAACCGCAATTCAATAGCATAACCAAAACTGATGTTTAGGGATGCAGAGGTTTAGCAGTCGGCCAAAGGGGTAAAGGTGGAACCGAAAGACAAACCGGGAGCACTCGAATATGCTTTGCTCAATCAAAAAAAAAAAACAAAACAAACAAACCCCAAAACCCCATTTTCTGTGACACCTGATTATCTGATTTGATTATCTGATTATCACTACATGTGACTGTAAAGCTACAGCTGACCGCAAAACCAATCACAGAAAAGACAGACTGGTATATTGCTAGCCAAACAACCACATTTATTCCGGTTGCATTATCAGAGACGACGAACCAGGGCCTATCTAAATACAAAAGCACGGTGGTGCACCACACTAACTGGGCAGAAGTGACAGCTGGATATACAAATAAACAACAAGATGGTGAAAATAGCACCTATTCACTTTGATTCATCAGGACTTCTTTATACTTCTTAAAATTATTATTGGTCAAGTTCCAGTTTATTGTCTTGGTTCAGCGTCGCTCATGGCGATCACCCTGGTAAGGTTCTCGGGTGGAGCACGTCCCCCCCATATTAAGGCGACCGTTCGTCATTTGGTCCAACGACACCCCGTGCCGAGAGAAGCGGACAGCCCGCTGTCCTGGCCTCAGAGTCACCGCCCCGCCTTCTCCGGGTGACCCGACGCCACGGCGGCTGCCAAAGTTCGCTTACACTACCGCTTAAATCTGGAAATGCGTCGCAGCAAAACATCCATTTCGTCATCTGTCCCTAACCCCTGTCCTGTGTTTCGTGTGGTGATTTTAAGTGAACGAGGCTGGGTTTTTGGGGTCACGCCAGCTATCAGGGTAAACTTGGCCACTGGTGGATTCTGGACGCTCTGATTTTTTCATCAGTAACGCCTGGCTGTAAACACTTGAGGGACCTATGCTATTTGAAAAAGGATCCAAAACGCATCCAAGCTGCGGAACTGCCCCGCGCCCCCCCGCACCGCACTGCTCCCGCGCCCAGCTT
>JAODKM010000001.1:5126517-5158624 GCA_026780845.1 Petrocephalus sullivani | reverse complement strand
GCTTAAGAATGTGCATTGTTAAGTCATCCAAAAATTATTAACTATAAATAAGGCAAATGAATCTATAATCAATCCAATGGCGTTTTCATACTAAATGTGGACGGGATGATGCCGAAATACCGAAAAAAGCGGTTTTAATGTCAAACACGAGACGATTCCATATTTTAAGGGACGTGAGGCAGCCCTAGTCGGTCCCCCGACCCGGGCTGGAGATACCGGACTCTCGGCGCTTATTACCCGGCGTTACTCTCGTATGCCATGTGCCCGCTTCCCTACAGGCTGGGAAGCACCTACTGCCCCGAATAAAGCGCCACTTTCTGCCCCCAGGTCCCGTCCATACTGGATTCACTGACTGCCTGAAACAGGCCATTGCTGTGACGCTAATTTAGCCCCAAAAGCCGAAGCAGGACGCAGATGTATTTTAAGGCAAGGACGGGAATGGCGCTGAATCGGCCCGAAGGCCTGAAAGCCCCGGGTGTTCATTGCTAAAATTACACAGCCGTATGTTGTGATTACGCGGGTAAAAAAAAGATAATAGGGCCGATTCGCTTAGTCATACAAGACTGGCCGCCATCTGCGCCGCGGGAAGACGGGGAGTGTCGAGGACAAGTGCTGGAAATGGCTTTTGTGGAGCTCACTATAGTTGAATAATCATAATTTTGGCCAGTCAATAAACCTTGTGAACATACAGCCAATGTAGATGTTATTGTGAAGTGCCGAGGATTATGGCGTAAACTAAATTTGTGTGACATTCGGAAAATGTTGACAAAAACATTTGAATAACAGTGAGGTAAAAGTAAAAAAAAAAACATTGACTAAATGATCTGAACAAGGTTATGGTTACAATACAAATGTACAGCGTCATGAAGCTGTTGTTTCACACGTAACTCATACACTATATTGGATGAACGTTGATGGACTATTTTCTCAAGCTTTTAAGCCATTGTAAATCTGCTTCAATGTTTGTATGTATATTCCTATTTTTAAAATATCAAATACAGGGTAGTCCCTTTGATATGGTTTGTGTGGCTGGTCCGAAACTGTCAGACCAGCATATAACGGCGCCCCCTCGCTGAAATCAATATGCCTAAGGTATTATGTCTAATGTTCTGTTTGATTGTTACTGCATGATTTTTTGTGAAATAAATTTGGTTCAGAATTTAAAAAAATTGGGTCAAGACTCAATTACCAAGGAAAAATGTGGGTCTAAATGCCTACACACGCTTGTACTGACATCATAAGGGTGACACTCACAGTTAGCAGCAGATCAGCTTCAACACTATAGACCCCGTGAAGGGGGAGATTAAGCCGGCTGGGTGGATGGCAGAGATGGGGATTTGGGCATTTTTCACTCCGCAAATCACATTTGAATATTTGTACTCGGTTTCAACAGTCTAATCCTGCACTAGCACTTATTCCAGGTCCTCTTAGTGAAATTTAATTGTGCAGCCAGTAGGCTGTCATCCAGAAACCGTGTCAGGCCATTAATGCACCAAAAATCACATGTGTGTAAGCTGTCAGCTCCTACAGGCTGTGGACCGTGCCCAAGACTGCAGGCAAGACGTAGTTTTATACATAATTCAGGGGGTTCTTGGACTGGCCAGAGTCATAGACCATTTCACCAGGGGCAGTTCTGAGTGGGGGCAGGGTGAGGGGGGCAACATGCATGTGCTACTTGGGTCTGAAATAAATGTATTAATTATTATTATTATCTACATGTTCATTTATATATATGGCCTAAAATTGAGTGTGCTGGGAGCAGGCGAAACACAAACATAAGCACATTAACTTGAGGGACTCATAACGTAGGTGTGACAGGCAGTAGGGTTGCTTCAGTTGTTAAGACAATAAGTTACCGGCAGAAAAAAATAATCATGCTTGTGGAAGCAAGACCATTTAAACAAGAGATCCGAGTGAGTTACATATGTGAAAACTGTAAAATGCAACTGCAAAGCATTGCATAAATAACTTATCGGTTTCCAAAACTGTCTTCTGCTTGTTAATGCTGGCAATCTAGTGTGAGTAATGCTTGTTGGACAGTAAGGTCAAATGCATCTGCGCCCCCTAATAGAACAACTGGCCCTAGTCTGCCCCACCCCCCACCCCCCAGGTGAAATGGTCTAGAACCTCCCACTGCATTACACCCAGACAATGTAGGTCAGAGTCCTTCTATAAATCACTCAGCACAGGCAGTTTGAGTTTTTCCTACCAGAGCAACTTGCAGACTTCCTGAGGAAAGAAAAGCCTTCGAAAATTTCAGTGTAAATAATCTTTGGGAAATTTTGCATTTGGTAACAGCTCAATACTGTCTGTTTTCGCTCATTCCTGAGGTATTTGAGGCATTCTGCATGTTTCTGGCAAGCCCAAACAGTGGGGTCTTTCACTGGCTTCTGCAAGAAGCTTTTGTGATATGACACTGGGTAAGAGCAGGTCTACTTTCTTGATGGATTAACAAAGAAATACATATACAGTGGTATGGTTAGGTATTGGCCAACATTTAAAGCCAAGTCATACATTTAGACATGGAGAAGGTCAACGTTAATCCGGTAATGGGCAATATTCCTCTGTCCTTGTGGATTCTTTTCCTTTAGAGTCTAGACAGAGGGTCCCAGACAAGGAAAACAGACACATATTTAAAATGATTCACAAATGTATTAGAGAATAACTTTATAATCATCACAGAATGTGCCAATATCTTGTTGTAAAACTCTTATTTCTATATGACGAAAAATAAGGCAGTCCTACCAATTTATCCATCCATCCCATCCATCCATCCATCCTCTAACCACTTACAGAAATAGGAAATACATAAACTAAAATCAAGCATACTCAAATGAATAGAACGTAAAACATGTGAACAACAACCACAGTAACGGACATAACAAACATATAAATGTTTAAATATTGACCTCTGCTCTTGCCACAGGTTATGGCAGGAGGCTGGTATCTATTGCCTGTTTCTAATATTACATTTCTCCCTCTTCTCCCAAACACCACTGTGATGATCAAAGGCAGCCTGAAAAAGCAGAGCTGCCCCAAACACTGCGTCTTTCATCCCTGCCGTCGTGAACATTCGGTTTCCACGTGAACTGTTCTTTGTAGCACTCGTGTTTTGTGTTCCTTTGGCTTCTTTCATATGGCAAACGGAGCTTGGCGGATGTGTCATTTCTCTGGCTAAAGACCAACGGAGAATGAAATAGCAGTTTTGCTGCTGTGTTTCTGCGGGGAATGTGCTTTCGCTGGGCCGCTTTGCCCTCTAAAGAGAAACTTTGTACTGGTGCTGATTTTATTATCTATAAATTTAGGATCTCCCCCTACTGAAAATTTAGCAAATTTAAAACATCAATATATATGCTAGTGAAACTAAAAGTATGTGAAGTGGATGCAGGCAATTAAATTCCATGTCAAAGACTCATCCGTTGAAGCGATAGTCATTGGCTTTAATGTTAGCAACTAATGCTAAGCCACGCAGTGGCGGGTCCTTGCATGCTCACCTCTCAGGCTCATAGCCAGCCTGGATGCGGGTGGCCGTGTAACGCTGGGCGGCAGTCTCGTGCCCGTGCACATGGGGGTTCCCGTGGACAGCCGGCCGGCATAAGTGCCGGGCAGAATCTGCATCCGTCGGCATCTTCCACCAATCCGCGACCCCGTCTTCGCCAATCCCGTCATACCTGTGCCCCTCCATCTTCAAGAAATTCAGAGCGACGACCTCTCCTCGCTCTCTAACCCCCCGCCCACTCTCTGTGCTCTGCCTGAAGCCCTCGAAGACCAGCAGTCATGCAACGGGTCTCAAAACAATTCACACGTGGTGCTCGGGTAGAGAGAGAGACAGAAGGCTGGGGCTCCACTAGAAAACAAAAACTAAGAACAATATTATCCCACGGAGCACATCGCATCCCATAGATCGACTCCAAGCTTCGTTTCCCGGGGCTCCTCCTGGATCGTCAGCTGTCCGTCCGAAAGCAGAAGCCCCGGAGGAGACCCAGCAGGGAAGCTGCGGCCAGGGGCCGCGGAGACGGGGGCCGAGGACAGTGCCAGTGGGATGCGGCGAGGAAGCGGGATAGAGAGGCAGAGAGCGCTCGGCTCTGGTGTACACCCAGGGGGAGCTCACTCCCAGCTTAACCCTGTTCCTGACCGGAGAGGACGTCACCCTTCACAAAGAGGATTGGAGAACTAAAAAAAAAAGGGGGGGGGGGCTGGAGTATACGGGGGGGCAAAATAAAAACACTTAAAGACACTCACTTGCCACTGACAAACCTATCCCTGCAGTAAAGATGCTGCACCCTTACGTATAGGAGCATGTACCCATGTGGCTGCAAGTTTGTGTGAGTGTGTGTGTGTGTGTGTGTGTGTGTGCGTGCGTGTGAAGGCCATCTTCCTCCAGGGCACTCCCTGAAGGGTAACCCCATCGAGAGTTCACTGCACAAACACAGCCGGGGAAAATGCCCTAATCATCAGCTGGGGTTGTACAAGTCATGGCGTGCAATATTAAATCAACAGCTTGATTACGAACAAATGTGCTGGCCAAGCTCCGACGAGGGGGGGATACGGTGATATAGGCAACCGACACACACAGCAGCCCTCTGCCCCTGTGGGCTGCTATTTATGACCCCAGGTACTACTCCTAACTGTGTGGATAGAAACCAATTCTTGCAGATTGCACTGAAACCCTCCCAGCATGCCTTTGGAGAAGAGGGGCTACATCGGCCTATTGGAAATAAAATCAGGCCTTTCAAAGTTCTATTGTCAAATGTACAAGCAATGAATTCCTCCAGACTAGTATCATTATACACCAGACAATAAGAACAACTATATATACCAATGAACAAGTAGCACCTTCCCAGACAGCACAGTACATATATGCATGCACATAGCACTGAGGTATGCAGGGACTCTGCCTGTCAGTAAAGGAGGATTGTGTTCTCAGAAAAATGTCCCGCTAACAGGCATGCTGAGTGTATTTTATTTTAGAATTTGTGGAGTAATAGAAATAAATTATGTACATCAGTTTTCAGTGGGAGGATGTTTTCTTTGTTTATTCAGGCTTGATGTTGCCATCGTCATAGTAACTGGGCCAGGGTTAGATTCTGCTGGGCCACCTTCTAATGGGGATGACTTGGCATTAATTACACGCTCTATAAACTGAGTTTCTGCTGTCCCCTAAACAGCTAATCTGTTTCCGTAGTGACCCTGAAGTCAGCCAATGGTGTCACACCCTGGCTAAACGTGACCTGCTGTGTCAAAGGCAGTTGGGTCGAACAGGGCCCTTCATGATACCTTGACCTGCAGGTGACTGAATGCTTATGACAGTTTTGGAGCGATTAGGAGAGGAAAGCCTCTTACTCAGAGTCCATAGTCTCCCACCAATGCTGAACTGTTGGTAAACGAAAACCAGTGCATACCATATCCATCCTCTTCCATTGCAGGTTAAGTTTCAATGAAGCCCAATGAAATCTTTATGGTTTATATGATACTGCATGATAATGTATATAAGTAAATCTTAAATTGTTTTCTTTCATACTGCCAAGATGAATTCCCAATACATATAGGTTTAACAAAATTTTTACATATTTTCTGATGATATACAGCATTTCCAATCATGATTTATATCAATTTTATATTGATTCATATATATATTATTCATGGTGAATATTTTACAATAGGATATACTTGTTCAGGGGTAACATGCTGACTTCACATCTACAGGGTTGTGGGTTTGAATCCCACTTCTAGGTAACCCCTTAATTTTTTTAAAAGTTTCCTACATTGTTCTGTACTAAGCAGTATTATGGGATGTTAAATCACATAGAAAGTTAGCCACTATCTGAGTTCCTTAGTACCTTGGAGTAATAAGGAGGTTCACACACACACACAAAGTTTAACTGACATGTGGGTGTGACATGAGGCTTTAGTCCAGAATGCAGTGGGTCCAGCTAAGATCTGAATTCAGCAGAATAACTTAGGGTCCAGAAGGGACGTGTCCACCGTCACATGATGCTTTATCGAACCTCCACCACAAGTATTTCTACACTAGGAAACAAAAAACCCAGCATGTCAGTAACCCAGGATCCAGAGAGGATGCTTCTGCCTGATGGTAAGACAACGCAATATTGAGTTTTCACCACAAATATCCCCGCACTTAGTCATTCTGGGAAATATAAATCTGTTCACTATGCCATCATAGTTTGATGCAAATCTAAATGCGAGAACTATTAAAACAAACGAGAGATCCATCCTGCACAGCCAAGAGATCCGCGACCAGGATGACCGGTTGTAAGATGGATGTAGGATGGATGGATGGACAGATATACGAAAGAGACGTTCTCTTTAAGTGGATAAAGCTTGTAACGTTAATCTTTAGAAAATGCCTCAGCAAAAAAAACATCTAAACATGATTCCTATGCTTGAAATAGTCAGGCACTACTACTAAGTCCAGTAGTTCGTAATTACGCATAACTGCCATTTCGGTTAATCCGAACGGATAATTGTCTCCTCACTGAAGCGTCTTCTTATCGTCTTGGATGCCGGGTTCCCTGTGGCCATCTAGTGGTCATTGACGTTAGTTTATTTTTAATGAACTATGCAATAACGTATAAAAAGTATATTTAGCACAAATAAAATCGACATGAAACTTTCCCACTGGATTTTATTATTCCAAATATGTATTTTATTCGCCCATATATTATTTTTCTATTTATTATTCGTACATATACAGTTATAATCTGAAATGGGCTATCTGATCAATTTATATTATCAATTACATGAGAACTTATTCTAACTATTATTCTAATAATAATCATTATCATCATCTTCATCATCACCGTCATCATCATCATCATCATCATCATCCATGAAATCGGGCATCGATTATATAGTCTTGCAACAGCACAACAAAAATGGCGGCTCTCATGTGTAAATTTCCTCGTTCTTAAAACACAGCCAAATGCAATGTGAAGGAATATCTCGGCGTATTTCACCATGGAAGATGAATGGGAAGAAGAGGTTAGAGAGATGGATATCTTTATGGTGGAAAAAGTATATTATGATGGTTATGCACGTAATGTTTAATGCCATGAGATACCTGGAGTCATGGAGTAACTATTCATCAAAACGTTTATTTTTGTCTGTTTGCGTTTCTCTTCAATTAGGAACAGCTCGTTCTGGTTGAACTTTCAGGAATCATCGATTCGGATTTTTTAACAAAATCCGAGGGTCAGTGTAAGATCGTGGTAAGTTTCCTCAAAGGCAGTTTTGTTATTTGTGAACGTTATTTTACTTTAAGCCTTGGTGTGTTGTCGTGTGCTGTTTGATCCAGATGTACCCGTTACTTCCAAATAAATGTTCATTAAATACGTTAAATAAGTAAGGAAGCGCGGATATAACCAATGTGCTTCGGCTTGCAGGGAATAGACAGCGAGCAGCCTATGGTGCAGGTCGGGTCTTATGTATTTGCTGGGGAGTATGAAGGTAAGCCCTGAAATCTAAGATTTTACTAACCAAAGTTACGCTGCTTTGCTTTATTACTCACGTTTGCTCTGTATATTCAGGAGGGAGGCGGCCTGATGTTGTAATACTCACCGTCACTTTGGTCGTAGTGCGTTTGTTCACTTGATTTCACCATTACTTGTCACCGATTCCTCTCCTGGCATACGGTGACGTATTTCGCTGGCTTGTTTTCCTCGCAGATGTTCTTGGCACTTGCGTGATCTTCGACGAAACCGATGCGGGTGGTACGTCTATATTGTAATTTTCTAAGGAAAAGAAGAAATTGTGCACTATTGGAATTTCCAGCAATACTTCAACAACGTTTAAGCAAATAAGATGGCATTATTATTATTTACCCAAATAATGGTTTAACTGAATTATATTTCTGGATGGAAACCGATTGAAAATTGCGTGCTGGGGTTTCCTCTGTTGTCCGTATGCTTGCTGTAGATAAGGAGTGCAGCCCCCAGCTGCAGTACAGGTGCCACACGGTAAAGAAGTTAATGATGCAGCGCACTTTCCTCTCGGAGAACAAGGAGGGAGAACCCAGCTCAGGTAGGTGCCAGGGCTACCCCGCTGTCCCAGGGGATTCTGCTAGCCTAACATTTCTGTGCATTATTTGCATGCATGTGAGGCCACATTAAATTGCTTATCCTATTAAGTGAACAGTCACATAGGAGATTGTATTGAATTGAATTTAATGCCTTTTATTGTCACTATACACATGTATAATGAGATTAAAATGTACTGTTTACATATAAATTAGTGAGTTTGAATCCCACTTGTACTGAGTGTTTGCATTCTGTATGTTCTGACCAGGCCGTGTTTTCCCCACATACTCCAGGCTTCTCCTACAGACCAGAGATGTGGGGCCTCATGTATAACGGCGTGCATAAAATTCACACTAAAAAACAGCGTACGGACAAAACCAGAAGTGTGTATACGCCCAAAAAAATCCAGATGCATAAAACTGTGCGTAGGCAAAGTTCTACGCTCTTTCCCGTCTTACATCCCAGTCAGCGCAAAATGTTACGGACATGCACAAGCCCACCGCCACACCCCGACTCCTCCCATAATTCTACATATTTTAATATGCAAATAAGTATAAAGATCCCCTTCGATCGGGGTTTTGTTAAAAACAATAGCCGAGGCACATGGGAAGAAGAGGCATTTCGGTGAATGCGAAGTGGAGGTCTTGCTTAGCGAAAGCGAGGCGAGAAAAAAATGTTGTTTGGTGGTTAAATCGGTGGCATCAGCAACAAAAGGAAACTGATGGAGTGGCACAGCGTGGGGGGGGGGGGGACTTACAAATGTAATTCCAGAAAGTCGCACAGTGGCAGAAATAAAAAATAAACGGTCGGATATTAAAGTCGGTGTAAAAAAGCGAGTTGCAGCTCAACACCACTGGAAGAGGTCGTGGAATTGCGGGGCTCCCTTTGAGCAGCGAATTGCTGCAGTTATTGGGGACACTGTCATAGCAGCAGTTTTTCCAGCGGATGAGGGGGACTCCGACATCAGCGCGGGTGAAGGGGACTCTGACATCGAGGGACTCCAACCTCAGCGTGGGTGAGGGGGACTCCGACCTCATCGCGGGCGAGGGGGACTCCGACCTCAGCGCGGGTGAGGGGGACTCTGACATCAGGGGACTCCGCCGTCAGCGCGGGTGAGGGGGACTCCGCCATCAGCGCGGGTGAGGGGGACTCCGACCTCAGCGCGGGTGAGGGGGACTCTGACATCAGGGGACTCCGCCATCAGCGCGGGTGAGGGGGACTCTGACATCAGGGGACTCCGACGTCAGCGTGGGTGAGGGGGACTCCAATACCACCGTCCAAGAACGAACGCCGTTATAATGTCACGCTTGTTCAGTCTGTGGGTTTGCGAGCGGGGTGAGGAGCCACGTCTTCAGTGGGTACCCACTGTCCCCTAAGGAACTGTCAAGTGGTGACATCATACACAACACCTACAATTTTGGTCCTAAAATATAAATTGTCTTCTTACCGAGGAGCCAGCCATCACGCACCACACCATTTTCAAGTTTCTTCCCAACACTACACATCGCTGCGAATTACGCTTTAATGTTTACCTGTTCAACCACAGTGTAGGGAAAATTTATATCTGAATGACAAGTGGTTTATACCATCCCATAGAGCTGGCATGGCTTGACTCAGTGATGACTGAGAAATACCTGATCGGTCTGAAAGTTCACGTTGAAAACCTCCTGTGGCTAAAGTTGCGAGGGTGGATAGAACTTGTAAAGGAACCAGTGAAGCGCAATTTCTCAGTCTGCCTTTGTAAAGCTGGCCCAGTTCAGCACACAGCTCTTGGAAATCTAACTCCAACTTAGAAGCCAGTCATCATCATGAGCCAAGAGAGCACTATGATCCCTAAATACGCGCTCTCTTCTAATTCTTCCGTTTGCGATGCCTTCTAATAACACAAGAGCAGCCATGGTAGTTGGAATATTTTGGACTTTCTCTGCACCGTTTTATTGTTACAAATTGATTATGATCCGGTGCTGTACATTTATAAATGACGTACAATTAATTTTAGTGTATTTTATACAGACCACGAGTATGAAAGAGAGTAGCACTCTTTTGGCAGTGGATGCCTCCCATTTACAGAATCGAGCAGAAACTGGGGTTGCCGTCAGAATGTGCGCACTGTTTATACACGAGGCCCCTGGCATCTCTAAGTTGTCCGTAGTGTGAGACCCCAACTCTGACCAGGATAACTAATTGAAACATCGATAGCTGTTAATTAGGTATTGCTACTTTTAAAAAAAAATGACTTGTTCATGCACTTTTTTTTTTTTTAAACCAAAAGGCATTGAAGTTCTGCAGCTGAATGACAGCGAGTTCTTGGGCCGGAACAGCACAGTCTGCAATTTCATCCAGAACCGAAAGAAAAAGCAGGAAGGGGCCCGTACATTCAGCAGTCCCAGCCCGAGCGGATCCGGGTCCGAGGCCTCGGATTCCGAACAGACGGGACTCGGAGGCGGCGCGCCGGAACCTGCTTCGGGTCATCGGGAAGCTGGAAGCGAGGGGGAAACGCGGAGTGATGTGGTTACACCCGCAGAGTGACCATCTGATCACGTGACCATGTGATAGCAGATCACGGACGACTTAAACAGCATAACAGCAATTCATTTTACGGGATTATTTTATGAAATCAGCAATTATTCAATTAAAAACTATTTTTTTTCTTTGTAATTATTGAGGTTTTTACTGTTTTTGTGACACCATAAATATAAAGGCAGACTGTTAAGATCCTCGTGTGTGTATGCGTGGTGATAGTAGCAGCCGTTTACTGAACTGGGTGTGAATTAGCAGAGATGGATTTGCTCTGTGGGTTGGGGGCTGTCGTATGTAACACTGTTGATGTGCAGTCATGTATTAAAACTGCAGGGGGTGAGGAAATGTTAGCACATGTAGGGGATTACCTATTGCCTGAATAACTTATAGCAAGCAGAACTCAGGCCTCACACTGGGTGGGGTCGGCTTGCTGTGTGGGCAGCTTTCTGGCTGGGTGTCGGCTCGTTACTCTCATTCCCAGCCACTGCTTCTCCCACCTGTCCCCCATCGTTTCCTGGATGTTCTTTGCACCAAAGTGGTGTGAGTATGGGAGAGTGATATGCTAACCGTTAATGCGCCTTCCGTCAGAACAATCTGAAATAGGGTCCTGACTCTGTCCTGCTCTGGCTGCCCATTCTATCTTAGCTTTCCGTTAGTTGGTCTGTAATCCTTTGCCATTTCCAGTACGTGGAAAATAATCATGGCTTAAGGAGTGCTGGTGACAGGGGCACGGGGGGGGTTAGGACAATTCTAATTTGACTGGTCTGGGTTGGGTGTCCAATATCTCCAGCAACACCCCTAGCTGGTGATGCAACAGTTATGTGCTTAATGTTTTCACTGATTTCAGATTCAAACATTGTTTATTGGTCATGTTTGTTTGGTTATTAACCACATGTTATTACAATTGTTTGGGTTTTTGGCCACGGTTCAAAAACATGGCTGTTGGGCCATGTGCCTTAGAGCACATGAGGGGGGTACATGCTGGATGGGATGCCAGTCTATATCAGGGCGCGTACAATCACAATCACACACTACAGGCAGCTTTGTGACACCATTGAGCTTAAATGCACATCTTTGGAGCCAGAGGAAACCCACCAAATGAAAAGAGCATCCAAACTGCACACATCCCCAACCCTAGCGGTGTACAAGGCCAGGACCCATGCTGCTGCCTTTTTATGTAACAGAAAGAAAGGACTGGCCTCCTTATTCTTTTTGCAACATGCACAGTGAGTGAAAGTCAGTAAACTGAGTCGCTTTCCCGTGCACCACGAAACAACAGAATTATGCGCGCCGCTCGGAAAGCACCGTAATTACCGCTGTTTCTGCGGAAGAGAAAGGTGATGTTGGGTAAGAACCGAAAATGATCAAAAATAACTGGCAGAGACTTCCGCTTTCAGCCAACTTATCTCGGCGAGTCCTCGCAAAGCCACGGTGCCTCCGCTACAGTCCGAGAACGGGAGCGGTATTCAGGAAAGGCGTAGGTGAGATTTAATGTCAGTGCCGAGACGAATCGGGGCGAAATGTCGCCTGGTTTCTCCGTCCTGGAGGATTTTGTGTGTTTGGCATCTGCAACATCTGCCGTTTTTCTCTCTCAGTCGGGTGGCCGGGATCCCCGGAGAGATCGCGACCCGCAGGCTGTGCCATGAGCCTCCCGCTTAAGGCGTACATCATCGCCACGGCGCTCTCCGTCTTCGCGGCGCTGCTGGCCATGATCGACTCGGTGGGAGGTTTGATGTACGTGCAGAACACGTCGGATCGGACCCTGGCCGGCGAAAGGCAGCCTTCGGCGGACAGCCAAGCCAGCCGGGTTCTCCTGCCCCGCACCGGGAAATAGCGGCGAGCTGGAGACGCGCTCGGAACATTAAGGGGGGACTTTCCTCGTGCGATAACCCCCCCGGAGAATGACTCGCAGACCTAAACTGTGGATCTTTTACAAGTTCATATGCCACTGCACGATGATTGTGACAGATTTTTGGGCTATGTAGAACTGTACTACATGTCCTGCTCAGTTCGGTTCTGAACTAAGGAAAGTCGCCCACATATGTGGAATCATGAAAAGTACACTTCATGTAAGCCGAACATATTGCATTAATAAAGTATAGAACTAGAACTACTGAGACTGCTGTCGGTAAATATAATATAATTAATTTAATTTGAAATTTTTTCCAGAAATTATACCTTGGACAGATATTTTATTTGGTATGCGCATTAAATAATTGGGTTCAGTTGATATTTAAAAATGATATGACAGAATTTTACTTCTTACACTTGCTTAACAATCTGTGACACATTATTATTTTTATGTATGTGATAGGTAGGCTATATTCTAAAAATTGTAAGAATGCGAGAACTGTGGGACTGTAGGGGATTTGGCGTCTTTATAAAAAAAGACTATTCCCCTTAACCGCAGCTCACGGCATCATCATTATACTCGACCAATTAAGATTAAGGACCTTGCCAAAAATTGCAGCAGTAAACTGTGCAGTTTCCCTGACAACCTACCGTTACAATGTCAGGTACTTCCTGACAGTGTCACTGAAATCTGTACATAGTTACTCTGCGAATGTGTAATTAGTTACAAAAATAGTATCAATCATGTATCTAAAGTGGCCGAATATCAGTTTCGTATAGAAAATCACTATATTGCCAAAAGTATTGGGGCGCTTGGATTCACACACGCATGAACTTTGACATCCTATTCTTAATACATATATGGCTTTAATATCAAGTTGGCCTTCCACTTGCAGCTATAACAGCTCTTCTGGGAAGGCTTTCCACAAGGTTTAGGAGTGTGTTTGTGGGAATTTTGACCATTCTTCCAGGAGAGCATTTGTAAGCTTAGGCACTGATGTTGAATGAGAAGGCCTGGCTCGCAGTCTCTGCTCTAATGCGGTTATATGGGGTTGAGGGCAGGGCTCTGTGCTGGCCAGTCAAGTTCCTCCACACCAAACTTGCTCATCCATGTCTTTATAGACCTTGCGTTGTGCATTGCTGCACAGTCATGCTGGAACAGGAAGGGGCCATCCCTAAACTGTTTCCACAAAGTTGGGAGCATGAAATTGTCCCAAATGGCATTAATGCATTAAGAGGTACTTTCATTGGAACTAAAGGGCCAGGCCCAACCCCTGAAAAACAACCGCACACTGAAATCCCCCCTCCACCAAACTTTACACTTGGCACAATACAGTCAAGCAAGTACTGTTCTCCTGGCAACCGCCAAACCCAGACTCATCCACCAGATTGCCAAACAGAGAAGTGTGATTCGTCACTCCAGGGGGCACGTTTTCACTGCTCTAGAGTCCAGTGGTGGTGTGCCTTCTACCACTGCATCTGACACTTTGCATTGCACTTGGTGATGTAAGGCTTGGATGCAGCTGCTCGGCCGTGGAAGCCCATTCCATGAAGCTCTCTACGCACTGTTCTTCAGCTAATTTTAAGGCCACACAAAGTTTGGAGGTCTGTAGCTATTGACTCTGCAGAAAGTTGGCGATTTCTGCACACTGTGCGCCTCAGCATGCACTGTCCCCGCTCTGTGATTTTACGTAGCCTACCACTTAGTAGCTGAATTGCTGCTGTTCCCAATTGCTTCTACTTTTCTAGTTTTAATACCACTAACAGTTGATGATGGGATATTTTGTAGCGAGGAAATTTCAGGAATGGACTTATTGCACAGGTGGCATCCTATCATGGCACCATACTTGAATTCACTGAGCTCCTGAGAGCGACCCATTCTTTCACAAATATTTGTAGAAGCAGCCTGCATGCCTAGGTGCTTGGTTTTATCCACCTGTGGCCATGGAAGTTATTGGAACACCTGAATTCAATGATTTGGAGGGATGGCCCAATACTTTTGGCAAGATGCAGTGTATGCTTTTTAAATAATGACTTCATGATTTAAAATTCACGTATCCATCCGTCCAGCCAAGTGCCTTCTATCCTGGTCAGGGTTACGAGGCTATGATTCAATATTCCAGATTTAAATGCAAAATAAAATAAACATTAACACATTAACATGCACATTGAGCATTTTAAGGTACAAGGACTGCAACTCGTATGAATTACTCTATCTACAGTGGATATAAAAAAGTGTAAAATGGCAGGTTTTTATGATGGGGGAAAAATATTAAAATAAATGTTCAATAAGCTGGTTGCATAAGTGTGCACACCCTTAAACTAATACTTTCCTGAAACACCTTTTGATTTAATTACAGTCTTGAGTCTTCAGTCAGAAATGTATTCTTGGGTAGGAGCCTATCAGCATGCCACATATTCACTTGGCAATATTTTCCCACTCTTCCTCGCAGAAGTGCTCCAAATCTGTTTGGTTGTGAGGGCATCTCCTGTGAACAGCCCTCTTAAGGTCACCTCACAGATTTCCAGTTGGATTTAGGTCTGAGCTCTGGCTGGGCCATTGCAAACTTTCTCCTAATTAAGCCATTCTTTTGTTGATTCGGATGCATGCTTGGGGTCATTGTCATGCTGAGGTGAATTCCTCTTCACATTCAACTTTTTAGCAGACATCTAAAGGTTTTGAGCCAAAACATACCCTTTGGAATAGTGGCCAAAATTTTCCCACATGCTTTTGGGAGACTTGATGTATTTTTTGATATTTTTATTTGTAAGAAAAGGCTTCTGATTTGCAACTGTACACAGTAGTCCAGACATAAGGAGAATATCTGAGATTGTTATGACATGTAGTACACAGCCCATAGTTGCCAGAAATTCCTGCAGCTCCTTCGGTGTTGCTGTAGGCCTCTTGGCAGCCTCCCTGACCAGTATCTGTCTTGTCTTTTCATTAGTTTTGGAGGCATGTCCAGGGAGTTCATGGTAACATCACTGTTGTCTCATATCTTCTCCACTTCTTGATGACTGGCTTCACTGAGCTCCCTGGTGAATTTAATGCTGTGGAAATTTTTGGTACCATCCTCTTGACTGATACAATTTAACAATGACATCCTTTTGATGCTTTGTAAGCTCTCTGTGGACCAGGGCTTTTGCTGTAGGATGAAACTGAGTAAATGTCAGGAAAATCCTCCTAGGACAGCTGAACTTCATTTGGGGTTAATCCTGATGGCAAGTGTGTACTCGAAAAAGACAGAATGCTGTAATTAAATCAAAAAATGCTTTAACAAAGTATTACTTTAATAGTAATACTTTGTTAATTACTTTAATAGTAATACAGCCAGCTTGTTGAATGTTTTCTACTTATCATATTTCCCCCCTAACAGACTTGCTTGTTTTTCAGTTGAATTGCTTGGGTTATAGGTCATATTAAAGGTGGGGGTAGTTTTGAAATGATTTTTGGTGGTCTCATTTTTTACATCACAAAACCTGGCATTTTAACAGGGGTGTGCACACTTTTTTATAACCACTGTACCATCAGTAGCTGGATTACTTTGTGTCACGTACAACATTAGTACTTGCCAGTTCTGACCTCTGCATCTCCAGTTAATCTCGTTAAGAAAATGAATTGTGTGTATTCAATGAAGGCAATACACCATTAGACGGACCCAGCAACCTCGCTTTATTGAAATAAACAATATTTTGTCTACAATTAAAATGTATTTAAGTTCTGGAGGAGGGGTTAAAATAGATGACATTTCCTTCAGACTTTTTTCCTGAGTTTTCAGAAAGAGGTATTAAATAAGTATCTTCCACGGGTTTGAGGACGTGGCGGTTCGTATCCAATTAGATAACCGTGTTCTACTCCGGCAGACCAATCGGGAGACGCCAAAGGAACGGCATATCACTGACGCGCGGAGCCTCTACATCGATTTCATTGGTCCGCGTTGTTTTTCCTGCAGGAAACACTGAAGCAAAGGGGCGTAGATCCGCCGATCTGGTCTTTATTCAGACATCTGTGGTTTCTGAAGCGGTCGCGTGAGGTGTTTGACACTATAACTATCGGTAGGTGTGTTTATTTGGCGTTGTACTTCTCTTTGGGTTGGTATTTCACACGTCGTGTTTTTCCTTTCATTTAGTCGCTGTGCACCGACATCATTCCTTCACCGCTATTCGAGCTTGCCGGGGAATAATGTTTTGCACAGATCATACCCTAGGTGGCTGGCTGCAAGCTATGAATTTTTGATTTGGCTTGTGTGCTTTCATGTTTGCTGATCGGAGTTTGTGCCTTTTTAGACGGAATCATTATAGTTGTTTCTACACTGTTAGATTCCAATTCATAGTGTAGTCTGCTCTGTACGTGACAAATATAGGGTTATGTGGTATTAATGAACAAGTTCGTGTGCCTAGCCCACATTTTAAATTAATAATGAACTTAATTGTTGCGCGTTGTTTTTTATATAACCGTATGAAAATGGAAACCTTTGTCTTAGTTTTCAGTGCAAATTCTGAAATGGAGATGCGATATGTAATTTAAGGTTTTTTTTTGTCTTCGACGGGAGAAATGTCTAGGAATGTGAGCGTCAATGTCCCATTCCCGTTATCGCTATAATATCGTTTCCATTCCTCAGTTACATGAAAAATGCGCCGATCAAATGTTTCGGTCCATTCCTCGAAGCAGTATTATATGCTTAACAATACATTATTGAAATTCAACTTGGTCCTCATGATTTATGTGGCCACCTCTTTGGAAATACTGTGGTTGTTAAATAAATGAATTTATCCCAATGGCAGCTCATCTCCGTAGTGCAGGTCTTTATTATGGATTAGGTCGTGGCTTATGGTCCTTCTGTGTGTTTTTCTTTCTATCACGCAACGAGAGCTCTCACACTATCCTCGGGAACTGGGTAGCTAATGGCATATAATTTGGGGAGGCTTTGCGAACAGTGGTTAAAGTCTGCTTTTACATTTTACATAATTCTTCACTTAACTACAATAACTAGAGTACATTGTCTTTATAGAGGGTAAGTATAAAGTGTCTTTAATTACGTTTTTGTGACGTTCTTTGTTCCGGTAGTGCCATGGTTAAGGAACTGGGGCGGTAATCGACATGTGTAAGACATTTCACATGAGAAAATCCTGTAGTTTTGGGGGAATTCAAGATTCATTAAAATACTTTCAAAGATATTCATTTGCTGACCCACTATCTGAATGTGTACTGATTTGTAAGCTTGACATGAAATGGGTTTGAACCGTGGTTCTTATAATGGGCATAAATTATGGCTCCCCCCAAATGGGTGAAGACCTCAACCCCCCCAATGTTCCAACCAAAGTTACACCCTTGGCTCTGATGCATTTATTATCATTGGTGTTGGGGTTAACAGCTGTGGGCTCTTCATTCCTTTCCTGTGATTCCCTTCTCTTTACAATGGGCAGTAATTAGTGGTACACCAAAGTGGATATTTTGGCAGCTATTGAGAATATTGTCTAATCACGAATAACGATAGCCGGCTAACCTCTGAGTCTCACAACTCTGTAGTGGAAGTGATATCTGTGATGCTTATACTTGATACCCCATGAAGGTGTGTAGCAACCCCATTTTATAATGCTGGCAGTGAGGAAGGCAACAAAGTAGTGCCAACCTGGGAAACTGCAGCAAGGTTCTAAGTGGTGAATGAGCCAACTGAATCCCTCACCCTCCACTATGGAAAACGACTTGTCGACCATGGCAAACATCTCTTTTATTTTAGTGGTTATGTCTTTAGCTCTGGTGCTTCTAAATTTGAACATTGACTAAAGTCTAAATATCAGCTGACATTATCGACCAAGATCGACACATCGGGCCAATGCCAATGTCTTGCTTTTTAATTTATTTTTTTTTAGCGGACATTGGCTAATACCAATATGTTAAGCAATATATAATACATCTTTAGCTATAGTAGACCTAAATGGCACATTGGTCAGGTTCTGATTCTCCTTGAACCTCTCGCAACCAGACAGAGCACTGCATGATGGAGCTCAGGCCGCTGGTCATGTGCTTCGCGCTATGTGTGGTGTACGCCACCAGCAAGCCCATGGAGAAGAAGGACCGAGTCCACCATGACGACCCGCTGAGCGACAAGGAGCACGATGACACAGAAAGCTTCGATTATGACCATGATGCCTTCCTCGGTGAGGAAGAGGCGAAGACGTTTGACCAGCTCACCCCTGAGGAGAGTAAAGAGAGACTGGGGTACAAAACCTTTGAACATATCAAGATGAATTCCTCTGATGTTTGTTAGCCAACACAGAGAATTAACTTGGCTGTTTTGACAAAGGATTGATTTACTTTAAACATATTAGAGTATTATGACCTGTAAGTACAGTACTAAGAATTCAGATTATTAGCGTAAGCGTTAAATATGGTCATGGTCACCGAATTACCATATTGTCCTGTGAAATATCTTATGCAATTGCTTATCTGGCTTAGCCTGCCTTTCTCCTCTCTCCGCAGCAAGATTGTAGAGAAGATTGATGAAGACAAAGATGGATTCGTCACAATGGAAGAGATGAAGAAGTGGATCAAGTTTGCGCAGAAACGCTGGATTTATGACGATGTTGACCGCCAGTGGAAGGGCCACGACCTCAACGAGGATGGTGTCATTTCCTGGGAAGAATACAAGAATGTGACCTATGGTTACGTGCTCGGTAGGTCTCCATGCCCCCGGAAGCCCCCAGAGCTTTGTCCCTTTCCTGCCAAATGATTGTATGTGAGATCATTGCCAATAACGGTGGCTTTGTTATTGATTGTATATCAATGGGCTGGCTTAAAAGCATCCATGAAAATCACATCAATGGTAGGTGGGTACCAAGTGTGGAGTGATGTCACTATGAGCACAGCTGGTGTGATCTCCTGGGAATAGTATTAAACCATAAGTTATGGATTTTTTGGGGGAGAGGAAGGAGCTGAACTGGGAGGTTGAGTAGGCCCAGTGTTCCCGAGAAGCTAAAACCAGTATCGGTCATTAGCTCCTTGTTTGTCTTCGGTATACTCTGGTCTGTCTTGTGTGCACACCAACATATCCCAATCACTTTTAATGTGACACTAGTGCTGCTCTGAAAAACGTCACATGGGCAGTAACGCTGTGTGCCCCACAGATGATAATGACCCTGACGACGGCTTCAACTACAAGCAGATGATGTCGCGTGACGAGAGGCGCTTCCAGATGGCCGATAAAGACGGCAACCTCATCGCCAGCAAGGAGGAGTTCACCGCTTTCCTGCACCCCGAGGAGTTTGACTACATGAAGGACATCGTGGTGCTGGTGTGTCTGCATTACGAAGGAAATTCCTAACACACACACTCTGCGTGAATGAGGGAGGAAAGTAGTGTGTTGTCCCCCATGCGAGAGGCTGTGGAAAGTGTCTGTCTGTGTATTAAACTGATTTAAAGGACGTTTCTCAATACCAAGAACACAAGGATCGTACTTGTGGTCCTGACAAGACCACAAGAACGAACTTGGGGTGCAGCGAATCATATTTGTGCGAGTCTTATTTGATGAGGATACAACTGATGCATCCTTGATATTTGGGGCTGGGCAAGAATGACATGAGGGGATTTTTACCATCCTCTCTACTTCTGTTCTTGAGTATTGGAACTGGACTTCGGCAATGGAAGATGATGTCAGACGAGTACACGATCAAGTATGCATATTGAGAAACATCCAAGATATGGCATTTCTTTATGTTCTATAGGAAACCATGGAGGACATAGACAAGAATGGGGATGGATTTATAGACTTGGAGGAATACATTGGTAAGTGCAGCAGTTACTTCAGGTTGCTTTTTGAAGAAATTAGTGTACTTTAGTGCAGTTGCTTAAACCTGGAGGGTTTGCATGGGACACATGAAAATCAAAGAGTACAGATTGTGGAAACATGCAAATCCTGACCATAGGACATCTAACACAGGCGATACTGACAGAAACCCTCTGATCTGAATGACCAGAGTCACTCCTTTTTATAATGTTTACTTTCTCATACAGAACCCGATGCTATGATTTACAGATCATCTGAACCCCCCATATTTAATTGAGAATAGGACAACATGAAATGTTGGAACTGAGACATTTTATTGCTTTATGGCAAAGATATGCTCAATATGAATTTGATGGCAGCAATGAGTTTCAAAAAAAAGTTGGGAAAGGGGCGACAAAAAAGTTGTGTAATGCTAAATCAAAACACCTGGTTGAGTATCTCACACCTAAATTAATTGGCAACAGGTCAGTAAGATGATGGGGTGTAAGGAGAGCCTCCCAGAGGCAAGTCTCTGCACAGTGAAGGTGGGGAGAGGTTCTCCACTCTGTGGAAGGTCTGTGTGGGCAAATAGTGCAACAGTTTAAGAACAATGTTCCTCAGCGTAATTTTGCAAAGAATTTGGGAATTTCACCATCAATGGTGCATCATATCATCATTAAAAGATGATTTCTTAAAAAGAAAGAGAATCCAGAGAAATCTGTTTGCAAGGGACAGGGCCGAAAACCGATATTAGATAACGTTAATCTTTGGATCCTCAGGTGGCACTGCATTAAAACCAAACATGATTCTGTAGTGGAAATCACTGCTTGGGCTCAGGTACACTCCCTAAAACCACTGTCTGTGAACACAACTTGTCGCTGCATTCATAAATGCTGGATAAAACTTCCATGCCAAGAAGAAACCGTATCTAAACATGATCCAGAAACACTGCGAACTTCTCTGGGGCTGAGCTCATTTAAGATGGACTGAGGCAAAATGGAAAACTGCCCTGTAGTCTGATAAATCAAAAGCATCCCTGATAATATGGGGGTGCATTAGTGCCCGTGGCTTGGGCAGCACAATTAAGGCTGAATGTTATATACAGGTTTTGGAGCAACATATGCTGTCATCTAGACAATGTCTTTTTCAGAGAAGATCTTGTATATTTCAGCAAGATAATGCCAAACCGTATTCAGTATGTATTACCGCAGCATGACTCCGTAGTAGGAGTGTCGGGGTGCTAGACGGGCCTGCCTGCAGTCCAGGCCTGTCACCCATTGAATACATTTGGAGCATCATGAAATGAAAAGGGTGACGGAACTATTGAGAGAAATCTTATATCAGGTGAGAATGGGACAAGATTTCACTCCAGCAACCAGTCCCCTCACTTCCCAGACGTTTACAGTGTTGTTAGAAGCAGAGGTGATGTAACACAGTGGTAAACATGTCCCTGTCCCAACTTTGTTTTGTTTCTGGCATCAAATTCAGCATATATTTGTCATAAATTTTTCTTTATTTGATATGTTGACCTTGTTCTGTTTTCAATTAAATATGAGTTTATAGTATTTATAAATCATTGCATTGTTTCATAGCAACTTTTTACGCAAACATGGTTATTTGTAAATTCAGTCTTCCAAATATGTGTTTCCTATAATAAGCTGAAATCTTTAGTACTGAACTGAATTAATGAAATTCCCGTGAAATTTCTTGAAATAAATTTTGTTCACATGACACACTGCCTATAATTCAGACTATCCAAAGGACACCCTGGATTTTAGGGCCACTTTGGGCGGGATAAAGTTCTCCTGGCTGCAAGTGCATAGAGGAGCCTTGACAGTAGACCCATTTTTCACTTCATTACGGATCGCTGAATTTGCTAACGATCCCACCTACCTCTGCAGATGTACTAATTATCACATTACTAGCAGCCCTTCATACCCTCAGAGTGCCTCATCAACATTGTGTGTAAATAATTTGTGATTATACTCAACCAAAAAAAAAACAATTTAACACATGTAATATGTCCTGGGGAATTAAGTCGTAAAGCTTCCAAAAGTACTAATTTGTTGTTCCACTCACCGCGAATAATTGAGATTGTGAAATCTGCAGACTGAAAAGCATGGTGTGCGCGACACTTGTGAGGAAATGCATCCTGTTCAAGAGTCTGAATCTGTGTGTGTAGTTGTGAGAGGTCACATTGGTGACAGGTGGCTCTGTGTCTTTCTTAAAGTAACATTTTGACTTCTGGATTGGATTGTTTGGTCAGGGCCTTTTAATTAGTGTCAGAATTAGCCTGCCCGCAGCGCGACGGAGGCTTTGTTGCTATGGTTACTCTGGAATTCAGTGTCTGATGGCTAGGGAGCTGCATTGTGATGTATCGACTGGTCGATAAACTGCTTTACATCAATCCGGAATGCAAGGGATTGAACAAAAGCCCCTGACACTGGTCCTTCCACTTACTAGGAGACATGTACAACCATGAGGGTGATCCCCAGGAGCCCGAGTGGGTGAAGACCGAGCGAGAGCAGTTTGTGGAGTTCCGGGATAAGAATAAAGATGGGAGGATGGACAAGGAGGAGACCAGGGACTGGATCCTGCCTTCGGATTACGACCACGCCGAAGCAGAAGCCAAGCACCTGCTGTACGAGTCTGACGCGGACAAGGCGAGTCCAGAATTCTAGATTTAATACACGGAGAAATTCCGTTTCTAGATACATTTTGTCCGCAGATATATGACGCATTCACTAATCTTTAATTGCATAAACGAACATTTTTAGAAGTCAAATATGTGCAGGTAGCTAAAGTTCTTTTAAAGCCAAGAATTACTTTCTGAAAATTGTTACATTACAGCCAAATTAGAAAGTGATCGTGGTAGTCGTCGGCCTGTCCTGTATATGAACAGGCTTTCAGATAATTGAATGGATATAAAATTTAACTGTTTTCTGTTTTACTTGTTTCAGGATGGTCAACTCACTAAAGAAGAAATAATCGCAAAGTACGATTTGTTTGTCGGAAGTCAAGCCACTGACTTTGGAGAAGCCCTAGTACGACATGACGAGTTTTAATTCTTCCCCCCCCACGTGAGGAGGGCTTTTAATGTTGACTAGATAAAGTAATTTATTTTCTGGCTTCCTGCTCAAACACTTGGTCTCAGATAAGACGGTTATGAGGACATCAGATGTATTCCTTTGGTATGTAAAATGCATTTCTACAACCACCCGGTTGTTATACTTGATTATTCAGTTGAAAGACATTTTGACACGTAGTGGGTTGAAAGGTAGCGTGTGCGTTTGTTTGCAATGAGTTCTCCCACAGGAGTTCCTTCACAAACTTAAAACAACCAGGTGGCAATTCAGCGTGTTCAGCCTTTAATTGTACAACTTTTAACTTGGGGGTGGAAGCTATTAGGTTGTGATTAAAGCACGGGAGTATGTGATATTGGCTTTGTTAGTCATCTTTTGAAGCCATTAATGAATGAAGAACAAGCTTTGATGTTTTTGTTTTTTGATGACACTTTTTGAATGTTTTATGTTGTGTTCATGTTTTTATAAATCACTTCTTATATGGACCCTTAATACAGATCCATTTAGTTTAACAAACTGAGCTCCACAGTTTTATGGGGCCTTTACTCCTTTTAAGTGTCGTTTTCTTTTTAAGTTCCTGTATTGCAAGTGGGACCTGATCTTAAAAAATGGAAGGAAAAGTGTTAGATGGCTTATGGTAGGTATAGCACTAAATTGAGTAAACATCTGTAGAAATATGGTTTTCCAGTTCGGTATAGCTGTCGGTAGCAACATTCATTTCAGAAGGTGGTTCTCTACCTTGGTGCCAGCAGACTTCTTCGGCAGGAAGAGGGTTTGGTGTACCCAAGCACTTACGCACTTGATTATGCTAATTGCTATTATATGTTAATTGAACTAATTTTTCACTACTGAGGTTGTTGGCAGTTTAATGAGAATGGGGAAAAATTAGTCTGCTGGCACTGCAGTCTTTGTGGACCAGGATGGAAAGGCACAGATCTAGGCCAATGGATGGAGTGAGCCAGGCTAGGGCGATGGATAGAGTGAGCCAGGCTGTCTCTGGGTTTCTCCACCCCCTTACATGATTTTCTTAACCACTGTTCAGAATTCGATGAATTGTCATATAGACCTTTTGTATAGTCTGCATAATGCAATGTTAACACTACTTTTGTTTACTGTATGTAAATTGAAAGCCTGTGTATAAGATTACCTCAATTTGTATGCAAACAAGCAGTAAAATACAAGGATTTGAATCAAGTTCTGTAACTGCATTGTGGTTGGATATTAAATTTTTTGTCAATAAAACAAAATCCAATAAACAAATCTGTTCCCCACTCTATAAGCACCAAACTATCACCCCAAGAGTGTTGTCATTTTCAGCATGAACCTAACATTTCTATAATATACTTGGGAAGTATACAGATTACTGTAGATTTTGCTAAACACTCAACAGGAAATTAGTAACCCATTGTACCCAATGAATGCTTGCTTAGTGCTGTGTTGTTTAACATGACAAATGCAACTGTCTAGCTATAACTCTAAGAGGATAATGATTAGAAAGACAATGAAAGATGAATCACTGCAGATTACATTTGGTCCGTAAAATGAATACTTCATACTGTTGATGGCTGGATAATTTATGCAAAGCCAGTTCCCAGTTGAGTTACCCTTGTCCCATACTTTGCCATCACATTCTGTTACTATATTTGCCCAACAGTTTTACTACATTGGAGTTTCAAAGGCAAAATATTTTGTGGGCTAATCCAGGCTACACTGAAATCTGTTGGTAGTTGAGACTATGCCTTTTTAAAACATATCCTGACAAAAGAAATTACATTGTCACGTTGGGTAATTATTGCATAAGAATCTGAAGTGTTTTCCCCAAAACTGTTAACTTTATTTTTTTTTTTACTTATACCAGATATCGGAGTTGAGAGCTTTCAGGTAAGATACACTTTTAAACGGTAGCACTCATATTATGTAATATATTGTCAGTAAAAGACTGACCAGATAGTCTACAGATTGGTTGTAAAGCTTTTATAATTCAGGATGACTGTATCTGCTTTATTTCCAATTATCCAGTTGAAGGTCACCAATGGTGCCTGAGCGTTGCCAGATTTAACATTCCAGCAGGGCACGCAGATAACTATAGACCTATCAAAAGCAAGGGCAGCCAGCAAATGTGTTGTCATCAGGCCAGTGCAAGATGGGCCATATGGTCTGATGGGGCACAACATAGCACCATAGGCTAACCTTACTGGCCATAGCTCAAATCAGTAATTAACCATTTCTTTTCAACACTGTTCGAAAAAGGCATAAAACAGATGCCATAAGAAACCTCATGTAGTCTGAATAAATGTAATCACCTACAACTGGTGGCATACAAGTTTCTAAGGAAAACAATAAAATCCCCAGAAAAGAGTGACCTGTTACATTCTTGACTGATTGTGAAAGCACAAAGATCAAGCCCGTTAATCAGATGCAATGTTCCCTCCTCAACCTTTTTTATTTTGCACAAAAGGTTTAAGGGGAAGGTTTGTCTCTATATGACTAACAGCAGCTCAGATTTCTCAGTGTAAGTGAATGGGGAAGTAGACAGGATTCCCCCTACAGACTGTGTGATCCTACCGACAGTGACTTTACACATGGGGAATTATAGAGCATCAAAAAACTGAATCAAAACCCAAGTAATGTACGGTTACTGGACATGGATTCAGAGTATGGCAAGGAGGCTGGATGGCTCAGGATGACCCAGACAAGTACTCTGGGTTTGCCGAGAATGAATCCTCATTAATTGTTACTTAAATGTAGTGCATCGAGAATATCCAGGTGTATTTAAAACTTAACACAGTTTATTATAACTGAAGGCAGGGGGCTCATCAACCTTTCTGCACACGTACTCCTTGGTAAAAAAAAAATGCATTTTAATCTCAATGTCCGTCAAAATATGCCATGATATTGATACCTGGTTGAGGCAGTTTTATAACGCCTATGAACGAACAGTTCCAAAAAAATATCTGCTCTGATGGCGCTGTGGACGGCATGTACCATTGGCAGTAGCTCGCGGCCCGCCATAAAGTTCCAGCGAAGAAGAGAAAGGGGAAGCGCGCGTATTTTGTGTAACCTCAAATGGTGTCCCCCCAGGTCAGCGAGACGCTGACTTTAGTTCCCCCTGCTTCATTTCTAGACGGGGGCGTTTACCGAGAACACGCGGGGATACTGTGTGTGTGTGACTGATATGGCGGTTAGACCAGTTCGCACGAGAGCCAAGTAGATATTAAAAAGGCGTATATTTTAAATTAACAATATATTTGCATTACACAATTTTTTTGCCTTTCGTCGTAGTACGGAGCCATGGAGGGTGAAAAGCCGTCCCTTGCATTAGTTTACCATGCAGTGCAGGCTCTGTATCACGATCCGGATCCCGCCGGCAAAGAGAGGGCGTCAGTGTGGCTCGGGGAGCTGCAGAAGTCGGTAAGGATCGCGTAGGAAAGTCCGAGGCTGCAGCGAGGCCGACACGTAGCTAGCCTGGAAATGCGGCTGAGGCGGAGCGCCTTATTTAGCTCGGCTAACCGAGCCTTTCCGACTCTGAAACGAACGCGCAGCCCGTCATCCGCGGCCGATGCGTTCGGGCAATTAGAAATTAAATCATGAAGATATTTGGTTATTTTTTAAATGCTTTATAAGCACATTATGGCACGCCGGAGAGTCCTTTGGGGATTTATTTAAACAGGAAGCGATGCTGGAAGGGTTGAATTAGCGAGCCTGCTAGCCGCTCTCCCAACGCAGCAAATGTTAATAAACGGTAATAATAAAAGTGTTTAAACGTGTTTGTGCTGCAGTTATTTACAGCCAAGCCCGGATAGCTGTAAAACGCTAGCCTTAGTGCGGCTAAGCTAGTCACTCTGGTCATTCTGTGGTACTTTGGGGAGTAAGTATTGGGAGTTATATCTTTTTGGGAGAATAGTTCTTTTTCTCTAGGATTCCCTTCTGGAAGTAGTTGCTTTCCATGCGGGGTAGCTGTTGCTTTGGCCATTTATTTCCTATGCTGTGTCGTTCCGGTTCCCACATCCATTAGCCTGTAGCTCGCAGGAAAAGCGAGCCCCCCGCACCTATAGTTATTATTAGCAGGCGAGCCGACCCCCCGTAAGCCTCCCGCCGGCGGCTGCGTGCGGGGGATTCGCATTTTCGCCGTCCTTCGGGTGATTTTGTCATTTTGCAGCTGACAGGTTCTCGTGGCGAGGGAAAGGCTGGGGCTTTTATGGCTTTCTGGCGAGCGGAGCACTTCGGGAACCGGCCGTGACAAGTTGGAAGTCAGCCGTACTTTCATTTTCCTGAAATGACCATTACCCAGCTCGGAGCTGTTAGAGAACGAGGGGAAATCGTTTATTGCTCGTTTGGGGGGGGGGAAAGTAAACGACGATTCTCTTCGTGCGATTTAATAAGCTTTTTTTTTTTTATACATGATAACAATCTAGTTAGTAATATTTGGACTGAACTTGACAAGGATGCGAGTGATATGACCTGTCTGTCATGCCTGATCCCATCTGTGTGGATGTAATGTTTCGGTTCGCTGTACTTTGAATTGCCAAAAAAGTATTTATCCTTGTGTGTTTTTTTTATTTTAAGTACGCTTGTACGGAGCAAAATTCACTTTTGGTTAGATCTTCCGTTTAAGGGTGTATCTTTAAATAGGGACTGTCTTGTGGGGGTGACGCAAGTCCTTCTTGCAAGCGGTTTTTGATGCTTGTCAGTTAGTCAGAAACTTTAGGGCTTTACTGAGCTACGGTCAGACCCTTCGTTCAGATGAGAAAGTCTTGAGGAAATAGTCAACCTTCCAAACAGTAGGTCTCTCACCAAAATCTTTGTGCAAGACCTGAAATCTTCCAGGTAGTTCCCAAGAATCCTGTGATGATATCCAGGGTTCTGCTGACCTCCCTTGCCTAACCTGAAATCAGAGTTAATAACTGCTGTTATAAAGAAGGAACGGGTGGAATCCGTGTCATAGCAGGTCAGAAAGCACCGGCCAGTATGCAGAATGCGAATTCCTGTGTCAGATTGGCCAGAAACCATCAGTGTGTTCTTCAGGGCTCTGGATTCGTGCGGCGTTTTGGCTAACGTCGATATGATGAAAGCCAAGCACCGAGTTTCACAATGACTGCCATACTGACACTCTGTGGCGATCATGAGTGTGGTTCATGTCTTTTTAGTAGACTTGCATTATTAGTATAATTTTATTGTCGGGCTTCATTCTGATCTGCATAGAACTCTGGAGCAGAACCACAGTTCCCCTGCCTGTGATGTTCAGATGAAGTGTTCCTGGGTAGCTAGATCATGATCCAGAACACACTACTGGCTCTATATGAAGATGGTTCTGCACGTGCTACTCAAAGTACACACCTGGAGTATTATTAACACCCTTTTGTATTTTTGTCCTTTTCCTTGGAGTAATTCTGGTCTGGTTCTGGCATAGCTATGTAGAATTATTGCTGGAGATATCTATAGATCACTTGAGCATTTAGTTTAAGCTGCTAGAGTGATCTTTACGCACATGCTTAGTTTGGGTCGATAAGCTTCAGTCTGACCTTGGTAGGTTAGGTCTGGGAGCTCGCTGGGTTTCCCTTTGCTTGTACTTTTCTTTTTAGACTTGATGATGACTCTCAGGTTGTTGCTGATTCTCGACGTGGTGGCCAAGTCCTTCAGCGCCATTCATCTCTCCCCTGGTGCCCGCAGATGTATGCTTGGGAGATTTCGGATCAGCTCCTCCAGCTGAAGCAAGATGTCGAGTCATGCTACTTTGCGGCGCAGACGATGAAGATGAAGATACAGACCTCGTTCTATGAGCTTCCGGCCGAAACCCACATCGCGCTGCGTGACTCGCTGCTCTCTCACATCGAGAACCTCAAGGACCTCTCCCCGATCATCATCACCCAGGTACTGCCTCAAGTTGAAGCTCTCTGGACCCACCAGTGGGCTGTCGGGTAATGTGTCACCATCGTTGATGTGGGTAATGATACGACAAAGTTTTACTCATTGGGATGTAATTAAACTGGTTATTGTTGACAAAACTGACATAAACTTCATAACTACATTACGAGTCTTCCTGCTTGCTGTCACATTGTATTTAATCTCAGTGAGGATATGCTTCTGGACCCAAACTGATTGGGTCAGCAGTACCCATTGTCATCCTCATGACCTGATCTGAATTGTTTGTAGACTCGGTTGCTGGTGTGCTGGTCCCTTTGATAATGTTGAGCTTTTTATCCTGCCCTTTGGCTTTTGTTGAGTCAACTAACTACTGGTGACAATGATGAGAAGTTTGTTCTCTGTGACTTGGTCTTGGCTTATTGATGACTGAGTGCTGGGGGGGCTGCAGATGTTGGGCTGATGTCCCTGTCTTCCCCCTCAGCTCGCTCTCGCCATCGCGGATTTGGCTCTCCAGATGGCATCCTGGAAGGGCTGCGTTCACACACTCATCGAAAAGTAAGTTTGCTCCTCTATCGGTCTCGCTTAGTCCATCTAAACATATACCACAATATATTTTTTAATATGTTTAATGCACCTAGGAACCTATGATTTCAAGATGTTTTATTGACCACTTACTGCAAGTGCATCAGAATTTTAACTTGTTTGGCCACACTTAGTACAAAGAACAACCATTTATAAATGAAGAATAAATAACCAATAGATGTACAAGTAACTGTTATACACATTATAATTGACAATATTGCTGTGATATAAACTTTTGGAGAACTTATTTACATGGTAAGCATAGTGGAAAAATCTCAGTCTGGGATGTAGCCGTCATTGCCTTGGCCTCACTGGTCGTACATGGTGTCGTCCTTCCCATGCTCAGGTACAGCGGCGACGTCTCCTCCATGACCTTCCTGATGGAAATCCTGACTGTACTGCCAGAGGAAGTCCATAGCCGCTCCCTCCGGATCGGGGCCAACCGGCGCACGGAGATCATCGAGGACCTGGCTTATTACTCCGGCACCGTCGTGGCCCTGCTGGTAAGGTTGCTTACCTTCTTTTACGTTAGCCCTAAATGTACCTCTTTGAAATGATGTGTGTATGTATGTTATGGAAATCAAAATTGTGTTTTTAAGTATAAACTAATTTTTTTTTGCTTAATCAGGCTTCTGCATTTAAACAATGTCTACTCACGTTGGGAAAGCCAGTAAGAAGATTAAAGCAGACCATGTGTGAATGTGTGGGTGTTGTCCTGACCCCTCTCTTCACCCCCTTCCCCAGGCGTCGTGCGTGGAGAAGACCGGTAGTAATGAAAAGATGCTCATCAAGGTTTTCCGCTGCCTGGGCAGCTGGTTCAACCTTGGGGTCCTGGACACCAACTCCATGGCCAACAGCCAGCTGCTTATCCTCCTTTTCCAAGTGCTGGTGGGTCCCCCTTCTGACTAATCAAACACCTTGCGGATGTTTGATTTCCACACGCGCCTGAACACGCGTAACTGCGCCGCCTTTACCCTCGCAGCAGAGGGACGAGACCCCCACCAACCTGCACGAGGCGGCCTCGGATTGCGTGTGCTCGGCACTGTACGCCATCGAGAATGTGGACAGCAACATGGCGCTGGCTTTGCAGCTGTTCGGAGGCGTCCTCCTCCTAGAGACAGCCTATCACATGGCTGTGGCCCGCGAGGACCTGGACAAGTAAGGCTGGGTTCCGGCATCCCGATGCCCTGTTACTTCTGTTGGATGTCCATTTGGTGGTGGTATTTTTGCAGTAGCTGCTGTATTTGTAAGGTAGTTCACATTCTTCTTTCTGTAACTAGTTCTCTAGCGGGACCAAGGTCTGATTTGGGATCAGTTGTGGTAAAGGAGAGGGGCATGTATGGGGAGGTTTGGCTTAGCCGGACCAGCTAGTCAGCTCTAGTGGACCAACGCGGGTGTGTTTGTGTGCGCCCTCGTGTGGCAGGGTGCTGAACTACTGCCGCATCTTCACGGAGCTGTGCGAGACCCTCCTGGAGACGATTGTGCAAAGTCCCGGCCAGGGCATGGGGGACCTTCGAACTCTGGAGCTGCTGCTGATCTGCGCGGGGCACCCGCAGTACGAGGTGGGACCGGCGGCGCGCATAACCACAACTGTGCAAGCAATGGCCTCTGCACAAGCAGAGCCAAGCTGCCATTTCCTGACCTCGTCGTGGCGCCTTCACCGTTAGGTCGCCGAGATCTCCTTCAACTTCTGGTACCGGCTGGGGGAGCGCCTGTACAAGACCAACGACGCTGTGCTGCACGGAATCTTCCGGCCCTACATCCAGAGGCTGCTGCATGGGCTGGCCCGCCACTGCCAGCTGGATTCTGATCATGTGAGTGGTCATGTGACCACATACACGTGTTTATATGCAGACCGCGACACATTCTATAGATGCACATCTCTGTTCTGAGCCTGCATTAAAACACTTTCACGTTTTATATGCATCGTGCTAACCGATAATAGAATATTTTTTTTCACCCTCTTATTCACTTGAAGGAAGGAATACCTGAGGACACGGATGATTTTGGAGAATTTCGGATGAGAGTCTCGGATTTGGTGAAAGACGTTATTTTCCTAGTGGGGTCGATGGAGTGTTTCTCGCAGGTGAGGAGGATGAGTCTCTGCCACTTTGGAAACACTGCTCACACCTTTTTATGCAAATACCCAACGCAGAGTGCGGGTGTGAACAAGCGTTTCTGTTGTAATAAACAAATGTCGCATCTGTGTAGCTTCCTCATTTTAGCCATTTGCATCTCTGGCTGTTTTTCATAAGTACTGGATGTGAGCTGGTCAGAATGCTGTAGCAGGCCAACCCCCCGCCGCCCCCCCCCCCCCCCCCCTCCGCCCCCCCTCCCCGCCCCGCCGGGGGTACGGGGCCCTCGGTAAGTCCAGGCCCTCGATCTGCGGAACGACCGTTGTCGG
>JAODKM010000001.1:5101866-5123393 GCA_026780845.1 Petrocephalus sullivani | reverse complement strand
TCGAGAGACGGGAGCGCGCATGTCGTCACTTCCGGCCTCGAGACTCGGAATCCGGCTCGGATTCCGACCTCCCGAGGTTAATGGAACGCACGATAATCCCACCCTCCGAGTCCCATATTCCATCCCATTACTGACTACTGTTCCTGCTTGTGTCAAATTTCGAAGGGGCTTGCAGTCCTGTTCAGACTGACCCCCCACGATTTCTGCTATAGGTTCGTCCAGCGAAGCCCCGTCACCCTTCTAAGCAGTCAGGTCGTCGTGCACCTGGTCCAGTGCGCCATCGCGGCCGCCACTCTGGACCACCGGGACGCGAACTGCAGCGTGATGAAGTTCATCAGGGACCTCATCCACACCGGAATCACCAACGACGTGAGTCCCTAGGCCCCCGCTACCCGGGGGAGCATACCCGCACTGTACGCGTGGCGTTTACCCATGCCACTTGTGTGTCCTGCAGCACGAGGATGACTTTGAGGTCCGCAAACAGCTGATCGTACAGGCTATGCAGCAGCACGGCCAGCAGCTCATCACGCAGATCATCCACGCGTGCTGCTTCTTCCTGCCCCCGTACACGCTGCCCGACGTCGCCGAGGTCATCTGGGAGGTCATGCTCTTCGACCGGCCTGTGAGTCATCACGTCGTCATTAACCCAGAGATTTTGTTTCCATATAGCACTAGAAAGCTGCACGCGGATATCTATCCCCACCTTCATCAACATGTTGACAGTACAGCATAAAATTGAAACGTGTCCATATATGCCTTTGAATATCCTAATTATTAAATTACTCATTTAACACCACCACCAGGTGGTGTAGGGGTGAGAACAAATCAGACATATGTGGTGTTACTGCTTTTGCCATTCCCGCAGGCATGCATGGTGTTACCGCTCTTGCCATTCCCGCAGGCATGCATGGTGTTACCGCTCTTGCCATTCCCGCAGGCATGCATGGTGTTACCGCTCATGCCATTCCCGCAGGCATGCATGGTGTTACCGCTTTTGCCATTCCCGCAGGCATGCATGGTGTTACCACTTTTGCCATTCCCGCAGGCAGGCATGGTGTTAGCTCTTTCCACATTCCCGCAGGCATGCATGGTGTTACCGCTCTTGCCATTCCTGCAGGCATGCATGGTGTTACCGCTCTTGCCATTCCTGCAGGCATGCATGGTGTTACCGCTCTTGCCATTCCTGCAGGCATGCATGGTGTTACCGCTCTTGCCATTCCCGCAGATATGCATGGTGTTACCACTCTTGCCATTCCCGCAGGCATGCATGGTGTTACCGCTCTTCTCATTCCCGCAGGCATGCATGGTGTTACCGCTTTTGCCATTCCCGCAGGCAGGCATGGTGTTACCGCCTTTTGCCATTCCCGCATATATGCATGGTGTTACCACTTTTGCCATTCCCGCATATATGCATGGTGTTACCGCTTTTGCCATTCCCGCAGGCATGCATGGTGTTACCGCTTTTGCCATTCCCGCAGGCAGGCATGGTGTTAGCTCTTTCCACATTCTTGCAGGCATACACAGCATTAGCACTTTCCACATTCCCGTGCAGCCCTCTGTATAGCGTCCTGTCCATTGGCTGTATTTTTAAGTTTAGAAACACATAGAATCAGAATGTATTGGACACTGCCACGGAAACTTAATTAAAATTTTGCTCTGGCTGGGAGGGTTAGCTGAACACAAGGTGGCGCGTTATGCACAGTTTCAACAGCAGAGTTCCAATGGTTCTTGCGATACCTTTTCATCAGATGTTAATTATCCCATCTGTTGTATGCATCACCTGTCAGCTGTCTGGCAGAGCGGCTGTACTTTCAAGAGGAGTGTAAATGACAGCCTCTAATGAAGCCTCTGTGATATTTCCAGACGTTCTGCCGGTGGTTGGAGAATGCCCTCAAGGGACTCCCCAAGGAGACGTCCGGGGGAGCGGTGACTGTCACCAACAAGCAGCTCACGGATTTCCACAAGCAGGTCACCAGGTGAGTGCTGGTACAAAGGGTGTGTCTTGTGGTTTCATCTCGACCTTGTCCACCATATGGACTCGATCACTTCAGTCACGCGGAGTACAGAAGATTGGCTGCGCCCGAGCCGTCTGAGTACACATCGTGCCTCACCGTTACGGAGAATGTTCATTGTGGAGCCGAACGTGAGCGTTTCTCTGCTGCCGGCTGATGTCGTGACTCACCGCACCGGTACCCTGGGGCCTACGACACAGTCTGCAGCTACAGAACTGAATAACCCAAGAACGGGAAGCAGAAGTGAAACAGATTTCCCGTGGCCATTTTGAGGCCCTCTGAGAGGTCGTCTTTCCGGCCCTGACTAACGGGGCCTGGTGCTGAAGCGTGTTAAAACTCGCCAGTGCCCCAGCTTCCTTAGTCTGAGGAAGGAGCATTTCCTGGGAGCCACACTGGTTATTTTTAGGTTATTTATTTAATGACTTATTTATAATTCTGGGTGTGGGCATGCCCAGACGGGCAGGCAGGTCACTGGAACGCTGGGGAACCTGTGCAGGAGATCCAGCTGGATTCCTGGGCAAGTCTGAGCAGGACCTGGTGCTGCAAGCTCCTGCCTCCCTGTCCTCCCTTTTCCAGAAAGTAGGCCAGCTTCAGCAGTCTGACTGCATGTCAGCTTCCCAGGTTCCTAGCTTCATCCTAGATAGACACCTGTTCCATGGCCTTACATATTTTTGTTGTTGTTAAATTTACTAGCCCAGTGTTTCTCAGTCTGGTCCTTGAGGAGCCCCAGACAGTCCACATTTTTGCTCCCTCCCAGCTCCCAATGCACCTGCACCAGGCATCCAGTGTTCCTGATTGGCCGGGAGCTGGTAGGGAACAAAAATCTGGACTGTCTGGGGGTCCTCGGGGACTGGATAGAGAAACATTACCCTAGTTGGCCCAAAGTGCCTTGGTGCCCTGCAGTTAGAAATGAAATCGTTCAGCTTGGCAGAGCCGTTGAAAGGTGGTAATTCGCTACTGAGAGCTTGACAGTGACGGGTCTGTGTTGATGTCCTCCGCCTACATTTTTATCACAACATGCACACTTTGTCTGCTCACAGTGCTGAAGAGTGCAAACAGGTGTGTTGGGCCATCAGAGAGTTCACAAGGCTGTTCCGATAGCCGCCGCGAGACCAGGTAAGAGCAACGTCTATCTGCTCACACTCTGATCCTCTGGCTGCTAACAGTCTGTGCATCATCCATATCCAGCAAGTGCAACTGAATTGTTTTGATGCATTTAATAGTGCACCAGGTTTCATGTAAAACATTGCCACATTTAGTCTGAGATTGCACCATTGAGTCCTTCTGCAAGACCATTGACCCCCACCCCCCCCAGAGGGATTATCTTCTAAAAAAATGTACGTCACTTTGGATAAAGGGGTCTCCTAAACAGAGAAACTGTAAACGTTTCAGTGGTTGTCTTGGATCATTTGTTTGTGTTGTGTATTACACACACATGTATGTATGTGCCTTACTTGTAATTTGGTTGTGATTTTAATGGCCTTTCTTTCTCTCGTAGGACAATCTTTCGACTGAGACGCAGAGAGGCAGTGACGTGGTAACAGAATGACCGCCGATGGACCTGGGTAACTCCCTGATGATTCTGCTCATTGGAGAGCCAACACGATGGACCGCAGACGCAGGACGGATTACTTGTGCGTGTGAGGTCCCTTAGAGATGGCACCCCCAACCCCTGCCACATCTTTGCCCACATAAAACTATGGGGTGAGGGGGCTAAGGCTGCGTTTCTGAGGAACTTTTCCCAAGGCCAGATTTACGGTAGCGAACTCGTTCGGCTGGATTTCATCAGATCTCGGATCCATTACAGGCGGGGCGGGCCACTGAAGAAGGATGTGCCTGGCTGTGAATGCAAAAGGCAATATTTTTTTTTTTTTTTTTTTAAATGAATGATTTATTTTCATGGATGGTCCGAACAAACACGGCTCACTCTGAGCCACTAGGAGGCAGCGCAGAGCCATGGACTCTAGCCGGACAGACAGCCCAGACAGCTAGGGGATCTGGGGTCTTTATTAAAGGGACACTTCAGGTCGTGGGGTCAATTTTAATGGTTTTTTTTAAACGGCGGTGGGGAGTTTTATCGTTTTAGTTGCCAGAACTGTTCCCCCCCCACCCCTCCCGAATTGCGATGTGAGAACAGTATCACCAACGGGGCCCGAAGCTGGACACACGTTGTGCCGTCCAGTGTTGTAACCATCTTGAGAATAAAAGAACCACGAACTGGAGGACTGGCTTACTAGTGTCTTTACTGCCGAGCTCTGGAGCTCACGAGAAGATGAGTAAGACGGGTTCCCAGCTCCAGAGCTGTTGGGTTTGGTCTCCGCGGGACATACGTTATGTGCTGCGGTTGCAACACAGCTGAAGCATTTGTTGAGGGCAATGAGAAACTGTATTATACAATTGACCATTTTTCTAAGCACTAATGCAATCCAGCATGTCACACCTGAGGTTGAGATTAACTGGAGGATAATGGAACATTTGATTAAAAATAATCCCATCTTTTGAATATTTTTGCACACATACAGTTCATTTAGGTCCTTAATATACAGTGTAATTCTACATTAGGGTTCCTTGGTCTGGTAGGAACCTTTGGAGAAAAGTCAGCTGGTACCCTCTGGGGCCTGTATCACAAAGCCGGATCAGCAAGAGAACTTGTTGGATTTAAAGTAGTCTAGGCTAAGTGTAAGTGAACCAAATGCTCCATTTAAACTTGGCTACTTTAAATCCAACACATGATCCAGCTAAGCAAGAAATCCTGCTTTGTGATTCAGGCCCCTGGTCTTGTCTGTCATTCACTGTCGTGATGCCTCCTCTTCTAAACATGAAAACAAAAGGTTTTTGTAGATGATTATTTGATACATTTTTCAACTTGAGAACTTTCTTCACTCAAGTTCTTAAACGTGGATTTACCTGTCATACTACCCGCTTCTTTGGTTTGCAGTCAGTAAATAAACCAGGGCCTGTGACCAAATGGCACCTTCTGATTGGGTTCACTGTTTCTTGCTGTTCCAGGATGAAACTGGCCCTCCGGTGCCTCTCAGTTTTATTAAAGAAACTTTATTTTTTTCCTTCCATTATTAATGTCAAACATGAAACTGTACACTCAAACGGTTCATGGAGAACAAGTACATCTAGTAAACAGCCTGGATCCAGGGCTGCACAGCACAACCACAGTTGGGTTTGGACCAGCTGCCAGCAGATAAAACAGGAGGGATGTGTCCCAGCGAGGAGAAGAGCAGGAGATACTGTCCTGATGTGGAGAATGCTGCGTAGAGGGTTTAGTGACCAATCTGTTGGGGCGGCGCAATCCATGGGCCCTGGACATGCTGGTTCTGCAGCAATCTGTGCAGCTCCTTGAAGCGCTCTACCGTCTGGTCCTTGAGGTCAGGGTTGGAGATCTGTAGACGAATGCTGTCCATTGACCAGGAGAGCTCGCCCGAGAACATCTCTGTCAGGATCCGTGCCACCACTGGAACCACCTACGAGCAGGGACATGCAAGCGTCATTTTCTGTAATCTTAAACTTATTGCAGGAAAAAAAACGAACTCTACCACATTCTCAATTAACAATGGGGAAAACCCCCCACACAACAGCCAGTGAAGGCACGACCACGAAAGATCACAGCTATTGCTCAAAAATAACCAGGCTGCTTACTTCTGTTTTTTAATTCATTTGGTCGTTTCGCTTTTTGGAGGACTAATTATACCTGGACAATGATTAGCTTCTTCTCCTTGGGCTTCTTGTCTGGCCAGTCTTCCCCGAAACAGAAGTAGATTTCAAAGGGAGGTGGGGTTGGCGCTTCGCTTTTTTGGTACAAGATCAAGTCTGCCACACAAGAGAAGAGGCACTTGAGTAACTAATATCTAACAGAATCCTATAATTACAGGCTCCCTCCCTGCTGGTGTCTGCTCAATGCCCTTGCTGACACTAGGAGAAGCAGAATGACAGGAAAAAGATTTGTGGCTGTGGAAACCAGGCTTGGCGAACTGAAGGAGCACTTGGAACAAAGTTGAAAAGCAGGAGCAGTCTGACTGAATGAGGCAGCCCCTAACCCCCAAACACATGCACAACTCAATTGCAAAGTGTACAAATGCAACATTGCAAGTGCATTCATGAGGTTTGACAGATTCTCAGAATTAAAAAATTAACAACATAACCTGCACCAGCTACCCCTCACCGTGGAGGAATGTGTCAAGGCTAAACACCCGGATCTTCTTCTCCCTTTCCATGGGGTTGGGTGTGGCTTGCTCCAGCACTCCTGGTCCTGACCAGAACACTTTGCACTGGCAAAGGCGGACAGCATAGATGTCCTGCCCATGAATTTCCAGGATGAGGCCACGGTCCATCACGTCTAGCAGATGCTCAGTGTAGAAGCGCTGCTTGTCATTAGGGATCTCCGCAGCACTGGGGAACCGAACCTGGTGCAGCGTGACTGGCCCAAACAGGTCCACCTGCTCTGGAGTGGCCTCCAGGTTACCATAGTACAGCCGACATCCCTGTGGATTGCTGACGGTCAGTGAGCCGGCCGTCCTGCCTCTGTACTGGAACTTGATGTCCAGGTCAGTCACTGTTGGGTAGAGAGACAAAACCCATGTCAATGGGTTTGATCTGTCAAAAGACTACAAGCTGTGCAGGTGGGTAGACTTTAGAATTTTTGGTCTTCAGTAGGGTCTATGCCAGGAAGACCTTGGATTGACATAATAGTGAGGATACCAACAAATTATTTCAATAAAACAGCAGGTTACTACCAATAACCAATTTTACAAAGCGGTCTGGTTGAATTTCCCATGCGAATTTAGCCGCTGCACAAGACATCAAGGGGACTGTTGGACTTACAGGGCAGCATGTGGGGGCTGCTTAGCAGGTCATAAATGCAGGGCTGCCCTGGCGGCACCTCTGGCATAGGGCTGTCCTCAATGGCCACTGGGAGCGAAGCCACAGGAGTGTCCGTTTGTCCCGGAGCGTTGCCATTGCCTCCTCTGCCGCTATGTGTGAACCCCCCCTGCCTCTGGTCAGTCACCATCGGTACATGGCACGGATATTCTGGTAGGGCCATGGCGATGCCCCCATTGAGGTGGCTGGAGACCTGCATCATCGGGAGGTGGGCCGGGTGGTAGCCATCAGCCATGGGAGACTGGATAAAGGGCACTTCACTGTTGAGTGCATGCACCGCCGGATAACTGGGAGCCTTGGCAATCCGGTTTTCTGCAAATCAGAGCAGAGGCCAAATACAGCCATTGGGATTAGAAAGCATGTTCGCATCCCGCTTGCACCAACACCTGACACACGTATGACTAATCCCGGCCGCTCCCTTAGGGAGCATTCCACGCCCACCCACACCTCTGTTTTCTACCCGTTGTCTGACCTCATCTCTATAAAAAGTGATAATTGAATTTAAAATTGAGAGGCGTGTATAAATTGATTTAATTTCAGAAAGTGCAGAACAAAATGCTGGCAGAACCCCAGTAAAAACTGCCAATATAGCCATAACAGAACAAGAGTCTTACCAATAGATAGGCCAACAATGTTTGGAAGCTGAAAAAGAAATGTAATTCAGTTAATTGAAGCAGTCACAGTAAAAAGTAGCGAACTGGACATGTGACTTCAATTTGCTTAGCAAAGAAGTCGACGAAATTTGAACTTTACTTCCTCCTCCTCTTCGTCTTCATCGCCTCCATCTAAAATGAGAAGCAGGATGTGATCACTAATACCGCTTCATGAAGAGCGAATCGATGCCGTGTGTGAGCGGGTGGCCAGCTGGGGTTTCTGTCCATGGTTACCTCCTATAAGCGGTTGGTCGCACACCTCGTATATCTTATAGGGCTGAACGGGTGTCTCCTTGGTGCCGTCATACTTCAGTTTGAACTCGCGGCTCTTGTTGAGGGCACACCGCAGATTGGCCTTCCATTTGGCTGGATCAGGCTCGTCCACTCCCTCCTGGTACTTCCCTGTCTCGAGAGCCCAGGCCTGCAGGTGGTTGAGGAGGTGGGGGAGAAGCATTCATTATGAAACTTAGGGGTGGACGAATTTGTGGGTAACCCTTTGTGGGTAATTCTGCTAGACTACCTCGTCTGTACACCCACAAAAAGCCCCCAGCTGGTCTCTTACGTAATCCTGTTCTTCGGCTCACTAAAGTTCAAAGACCAAAAGAAGATCCCCAAGAGATCCTTAACTGGCCAGGGCACAGAGTTACACTGCGCAATCATGTGCATCCGCTGGCAAGCCTGAATAAGAAATTTCACCCACAAAGAGCTGGAGAAGTATGAAATGAAACTAAGGTCTTACTGTTCATTACAGTCATGGGTATTACGCAACCCACCATGATGCCGCCTTTGTGTACTCTGGCCTCCATGCGTTTGTTTCTCATGGTTTAATTTTCTGCTTTATTATATTTAGCTGTACAGTTGTGAAGTGTTGTGTGTCTGACTCTAGCTAGTAACAGCTTGCACCCCAACTGGCATCTTGGTCTCTTGGACAGCAGCCTGGAGTTTCAGGTACAGGCTCACCTTGAAGATGGTGTTTTCCTCCTCAGCCGTAGGCAGATGGCGAGTGGCGTGGCGCCAGGGGATCTGGAAGAGCTTCTGCTCTGGCCCCAGCCACTGCAGGCCCGGGTACTTTCCACCGTTGACCTGAGCGATGAGCCATGGCTTCAGCCGGATCCTCCGTGGCTGGAGGCTCATGACGGCAGATCAGCCGGCCCTGATATCATCGGGAATGGGAAGAAGGGATGGAGCTGAGGTAGGGGAGCTCATGACAGCAAGGGTTTCACTTTTTATGGATATCTAGGAATTGGGCATCATAAAAAGGACCTGCCATTAGAACACATGAAGGAATCACAACCTTATAAGACACGGCCTCCTTTCAAATATAGTCATGAAGCAGCTTTTGGAAATGCTGGAAAACACCTTAAATGCAAAGTGGGTATGACTGTGTCAAGCAGTCCTGTGGAGTGAGTTATCATGGGGAGTGCGCCCACCACGATGCTTACTGTATAGGCTTTGCATCTTGTCGCATGTAATTTGCACAAATTTTACAATTTTCTGATCCTATTATAATCACGTTTCACTTAAATATTGCTAACTATACATCCATTACTCTTCAAGCAATATGTATAGAAGTAAAATCATAGTTAATTCATGAACTGCATTGCAACATGACTTATTATTATTATTAATAATAATAATAATAATCATGATCACAGTCAAGGCTAAGGTTCCAGCTATTCAGGAACAAAATTACATGACTTGCTATCGCAATCTCCTTAAGAGCAAGGTCAGCAGTCTGGCTGATTAAACAGCTCAGTTATGCAATCATGGACAGGAGGCACAGGACAAGTCAGTGATCACCAACGAGCAGTCAACCCATTTTCAGCTTCAGATAACTCCAAGGCCGCACTGTAATTAAATGAGAACAGTGGCACATCTTGCATAAGGCTGATGGTCATATTGCGATGCCCATTTCAGAGATGATCTGCAAGACAGAGTTACAAAAAAGGACATTTCCTCACTGCCGTACAAAAAGCAACACTGTGACCAACAGAAGGGCAGAAAGAGGGTCACACTTTCTCACACAGAAAAAGTACAAAAAAAGTACAGTAAAATGCTACCATCAAACAGAGTTGCCAACTGAAAATTCCAATTCGAGACTGCACACGCATTTATACATATATAACAGTTTTATTATGTTGCTAATAATCTGTAGGGTTTGCAAAGTACCCCATTTTTTTGATGTAGCTAATGTTAAGTTGATAATGGAATAATATTGTTTTGCCGTAAGATTTCCTGTGTGAGTCACGCCAGATGTGTGAGAGTTGATAACCCCGAGCTAGCATAGCGTTAAGAAAGAACCCAATCAGCAAGAGAAAGAACTACGGCGCTACAAGATAATACAGGATTTAAAACAACTGGTTGAGCCATAAAATGACTTATGAGGCACAGGTGGACTGTATTGGTTTAATAGTACAGAGAGTACTAAAGTTATATATGTGAACATAGAAATGGATAGAAAGTCAGAGTAGCAGATGGGACTAAGACAACTTTAAATGAGTAGTTTCTTTGTCAGGGGTTAAATAAAAAATCTTCATTACCATGGAGAAAGATGTGGGGGAAAGTTGGTACTGAGGTGGAATCAGATACCGAGAGTGTCATTTCAGGGTCACCTGGCAAGAAGTGGAAGCAAGATTCTAAATTTATATTGTCGTCGACCTCCAACTCAGTATATGGGAGAGAGGGGTCTGGCGAACCGCTACAGTCAGGGGGCTTTTGCCTTCCTGACATCTGCAGGACTTTTTGGTTTTTTGGTTGAATCTGAGTCATAGCAAGAGCCTATGGCAAGCCAAATTGTAATTTATTCATATAAGGCTTACTCATCGAAATGTAATTCTTACTAGTAAGAATATGATTTCAAGATATTTGCAATGCAATTCTTACTATGTTACTATGTTTTACTAGTGAGAATTCATATTACAGATCTGTATAATTCAGTTTTTACTAGTGATATATTCCCATTGACTTCCATTATATTTTCGCCTCACATATCCTAAGTTCAATTCGCAGTAGTAAAAAGTCATATTGTAGAGTTCTACAATTCAATTCTTACTAGTAAGAAGTCCTGTTGCAGATATCTATGGCAAGCCAAATTGTCCTTTATTCAAATAAGGCTTACTCGTCGAATTGTAAATGTAAATATATTTTGACTAGTAAGAATTCCATGCCTACATATCCATAATTGAGTTGTCACTAGTAAAAATGATATTACAGATCTCTACAATTACATTGTAGAGATCTGAAATTCACATTTTGGATATGTAACTTTTAGATCTCTAAAATGTAATTGTAGAGCTCTGTAATTAAATTTTTACTAGTAGCAACTCAATTATGGATATGTTGGCCTGGAATTCTTACTAGTCAAAATATATTTACAGATATCTACAATAGGACTTCTTACTAGTAAGAATTGAATTACAGAGCTCTACAATATGACTTTTTATTAGTGAAACTTGAATTTAGGATATGTGAGGTGAAAATACAATGGAAGTCAATGGGAATATATGACTAGTAAAAATTGAATTATAGAGCTCTGTAATATGAATTCTTACTAGTAAAAAGTATAATTCTTACTAGTAAGAATTGCATTGTAGATATTTTCAACTCATATTCTTACTAGTAAGAATTATACTTCTTACTAGTAAGAATTAAGTTTCGCCGAGTAAGCTTTTATGAATAAAAGACAATTTGGCTTGCCATAAATGCCATGTAATGATACATCACGTTATAGCATCTCCTAACGCGCTACATCTCATAGTTAGCTATATAGATCTCTGTGTCTGGTATTATATAAAATCACTCAAATTGTTTGGCAACAGGCATTGCCTGCTGCAGCACTGATTCTATGGTAATTACACGCACTGTAAACTTTATATATGCACATTATACAAATGATTCTGCTTAATATGAAATAACACCATAAATTAAACAATACATGCATGATAATACTTCACAATACTTTGACACAAAGTTTGCCTTCACCGCCAATTAGATCTATCCATCCATACACCAAAAATCCATCATTACAGACAGATCGTAACTGCAATGTATCTAAAAGAATCATTTAAATGCTGTAATCTGCATGCTCCATGAGCTCAGCCACATTACAAAGGCGTTTATCATGCAGGTGAGTCACCAAGCATTTAATAATACCCAGAAATGTACTCATATCGAAAAATACTCCAAATACGACAACAAGGCAAAGTTACTCCTAAACTCAAACAACACGCCGAACTGTCTTGCGCGCAAGTTAAATGCAGATCTGGTTTATAATGAGCCTTAAAGAAAGTGCACTCGGGCGAAATGAATGGCAGGGCGCAGGCAGGCAGCTAGTGCGCTTTCTGAGAGCAAGCAGGCATCATGTGGGGCTCAGAAGCAGGGAGGAGAAGCGAGGATCGCCAGGCGACACCACGGGAGACAGAGCCCGGTTCCCAAGAAACACACATTAAATACGATCGTGATGTCTTGCTGTGAAACGTACAGTCCATCTTCCAACTGTGAGCAAGTTAAAAATACATACAGGTACACAAAATCTGCATACGTATGTATGCAACACACTTTTAGAGGATTAAACAGTTTATATGTGCGTTTGTTTATGGGCTGTCCCAATTCTTATATGATATAAAATATGCTTATAAGTTTTTAAAATATTATTAATTCGTCAAGTAGCCTAATATATACCATACCCTCTCATAAACGGACGTGAATGATACATGGCTGTTTATTAAGGGCACATAAATCACACCCTTCGCGTGTTACCCCTGATCATCGCTCTTTATACACCTGTCCGCCTTCCGAAGCGAGAGCCTTTAATGATATCCATTATTAATCCGCGCGCCAGTCTCACAAGCGCACGCGCCGGCTGGCGCGCGACAATAACCAGAAGCGAAGTTACCAAACAAACATGTCTGCATGCATTCACACCGACTGCGCAAAAGGGAGGCGTGCATCCCCCGAACGGCTTTAACGGGCGCCTTTCCTGTCGTACCTACCTCTAATGAGGTCTGTTCGGACTACTTGGCTGTTTTAATTGGTTTCAGATTGAAAAGCTGGAGTCCTCCAGGTTGTAAGCCTCCTCCTCGCAGCGGACCGGGCAAAAAAAAAAACACGCCAAAGTGCGCCTATTCTCAGGTAACCACGGCTGGATAGAACTAATTTAATCACAAAACCGCATGCAACAAAAAAAAAAAAATACGCCAACTGAGATAAAAAGATCGCCCTCAAAAATCAATGCAAAACAGTGAATCAAACCCTCCCAAAGTCTCACTCAACAGTAAAATAAGATGTGAAACAAGTGACGCAAAGTAGAAGACGGTACCACCCTTCCGGGTATCAGGAGAACTTGGGGACGGAAGGAGGTAGTTTGGCTGCTGCTTTCGGTACTCTGATCGTGTGTTACAGCAGGGCGATCGGCTCCTCTGCTGTAGTCGCGCAGAGACCAGAAACCTTCCCCCCAATAATGTATGTTTTTGTCCCACCTGTTCTCACTTTGTGGGGTGTTGGGGCGCGTAAAGCAGAGGTAAGCTAACTATGTGGAAGGCGGCATTTTTTTGCCAGCCGGACTGATGTTGCATTACTTTGTTACACTCCAAACGGGTATTTTAAATGCGCACGTTTGACCCCCAGGACATGCTTTTGAAGTAATAAGACGCGATATTCTCAGTACGCATGCAGTCGGTCCGCCTACCGCCAGATGGCAGTGTGCACCAAGCTTCTGCTGCCGAGTTACGCTGATTATAGCGCAGGCGGGTTAAGTAGAGGTGGTTTATTTAGCACCTTTACCCAGTTTAAATAATATATCTCCACTGAACCTTAGGTAGAAAAAGTTACAAAAATGCGACATTGCCTTGGTGTTTCAGCAGTGTTATTACTTTTGCTCAAAATGTTTTCCCCACAACATCTGTATATTGACCCCAGTGAATTCAGTGTGTTTTGAGAATGTGCTCATATTGAGCCAATCTTTTGTGTATTGTTTGTAATTCTTAATTCTATTACTGTTATGTCTTTAAATTCAATGTTTTTCTGTTTTGTTGTATTTCTTGACTTTTTTTTTTCTTGTTCGAAATAAATGCAGTACAAAAGCACCTGTCTGAACGCAAACGATTTCTGCTTTAAATTACTTTGTAGACATTTCATTCTCAGGAGACACAGACTAAATAAATACCCCCTTTTTATGACGCTTTCATGAATGACTGGAGAAAGGCGTTAGGATAACACTGCTGGGCAGGGCCAGCCTCCCGTGTCAGGATCAGCTGTGGAGGTGGGCAGGCAGCCGTCACGCCACGTGCGTCCCCGCCCCGCCCCTCCCGCGGGAACGCCCACGGATGGCGGAGCGCCACACCGGGGCTGGGAGGGAGAGGAATGCGAGAGATCAGCTGGCGATTATGGCGTTACGTTACGGGTGTGTCCTGTCTGCTTACGCATCACACCACAGCTACGTGGGCAGCCTTACTGTTCTTCCTAAATGGATAACAAACGATTGTTTCATGAAACTCCCTCTTTATATGCGCATCGGATATTCACTGGAGTGTAATAATAGGAATAATTATCCAGATGCTGTTACAGTTTCTATGCTGGAACATCAAGGGAAATTTTTAGAATACAATAACATCCGTCTTTCTTTGATATCATTGCTTGTCTTGATTAGTACTTTTGAGCTGCTGTTTAAGGACATCTGAAATGTTGTTGAATTAAAGACGCCTCTTGATCAGTGTTTTTATTAACGACTGTGTTGGCCTGCACTCCCTGATGTCTTTGATGTCTGATTAGGGTGGAGGGGGTCAGCTGATTAATGCTTCTACAGTGCTACACCCTACAATGCACCAGACAGACGTCTCTCAGAACTACACTTTAAATATCAAACAGTTCCTCACCTGTGACAGTGGACTTGTACCACTTCTTAGTGATTTAATTAAGTAGCCTGTGATTCTACGAAGCCTGTGGATGAAGTACCTCTCCGCAAAATAAGTCCAAGTTCTGAAGGTAACACCCTACTCCTAGGATTTTCCTTTGTTTCATTTCAGCTAAATTTTTCCTCAGAACTTTTTGCTAAAAAGGACAAACTCCAGAAGCTCATGTGAAAGCTGAACTGGGTGAGAGGCTGTAGCAGGTTTGACAGCTGACCCAGAGGAGAGCACAGGGTTTGACTTTCCACTCAAGGGCGGGGGTTACCTGTGTCTCTTGTGGCTTTTTTTGTTATTTTTGAGCATCATGTTGAGTTTGCGCTCAGCGGTTCAGCACGTTAAAGTGATGTTCAGTGAAATGACACATGGGAAATCGCTTGTATCTTATTAAGATCTGTGTCGGAGAATGTAATGTACTATGGTCCTTTCCCTCTTTGAATCAACTGGATGCAAATGGTTGACAGGTGAATGTGCAAAATTGTAAGACTGCAAATGCAACACCCATGCACAGCGCTCCCTCAAAGATCAATGAATTATGTCTCTATTCTCACATAAATAAGGCACAGGCTAACCACACATAATTCCTATGCCCATGATAAAATTACTTGAAGCATGTCCCCATGACGGTCTCCCCTGGGCCCACCCTGGGCTTAGCCTCAGGATAACTCCCACAGTTAGTCTGCCTGAGACAGCAGGCCTACATGGCATCAGAAATAAAGAGGGAAAGACTCACACCGTGAAGGTGCTGGAGTGATTGGCAGGGAAATCACTAATTCTGAGCAGACCTGGGTCCATGGAAGGGGGTCAAGGTGGGGCCTTGCCCACCTAATCACTTATCCCAATCCAAGGTTGCACAAAAGCCAGCCAATCACAACATTTTTTATTTATTGTGAATAGCATGGAAACAAGTCTTTTTTAATATGTTGATGAGCTCTGATATGATGGCTGGTTTACAGTAAGGAACTGTTATGGCTCACACAGAACCAACATCTTACCGCAGTGTTTCCCAACCCGGTCCTCAGGGACCCACAGCGGTCCACATTTTTTCTCCCTCACAGTTCCCTGCCACAGTCCATATTTTTGCTCCCTCACAGTTCCCTGCCACATAGTCCAGATTTTTGCTGCCTCTCAGACCCTGGAAGAAAAAAATGTGGATTGTCTACAGGTCCCTGAGGACCAGGTTGGGAAACTCTGCTCTACAGTGATGTGCTGCATAATCATGTTTTGGTCAACAACAGACCGCATTTACAACAGTGGTCCCATAAGATTATAATGAAACTGCAAAATTCTTAACGTCTAGTGATGTCGGAGCACAAAGCATTAATCACGTGTTTGCGGTGATGCTAGTGTAAACAAACCAACTGTGCTGCCAGTCGTGTAAAGGTATAGCACATACAATCATGTGCGGTACATAATACTTAATGATAATCAACTGTTATTGGTCTGTATATTTACTTTACTTTTTATTGTTATTTTTGTACTATTTCTACTTTGTAAAATTTCTACTTTGCCACATGTAACTGCAGTATCATTTCCACTTCAGCCTGGAGACAAAATTAGCATAGTCATAACTTTGTTTACAGTATTGTAAGAACTCCAAACAGCAAGCTGAGCAGGTCATAAAGATATTTGTAATGAATATGGACTTCTGCTTTCAGTTTTTCTTACTTCAGTACTGATTAGATCATTTTTATCTTACCAAAAGTAGGTTATAGGCAGTACAGAAGCCTTGTCAATGTAAGTATCACAGACTTTGTGACGTTTACTACACCCCTGTTAACCTAGGGTATGTTTCCCAAAAGCATAGTTACTAACAATGTTAGCAATGAACTGATGCAACTGAACAGTTCCACCTTCTGAATGTAAGGTGATGACAGGAGCTTTTAGGAAGCAGACCCCTGGACAGGTTTCTTAGCTTCTTAGCCTACTACTAATAAATAACCTTACACCAGTGGCTGTCACGATATGTTTTTTTCCTCACCAGGTGCACTTGTGGAAGAGAAAATACATGTTGTGCAGGTCCGTTGGGCTTGAAAGTGGACTGGTGTGTGTTAAGCTTGGGCACATAGTTAAGGCTCTTACGTAACAATCTCAGAATTACTGAATCAGCCTGTTTACCACCTTCTTTTATATATGTGGGATAATTTGAAGGAGAGAACTACTGAAATTCACCGCATGCCAGTTCCGTATATCAAATTCTGAGGCTGAAGTCAGATTTTCTATGACACCTTTAACCCAAGTCAAGTAAGATATGTATTAGTTAAAAATGTATTCTGACCTCACCATCTCATGGGGTCAAAAATTACAGCAAATGGTCAATTTGTCCATCACTATAACACATAGTAACCAAAACAGGCTGTGTCATGGTTCACGCACAGACGTGGGCTAACGAGCATAGTCAGTCATTACCCACACCTGCTCCTCAGCTAATTAAACTTACCTACCTTAACCCTCAGTTTGAGGGCATTGTTCCTTCTCTCTGGGTGTACATCCCAACAGGCTACATTATCCTACACTCAAGCCACATCCTGAAAGGCTACATCATCCTACACACAAGCCACATCCCAACAGGCTACCTCATCCTACACCCAAGCCACATCCCAACAGGCTACATCATCCTACAACTAAGCCACATCCCGACAGGCTACCTCATCCTACACCCAAGTCACATCCCGACAGGCTACCTCATCCTACAACTAAGCCACATCCCGACAAGCTACCTCATCCTACACCCAAGCCACATCCCAACAGGCTAAATCATCCTACACCTAAGCTACATCCCAACAGGTTACATCATCCTATAACCAAGCTACACCCCGGCAGGCTACTTCCTACAGCTAAGCCACATCCCAACAGGCTACATCATCCTACAATCAAGCCACATTTCAACAAGCTACCTCATCCTACACCCAAGCCACATCCCAACAAGCTACCTCATCCTACACCCAAGCCACATCCCAACAGGCTACATCATCCTACACTCAAGCTACATCCCAACAGGTTACATCATCCTACACCCAAGCCACATCCCAACAGGCTACATCATCCTACACCCAAGCTACATCCCAACAGGTTACATCATCCTACACCCAAGCCACATCCCAACAGGCTACATCATCCTACACCCAAGCTACATCCCAACCGGTTACCTCATCCTACACCCAAGTCACATCCCAACAGGTTACCTCATCCTACACCCAAGCCACATCCCAACAGGCTACATAATCACACATCACACATGGAATGTGACTGCTACAATGTTCACAGTTAGTCAAAGCATCAACTATCTTAGCAATCCCAATTACCCCAGTTATGTCCAAATGCTTGCATCAGTTATGCTTAGTCTGTCTCTCTCATGGTCTGCTATCAATATTCATTCCCATAGTACACAATCAAATATATTTACATTATGTGACAATTTATCTTTCATTTTCCAGAACTGAGTCACATGTTGCCATTATTGTCAGAATCGTGCCCATTTCATTTTTAGGGTGGGGCACATGATTCTATGGGTGTTCAAAAAAACCTTATTTAAAAAGCTCACAAAAACGAGAAAACAAGCTGTTTCATTCTAGGGCCAAATAACAGGGTTGTGGGCATTTTTCTACCAAACCAAGTTCACGTAACTTCTATGTAGACACCAGAGAACAGTTAAAAATACTGAAAAAATGCATTCCATGGCACGTTTAATAAAAAAACGTCAGTAAAATCTTTTATTTTTTGCCAGATTTTGTTATATGAAGGGTATGGTGGGCAAATCATGAGTGTAGTCTGTTTGTGCCCAGGTGGTAGCCAGGCTAATTGTGGTTGTAGGAGGTCACATGACCAGTCTCCCGCTCCCCAAAAGGTGGTCATTTATTGCAGAACATTGATTCAGTTACAAATATATATATTCACAAACACGAGCTAAAATTTTGGGGCCCTTAAAAGCGTATTATATTGGACACCCCAACCCAGATCAATGGGATTAAGTTTGAATTTTCTTTAGTGGCGCAGTCACTCGTGGGTCTTTGGAGTCGTCCTGATGTTCCCCCGCCTTACAACGGCCCTGTTCTCAAATGAAGGATGAATCTGTTCCTGGGCATCCATAGTAGCATTCAACTTTTGCGCTTTTCCACTGCATGAAGTTCGGTACTTTTGGTACGGAACTTTCGATTTTCCATTACCTTCAGGTCGAGTATCAGTACCAAAAATTCAAGTACCGAAAGTGCCAAACTAGTTTGGGTACTTCTTTGGTACTTCGGTACTTTAGGGCGTAACTTTCAACGCTTTCACTGTCGATTGGATGTGATCGCCATCTTGACAAAACGTTACAAACTCAGAAAACAGCAATAAAGAAAGTAAAAAAAAATACTTGCTATCTGGTCGGAAGAACAGATACAACAAAATCTAGACAGCATAATGAAATTTTAAAAATTGAATAGATACTAGTGCAGCAGGGTACTTGAGAGTCTCCAGATACTGATGTGATATTGTTGTAATAAATACTGGGGTATTTATAAGTTAGTTAACATAAAATAAAAAAAATAGTTAACAAATTTCTCACAAACCTGTCTAGGAGTGATTTAAATAGCAAGGGTGAGAATGATTATGATCTCGGAGAACGCATGCAGCGCCCAAGCAAAAGCAGCGAGGTAAACTATAAACTAATTTTAAAAACATATATTGGATATAAATATAATATATGCAAGGAATAATCATTAAAATTGCAAAATTAGCTAAGTTTTCTCTATGACAAAGTAAAAATGTTTTAGCAAAACATTAACCCCTGCACTGTCCGTAATGTCCGTAACTATCCGTATAAAACCGAAAGTAAGAAAAAGTCTGATCTTAATGTAACTCACTAGCGATGTAAGGACCGCATGTGCATAACATGCAATGTTAGATTTAATATCCAACATTGTCCAGCTGTACACTACAGCCTTTTTTAGAATTCAGTATGAAATGCCCCGTCTCACGTTGACCTTTTATTCAGCAGCAGTGGAAAATTAACACAAAAGAAGTACCGAATTTTTGGTACTTTATTGCGGTACCGAAAATGCCAAAAGTACGGTACTTGCTGCGGTGGAAAAACCTCCTTAGTAACATTAAACTGGAAAATTAATTATACATTTAGAAAAGTGCTGCATCCTCAATGAATGTAATATTAATAAAGTGATGCCAGAAAAGCTCTGAGTAGCATTAATATATATTTACATTTCATGTTTTATTTATTTAGCAGATGCTTTTATCTAATGCAACATACATATTTTAGAAAGCAGGGTTAGCCAGTGCCTGGCACAATCAAGGCTAAGGGCCTCGCTCAGGGGCCCCAGGGGGACATGAGATCACATGAACATGGACTTATAGGGGTTCTCCACTTCCTCTAAATCATCTTCATCCTCATAGTTGCTGTCATTATCCATGTCTGTGTGTGCCGTTATGCACGCTGCAAAGGTCTCGCTGTCTGTGGCGGGATCTGCTGGATGGAATCCGCCCTCAGTCCGCTTTGCCGCTTGCGAAGCCACCGCCATCAGCGAAGACGCGGCTCCCGTTGCTGGCTCTCTCCGGCAGTCTTGTTTCTTGGCTCTTTCAGGGGCCCGTTCGTTTTCCGCGGTTCTATGTGGTCTTTCGGTGGCCTCACTTGCCCCTGGCATGACCCCGTCCGTTTGTGAGTCAATGAGGGGCCCGTGTGGAGTCCTCGAACCGTACACCACTGACGCCTTTCTCGTTAGTGGCTGAGGGATAACGAACAATGGTGCCATTATGCTACAGAGCTCTGACCCACCGCACTCCCTGTTATCTGTCATCACAAGAGGCATGTCTTCCTTTTTGATATAAATTCCTGGTTTTCCATATAGGATGGATCCTGATATGTCAAGCTCCTGCATTGCTTCATCATGACGAAAGACTTGCTCGGAAAAAGACAGAAGTCTTCTCGGGTTGATCTGTTGACCCTGTAAAAAAAGACATTTATATTCTATGAAAATCTTGTTTTTGATGTCGTTTCCGCTTAAGCTAATACCTGTCAGTGCCAGAGGGAAGAGAATCAAAACCGGCAGAATTAAAAGCTGGCATCGATGTTCAGCCATCTTTATGTAAGATAGTAAGTGCTGTAATGAGCTTGGGTTTCCAGCATGATTTGCCATGTTAATGCATATTAGTTAGAAATGAGGGGAAAATAAACGTGATTGTGTAATTATTAAAAGTGCCACCAGAGTCTATTTAGTTGAAACTTATTTTATCCTGTACCATACCATGCCATGCCATGCCATACCATACCATACCATACCATACCATACCTTGCCATGCCATGCCATACCATACCATACCATACCTTACCATACCATACCATACCATACCATACCATACCTTACCATACCATACCATACCTTGCCATGCCATGCCATGCCATGCCATGCCATGCCATACCATACCATACCTTGCCATGCCATGCCATGCCATGCCATGCCATACCATACCATACCATACCATACCATACCTTACCATACCATACCATACCATACCATACCTTACCATGCCATGCCATGCCATGCCATACCATACCATACCATACCATACCATACCATACCATACCATACCATACCATGCCATACCATACCATACCATACCATCTTTATTTATAAAAGCACTCTAAGACAACCATGGCTGACACAATAAAGGCAAGTAAGACATAAAATACAAAATATAGCTAAAAGCAAATAGCAGACCAAGGTCAGATAGCTAAAAGAAAACTAAAGGACAAGTAAAAACAACTAAAATAAAAGTAAAAGAAAAGTAAAATAAAACTAAGTCCTGCTTGGGCCAAAAGCCAAAGCATAAAAATAAAGTGTTTTAAAAGTGGACAGTGAGGGGGGCTCTCTTATGTGCAAGGGCAAGTCATTCCATAATATGGGCACAACAACAGAGAAAGCCCTGTTCCCTCTGAGAATCCTCCTGGGTCTCAGTACCTACAGGAGCAGGTTACTAGCTGGCCTGAGAGACCGACAAGGTGTATAAGGATGGAGGAGCTCAGAAAGCCCTGTCCCCTCTGAGAATCCTCCTGGATCTCGGTACCTCCAGGAGCAGGT
>JAODKM010000001.1:5087816-5101766 GCA_026780845.1 Petrocephalus sullivani | reverse complement strand
TTATTGCTGAGGGGCACAGGCGGGACTCCACACGCACACACACATTAAAAAGATAATAATAAAATGCTTCAAGAAAATGGCACTTGGGGTACCCAAGAGGAAAGTTGCAGGTGCTCAAGCCCCCTGCGCCCGACCCGCGCACGTGCCTGATGGGTATAGACATAGACATAAATATAGATATAAAATGATACATAGTACCCAAATGTCCTGAAAAACAGAATATTTTAATAAACATAAATATTTAAAGATAATAAATCAGAGGGTGGTATATATGCAACAATAGGAGAGATAGCACAGAACATTTACTACTACAAGATGGGATGCTGGTAAATATCTGTTTATCAAAACTTCATGTACTTGCTTATGATAGGTGTCCATTACTGGTGAGCTGGTGAGTCATGGTGAGACATTTAACAGAATGACATCATAAGGTTCAGTCCTGAGACTGGATTATGCATGACGGTACCTTGTTCACCTTTCTGGAGAACCACAATGTCCACTGACACATTTGCTGTGTCACCTGATTCTTCGTCTGTTGCGAGTACCTGTAAACAACAATTATTAGTGCTCTGATTTATATTAAGATCAGCAGATGTAGGTAAGGTAAGTCTCATGACCAATAACCTATAGCTGCATATAGTAGCCAGCTTAACTTTTTAACTTAAAATTTCTAGTACAATCTATAAACCTATCAGAAATCAACAATTGCATAACTACCATATCCAATTAATCCCTAATCATCCTATTATTTCTACAGTTATTGTGACACAGTGTTCCTAAAATGAAAGGTCTCATTCTTCACTCCTACAGTTTTATTTATCAGAATAAAACAAAACATCACCTGTTTCTTACCAGGCCCTAAAAGTCAGTAGCTTGTAGATCCACCTTTAACAGCAATAACAGGAGGTAATTGTGTTGTGTATGAGTCGTTCTGGAGGAATTTTAACTCACTTTCCCATATTCCTGGGCATTAGTCTATGCGCTGCTCTCTTAATGCATCACCATTCAGGTGTAGATCTAGATGTAGGGCTAGTATTGCATGTCGTATTGCATGATCCACTTACAGCCAAGCTTTTGCTGTCTCACATTTGCTTCTGGTTTGTGATTCTACTTCGAAATCACAAGCTTGTACTCACCTGCAGTAAGTGTCTTTGAAAGGCCCGCAGCTGACTGGTCTTAGCTACTAAAAAGCCTTCTTGTGTAATGTGAAATAGTTCTGAACTATTGAATGTTTGCTGCAGTGAGTACTTAATCTTCGGATTCACTCTCTGAAACGAAACAGAGGAAATCCGTTTTATTATTTTTCAGCTCATTTTTCTAGTTTCCACAAGAACAGGGTGGGATTTCAATATTTATAGTATTTTGGCTACTTTTGAGGTCATGCAACAATGGTGTGTCCCAAAGAGAGCGCTGACAGAAACCATGCTTCCCTCAGCTACTAGAAAGGCCTGTGCGGTAATTCGCTTATTCTGTCCCTGCCACCTGCTGTCAGTGGACTTGGGAGTCTGAAAGGAATTAACTGTTAATCTTCCTTCACTGCTGCAGTGACAGCTATAGAATTATGGCACAGGTCTTCAAACAGACATAGAATATTTAATTCACACCCTTCCAGTTCTAACAACGAGAGTTAGCTACCTCGCTATCTGTCGTTGTACCAATCATACGAGCATTTAGCTCCCTAGCTAGGTATAATAATCAGCTTGCATACATCTTTGAAGTCATGGTCCATGGCTTGGAGGACCAGAACCTCATTCCCGTAGGTAGAGACCAGGCTGGCAAGGCTGGTGTCTTCCGTGACAAAACCTTTGTATGAGGTTCCGTTGAACTGGGGTGGGAACCGGTTCTCTGCCAGCACTCGGATAAAAGCGGTTGCCACTGTGTACTTCCTTGGGTCGTCAATTTGAGAGGCCTAAGGGCCAAAATAAAACAATTATGTTTTAGCCTGTTTTGCTTTATCTAGCTTTATGTTTAGTCTCTCCCTGCTTACATTCGTGAGTAGTTCATATCTGTCTGTTATCCAGCGACAGCACTTTTGGCTGATCTGATAACCCTCTTTTGTATCTATTAGGCTGCAGTCTGCCAATCTGTTGTGTTTTAGATTTAACAAACTATTCTAACGGCAGGAAGGACTACCCTGTCCTGTTTTTTTTTATATAAACTTCCTGTGAATGATATGCAGCCCTCACCATGATCTGTAATCTGAGTGTCGGTGTCTGGGTTCGGTTTTTCACTGGCCGTTTGAGTACTATGTCTCCTGTCTCGTTGTTAATGCAGAGCTGACCATCGTTGGAACCTATCGCAGGAGGCAAGCATTATGTTAATTTCCCTTCAGACCTACTTATACATAACAGCGGATGTTTCTGCAACATTTTAGGTTCATTCGCATGTTATTCTCTTGCCACCAACACCGAGATGGCACATAATTCAGTGCAGCAGTCCAGGACATGACCAACCAGCATAACTCACATTACCTCCCAAACTTATTTGTGGAACAAGTTCTCCAGGGAATAATGCATAGGTATAATGTGTTTGGTAAAGTAATGGTAAATGCACGTATCACACCTGACAAAATGGTGTACACCACTGGCGTTCCCAAGCCTTTGTCTCCATCCACAGCATGAATTGGACCAGGAGAGAAGGATAAGACAGCGTCCTGAAAATAGATAAGCATAGGATTCTAGTTTATGTCTGTCTGTCTGTATCAAACCTAGAATAGGTCTGCTGTCAGCGTGGTTGGACAACCTACTTCCTGTATCTCTGTGATGTTGGCTGTGTAGACAGGGTTAGTACACACTGGGTGGCCAATCTCCTGGGTAAGGACTGTGCATGGCTGGAACTGTGGGTACTGGTCATCTCCATCCATGACGTTGACCGTCACCATGGTTGCAGTGCTGTACCTCTCCTTGGTGTTCGTCTCCTGTCAAATCAATGTTGAGCACATTCCTAATATCTGTTTGATATAATGATGTTTGATCACGGGCTCTCAGGTGCCCAAGTCCTTTGCTGAGCCCAAAAGATAACGTACCACTGCATGCATTATTATGTGCAGTTGGGTTTTGGCCTCGTAGTCCAGTGGTTTATCCAAGATCACCGCACCGCTGTAGGGCAGATCTATCCGGAAATGGCTGGCATCTGTCTGTAAAGGGATGAAACAGATAAATTTTTTTTTGGCAGTTACACTTTTTGATTGCATACTTTTCACTAGGGGTTACCAGTCAGAGTACTCACCAGTGATTTGTCAATAACGTACAGGAGGGTGTCGTCATCAGCGTCTCGGGCCTGTACGCTGAACACTGCAGCATTGGCAGGAGTTAGCTAGCAGTAGACATTGAAGGAAACGCTCATCATCTGCCTTGGGACATTTGTGAAATTGGATGTACCATAAGACCTCCTCACCTCACTTATGTTAAATATCAGATTGCCTTCCTCTAGAAAGATGGGTCTGTTGTCATTCTCATTAAGAATCTCAACCATCACCCTGTATTCACTCTGAAAGGGAACAATGGCTCTTATTGAACTATATACTCGTCTTATGATGTAAGTCAATACTGTATCACAAAAAGTGACTGTATCACAAACAACTACTGCTTCTGTATTGTGCACAGAATGTTCTGTTCTATTATTGTGTAAAATGGATTTGTAATTTGGCCTTTAGAGCTGAAACACTTGCCTGTATTGTTTCATCTTCATAACATTTTAATGCTGCCATTAAAACTGATCCCTGCACCTTGATTAATAACAAAAAAACAAAAAGTCAATTGATGGTGAACTAATATACGCTGAGAGCAAGGAAATACAAAGTGTTTGTATTTTACTGATCTCATTTTGCCTACCCCCCCCTGCTCTTCATGACACACATGTAAGGGAGAGCAAGCTTGGCCATGAAGGACAGTCACCTTTAGCTGGGGGTCAAGGGCCTTGCTCAAGGGATGTAGGTATTCTGCTGAAGCTGGGCTTGAACCAGCAACCTTCTAATCACAGATACAGAGGCTTAGCCCACTGAGCCAGACTATGAGCAGCAGTGGGTAGACAGTGTACGCCTGTCCAACAGATTTGTGACTAGTGCCACCAAATTTAGTATACGGTGGGTCATTCTGGTACCTCTCGATCCAGTGTCCTCGTGGAGGATGTGTTTAGTCTGATTGTTCTCCCTTCCAGGAAGAACCAATCTATATCTTCTCCGGTGAGGCACCAGCGGGCAGAATTGAGTATCTGACCCTCAGCGCTGCTGAATTTTGCAACAAGCTCTCCATAGGGGCTGTTTTCGCTGACCGTGGCAAAAATATCCTGACCTCCCAGGCATTGGCTGCCTGTAGATTGTCAGTTAATATAGTATCTACACAAATATGTAAGAAGACTGCCAAACATTCACTCTGTGAAATAAAAGCTAAATAAAGCATACACTCAGCAAAATAAAAATGAGTTACCTTGGACTATATGGTAAATGGTATGTATTGCCACATGACAGAGAAATGCTCTGGAGATAAGCATGCTTGTGGAAGTCCCAAGTCTTGGTCCTGCCTTGCTAATTAATATTTAGCATAGGAGGTTCCCTAGAATGAAAATACGCATTAGAAAACAGGCATTAGTAGTTGCATCGTATCCCTCATGCTGATAGAGAAATACATTAGTAACTTCATGATAGTCTTTCTACTGATCAGCGTCTCTCTGTAGCTACCTACATCCCAGTCTGCAGGCCCTCCTCAGCCCTGATGAGGTCAGAGCGGTTAGCAGGTCAATGGATCTAGCTACCGGTAGCATGAGTTTAACTGGGCATTTGAGCCTTATATCTGGCCTTCCAACCAAACCCACAGCTAAATGTCGATGGAGAGACACAGGATTGCTATCCTGTTTAATGGGATTACAGAAGGGTCTGTCCTGAGTCTTGAACTGGTAACCTCCTGGTTATAAGTTTAATTCATTCAGTTAAGTCTTGTCTCCTACATCCTACATCCAGAAACTGCTGGAGCAATTTATTATCACCAGACGCCTGATTTAATCCAGGTTGCACTATGGCCTTGCACCTCCTGGGCAGTGGGTCAGTGAGGCTTCATCTGCTGTCCTGTGGATGCAGAATGAGACCCACTAGCTGTTGGGTGGAGAGAGGAGTGTGGCAGTATTAGTGTTGCGAGGCTCTGTCTTCATGCACGTCTCTGAGCATTAGTGACTTAATTAGCCTCCAGTGCTGTGGGACGTAGGCCTCAGATTATAGGCTTATAAAAGGAAGTGGTTCAGTCTCAGGAGTGGCAGTATCTCTCTACGTGTGCTTGTATGTTTACACGCATGTCCTCCCACATCCTGAATGTGCAAAACGGCTGAGCCAGATTCTGGAAACTTTACCCCGGGAGACATGGACAGCAACCAGAGGAGGTTTTGGTCCTACGCATAGCCTCATGATGACAGTAATGATACCCTCAAGAAATCTCCTGTCTCTGTCTACCATGCATCTTGCTGTTTGTGTCAGGCTCAGCTGGGAGGTGTGCGGTGTGTCATGTACCAGATGGGAAAACAAAAGATGTACGGACCACACATTTTATGCTGATTTAAACCTGCTCCCTAGACAAGCAGGAAAACAATGCATGTGTATTTTGAACCGTCTTACTATATGAATGAAAATGTAAATATATATATATATATATAGACCTCAGATTATACATATAATATATATATATATATATATATATATATCTACATATATATACACACACATATATACAGTCACATTAGTCACAATATCTAACAAAACTGTGGTTTCAAATTAAATATAATTGTATTCTTTAACATAATATCATAAAAATGTATATCACTTCACATACAGATAGATCACAATCCTTTGGATGTATTGTTTTTTATGAATTAATTACCAGTGTTACAGTATTGATATTCATGCTGAGGTATTTGGTGAGTGAAGCTAAGTGACCATGACAGTTACCATGGGAACCTAATGAGTTTGAATGTGGCATTGTGACCCAGGTTGAGCAAGACCCCCTGGCACATGTAAACGTGTCAGGAAACGCAACCTGCCGTATTGCGCCGTACCTGTCTGAGGAAGGGCCAGGTTCATCTCTCCTCGCTTCTCCTTACTCTCCATCTTCTACTCGCCCTCGTGGTCCACAGCATGCCTACCCTGGTGACAGCCCCGGAGAGCTCCTTCCAGAAAATCACAGAGACAGAGAGATTCCCAGCACTTTGTGTCTCTAGGATGAGATGACTAACAGCTGAGAGCAGCATTAGAGCGATAGAGTGGGATAAACCCCTGGTGACTCAGGGGAGAGCGAAGTGGCAAGTCAGCCCTGCGTCTCAGAGCAGCGACGTCGGGCAACAGAGCAGCCAAAATGCCTGGGAAATGCACTGCTGCTCAGCAGAACTCATGTTTCAGACATAGCATTTACCGATCTGGAATCATTATGAAGATTGACAAGGTTGAGGCAGAATTATTACATTCACATTATGTTATTTCAGCGTTTCAAGCAGTACACATTGCCCTAAAAGAATGAAAATGGGGGCGGTGACACTGTGACACTCGCTGTTTTTTGGACATGCTTGCACATGTACCCAGGGACCCACATCTCTAGCTCAGAGTCTGTATTTACCATATGCAATGCAATGCAATTTGCATAGCGCATTTTCACAACATTACATTGTCCCAAAGCGCTTTACATAATCTCTACACACATAAGCCCCCAGTGAGCAAGCCAGAGGCAACAGTGGCAAGGAGAAACTCCCTAGAAGGGAGAAACCTTGGGAGGAACCAGACCCAAAGGGGGAGCCCCTCCTCCAGGGCCCGGCAGAGGAGTCAAATGGATGAAACAAGATGACATTTTCTAAGTTTATATAGAACAGGTGTTTCAATTTCTGTCTCTATGCAAGAGCAAGCAGGTACTGGCATATGGGGCCTGATTCTGCTTCTGATGGCGAGATGAACAGTGGTACAGCGGCAGGGAAGGAAGGAGAGGCATCGCAGGAGCAAAGGGCAGGCAGGCAGGAGGGGAGTCAGCTGGAAGTAGAGGTAGTGGTCTTGCAGACAGTAGAGTAGGTGGAAAAGCTTCAAATTCATGGGTCTCCAGGCAGCACAGCCCATAAGGGGTGGGGGAAGTAAGAAAATAGTGCATTAGCCAGAGTTGGGGAAACTAGAGGCAGTGCAAACAATTGGCTGGGTGCAGTATCTAGGCTCCAGCATAATTGGCTATGGCAGCATGAATAAGAAGGAGAGGCAAGTGGGAACACAGGCATGGGGAGTCCCTGAACACAGGCATGGGGAGTCCCTGAACACAGGCACGGGGAGTCCCTGAACACAGGCATGGGGAGTCCCTGAACACAGGCATGGGGAGTCCCTGAACATCAGCACTCCAGTGTGAAGCTGTGTCAGCACTGACGCATCAGTTCATCCAAAGCCAAGGACACCGATCACCACCCAGCTCTTTGCCTCATACTGTTGGCCTAACTGGGAGTGAGTGACTAGCTGGAACTAGAACTAGGTTTCCTATACGCTAAAGTATACAAATGTGTTTTTAATCTAGACTTGAATAGTGAGAGCTGGAAGACCATCCCACAGTTGTGGAGCTCTGTAAGAGAATGCTCTGCAGCCTGCCATAGTTCTGTCTACTCTAGGAAGTAGGAGATATCCTGCTCTTTGTGATCAAAGCAGGCGAGAAGGGTTGTAGGGGACCAGAAGCTCTTTGAGATATTGTGGTGCAAGGCCATTCAGAGCTTTGTGGGTTAATAGCAATATTTTGTAGTCAATCCTAGACTTGACTGTTAGCCAATGAAGGGAGCACAGGATAGGGCTAATATGATCACATTTTTTAGTTTTTGTAAGAATTCTGGTGGTTGCATTTTGTACCATCTGAAGTTGCCTGGCTATGTTCCGGAGATGGTAAAACGCCGTACTGGTAATGCTATTTATGTGAGCACTGAAGCACAGGTCAGAATCTACCGGCCAGGGGCGTCAGAAGCATTTTGAATGTGGGGGTGGGGCACAGCGCTGGGTGAACTAATATTTTATGTTAAATGTGTGGGGGTCCAAATGAATAATTATGAAATGTGAGGGTGACATGCCCCCCTCAGATTTAATGGCGATGATGCCCATGCTACCAGGTGACCAAGAACTCTGACCACTGTTATAAGCAGAGTAGGAAGATGACTAGGATTGAGTTTTTCAAATGTATTACAAGCATCCTTAGGACCAACTAACAGTACCTCAGTTTTTGCTGTATTTAACATGAGGAAATTGTTTGCCATCCAACACCAGATGTCTAGTAGACAGTCTTCTAAAGAAGAGAGCTGGGATGCTTCAGTAGATTTAACAGATAAATACAACTGTGTATCACCAGCATAACATTGGAAATTAACACCATAATTTCTAACAATGTTACCAAGTGGTAGCATATATAGAGTGAACAGTAGTGAGCCCAACACTGATCTCTGTGGGACACCATATCTGATTTTAGTGGGCTTGGAGGATGGTAATGATCAGTTAAATAAGAAAGAAACCACAAGAGTGCTATCCCTTTAATGCCAATCAAAGATTCTAGCCGGTCCAAAAGAATATTATAGTTCACAGTATCGAATTCTGCAGTTAGTTCCAGTAACAATAACAATGATATACAGCCATGGTCGGAAGCCATAAGCAGATCATTGATCACTTTGACTAAGGCCGTTCCTGTGCTAAGGCTGGGTCTAAAGCCAGACTGTGTCTAAAGCCAGACTATACATTGACCACCTTCTGCAATGGAAAATATTATGATGTTCATAGCACAATATCTTTATGCAGTTGTATTGGATAAAACTTGGATAAAAAGGCGGTCTGGTGAGAGGGCCGTGACAGTTACATGTTGGCTTCATCATTGTACACTGGTTTTAATCAGAGCATTGTTTTTCTTGCTATATCATTCTAGTTCAATTCCACAGAATTATAAATCAGCACATTTGTTATTATTACTTGGGTTCAAGGACAGGGAGAAGTTTGTTTTTTTATGGCCAATCAGAATTAATTCAAATTGATTAATTTGTTGTAATTGGCTGAACATTTGTAGGTGGGGAGCAAAGACAAACAGTCTAGACAATGTTTACGACGGGTGGATGGACTGAATAAAATTGTGACTGATATGTAGCGCTATAATTTTCCTTTGAAGCCAGTATGCCGACTAATTTGGTGTTTGCGTCGATGTCAGATGCAAGATTCGGTCTGTGGAAACATTTTATAACTTTGACTTTGCATAAATTGCATAGTTCATAATGTATTCAGAGTCTGACGTACACCGAGCGGTCATTTAAATGTCCGCCCGCTAATTGCGCCTGTTCCAGCCTTCGGCCAGGGAGGCAGAGGATGGAGGCGCTACCTTCAGCCGCGGCGCTCTGTCTGCGCGTCCTTCCAACGCTGTTTTGCATCTTCAATTTCTTAGCACAAACTGAACAACAAATTCCTCATCAGTATTTCGACAAGGAGAATGGTGAGAGTTCACAGCTATTTATTTAAACTTAGTGACTATATAAAATGACTATATATTTGACTATATGTATAAAATGACTATATATTTCATTTCAAGCAAAATTTTGCTTTTAGTTTTAATAGACCCTGAATTTCTCTATGTAGTTTCCCCCCGTTATTTTAAGGTTGCTTAAAATTTCCAGCTATTAAAGTTACATTTTACCGTAACATATATAAATCATAATTTAAAAAATCACTTTTTGGTTTCCGCTTAATAATGTTATGGCCGATACGCTGCTTTTATAAATATAATTACGTTTTAATAAGTAATATATTTTTAAAGTTCCGAACATCCGTTTAAGAATGCAACTCTAAGTGCAATATTTAAAAGCATAGACAAAAATGAAATTAGTTGTCTTAAAAAAGTTCACAAAAAACGATTACTATTACTAGTTAAATATTATTATTTGTAGCTTACAGTTGCATGGTTCCATCGGGGCGACGCAGTTAGATAAGTACTTATATGTATTCCTGGTTTCAGGCTGTATAACAATTGCTCAGACAAGACTGATGTGGTAATGGATACCGATGGTGTTACACAATAACACAATTTGGGTTTTTTTGAGTTTTTAGCCTGAAATCCAACATTTTTTTCCCAAAATAGCTTTGTTTGGTATATACTAACAGGCATTATGCTAGGAGGAGAAGAATTGTCTTACAGGATCCATATTAACTTTTACTTAATCCAACAGAAAGATATATTTTACAATGTCCAGTTGTGCATTAAAACCTTTGTTTTTTTTTTAGCTATTGACCTGCTGGAGGCTGTGGGTGTTACACACTCCATCCCTGGCATTAGCAAAGTGGGGGGCTCAGGGAAAGGGCTTCCAGCCTGGAGGTTCCATAAGAAAGTGAAACACCTGACCCTTCCAGAGCGATACTCCATCGACTTCCAAAGCAAAGTTAAGGATACCGTTGGCATCTACTTTGTTGCCCAGCAGAAGAGAAGCTCGTCTGGCGTGCTCATCTCCCTCACCTCGCCAACCTCACCTAGCCAACCTCTGCTCCAGCTGTTTTCCAGCACCTTCTCCAACCAGCTGCAGTTGGACTACCGGGCCGCTCACAGCATGGAGCCTGCTAGCATTCATTTCCCCATAAACACACCATTCTTAAACGGCAAATGGGTGCATCTGGCCCTTAGCCTGGACAAGAGCAGACTGGTGCTCTTTGTCAACTGTGAAGCCCCTCTGGTATTGGACGAGGATGGTAAGGACATGTTCAGCCTTATGTTTCCCAGGGATTTGGAGATCACCCTTGCCAGCACTCCTGGACTAGGTACCAGCAAATTCCAGGTGAGTCAACCACACTTATTAGATTAGCCTTGTTACCCAGAGTATCCTCAGTAGTTTCATCAACGTAAGTGTGGTCACCACCAAAAGAAATTCCTTGTGGTATGTGGCTCTGTAGGTTACAGCACTGTCTTTGTGATCAGAGGGTTGCTGCCAGGGTCAGCAGAGTGATGTCACCACTGGGGCCCCGAGCAAGGCCCCTAACCTCCAACTGCACCAGGGTCTGGCTGACATATGTTACTTTGGATAAAAGCATCTATGAAATAAATGAGAGATAAAAGATGGCTAAGAAAAACCAGAAGGACAATGGCAGAATGTTGAAATTAAAATGACGGCTAGTCAGTTTCCAGTGTAGTGCTGTCCTTGGACTGCATTTTGTATGCTATCTCTCTTCTGTGAAGTGGGGAACTGATGAACTAATTTGTATAATTATATGGAAACACCGGGAGTGGCTCAGCCTTGGGTATGGGGGCAAATAATCCGCTAAAATCACCAGATTCTGATTAGGTACAGAAGATAAAGACAGCTACCACGGCAACAGCACCAGACTCTCATGTGTCATGCTTCATTCTAGAATTTGCTGAAATGGTATATTACTCCTTTAGAGTTAAGGTTGTAAACTGATTATACATCATTTGGTAACACTTTGCTTGACAGGGCGCAAATAATATACCATTATGCTATTACTGATGTATTAATTAACCACAAACTAAGTCTTAGTTACATACTGATCTTATGTGAATTCATCATTAATGAATCATGATGCATGTTTTATCTCAAGCAGTTACTATAATTGCTTATATATCCTTTACTTCTGTAACGCTTTGTGAGCTCCTGAATAACCTACTAAGGAACTACTGAAGGAACAAGTAATGAATAATGCAACTTAAAGACTGATGTCATTTGTTCATCAGAATCATGATATTTTACCTCTAGTAGACAATATTTATTCATGATTTCTTCATAATTTGTACTTCAGTAGTAAGTGAGTTATTACTGAGTATTTGTGTCCCGTCATAAAGTTTTACTAATAATTTTTTAATTTACATTTACATCTATAGCATTTGGCAGATGCCCTTAGCCAGAGCGACTTACATAAGTGCTTAAATACTCCATCAGCGAATAAATAACTACATATGGAATCTTTGGAAAAAAATAATAATGTGCAAAATACTTCTTTGGTTTGTACTGTAAAATATAAATAATAAGAGAAGGAAATTTACAATGCTTAAATTTGCATTTGCCTTATCCATTTTTGCAGCCGGGTCTTTCATACTTGGCTTCTCGGCTGTGCTACCTATCGAATACATCTTTCACTTGCTCTGCACCGTACTTTTGATTGTAGTTTTTTGCTTCCATGTCCAGCTGGCGATGGCCGTGGAAGAGGCTCCAAGTCTCCATTTGCATGTCACTTCACCAGTGCTCTTCCCCTATAGCATAATCTCGGTGACCGTGACATTGCTGGATGTTCACCCTTCCTTTCCCAGGGTTCATGGCAAACTGCATGGCTGTCCACCACGGGTTACAAGACGCGACCGTGGCACTGCAACAACACATCAGGTGAGGCCCGCCGATTCATTAATGGTGGCGGCGCTTTGGCTGTCATATACAGGTACCGTATGGAAACTCCTGAAATCAACAATGCCACCATTGTCAATTGAAATTTACCAATGTACTTCTAAAGTTTTTCCTTTTTAAGGAAATGCATGTTGTATTGAAGTAATATAGATTTAATAAGCCATGTCTCAAAAAAAAACATGTACACTTTGTTCTAAGCGCAGCAGGTAAAATGCATTTTGCACCAACTCTTGTCTAGAATAAACCCTCCATGGTTAAGTTCCTTACACATAAGACTTCAGATCCCTGATTTAATCCAGTGCCCCTTGGGAGATCACAGCGCTCATAGTTGAGGTCAATTTGTCTGAATTTCCTGGTTACATAAATGACAGTTAAATTCATAAATGGCTGCTTTAAATGCATGAGGGAATTACACAGAGGTTAAATAGATTAAAAAGAAGAAATAAGAATGGCAGTACTAACTCAACATGCAGCTCATAAGATTCTGCTGTTGCACTCTACGGCCCATTATGATGCTTCTGATGTTTCTCTTGGGGCTCAGGCAGATGGACCCTGGATTCCACATACTTGTAGATCTTCTGGGAGTTGATTCCAGATTGATATAGCATGCAGATTTCTCTGACTTTGATACTCATCTACCATTAAAAGGAAGACTAAACACAACCTGCAGATAAGACTATAAACAAACAAAACTCTGTAAATGGAAAAAATAACACTGCCCTCTGGCACAGAATGAACCATTGGTGTTTGAAGGTCAGTAAAGACCGAACATTATGGAACAGAGAGGTTTTTTTTTATAATTTTGAAGATGTTGAAACCGCCCATACCAGGATGAAGGCGATGCTGATGAAGGAAACAATCGAAACCTAAAGGGTTAATTAAAAGGAATATCATGAATAAAATAACTCGTGGCCATAGCTGGAAATTAGTGGGAGAACATTTCAAAACTGAGTTTGGAATAGTCTCCCTGATAGCATAGTGCAAGCCAAATCCTTGGGTTCCTTTAAAGCAGAGCTAGATAAGATTTTAACAAGTCTGAGCTGTTAGTTGAGTTCTCCCCAAACAAGCTCGATGGGCCGAATGGCCTCCTCTTGTTTGTAAATTTCTTATGTTCTAATCCTTTCATTTAATGTGAATCCCAGGGGCACTGTCTTCATGGTTTGTCGTGTGAGAGGCTTCTGGACAGCCTGACAGTACAAGGCCCCAGCTACAGCCGGGCATTGCAGTGATCTCAGTGTTGTCAAGGCCTACAACGCCTGTTCTTCATACCCTCCAAATTATATTTGAATTAATTTTGAGTTCTGTGTCTCATGGCAAGCAGTCACACAGCACCATGCAACTCAACTGTATGGTACAGTCACACCGCACCATGCAGCTCAAGTGTATGGTACAGTCACACAGCACTATGCAGCTCAGCTCAATGGTACAGTCACACAGCACTATGCAGCTCAGCTCTATGGTACAGTCACACAGCACCATGCAGCTCAGCTCTATGGTACAGTCACACAGCACCATACAGCTCAGCTCTATGGTACAGTCACACAGCACCATGCAGCTCAGCTCTATGGTACAGTCACACAGCACCATGCAGCT
>JAODKM010000001.1:5047024-5059826 GCA_026780845.1 Petrocephalus sullivani | reverse complement strand
TTTTCCCCGAGTTTTTAGCGGATGTGACGTTATTCTGAGTTCGGCGCTCAGACCTCCGAGGATAATGGAACGCACGAATACATACATCGATCCCTGACCTGCTCCTCCCAGAGACATTTACATCCCTGACCTGCCCCCCCTGTAGAAATGAACATGCACACGCACTTTCCTCGTACATGCACACGCACTTTCCCTCGTACATGCACATGCACATTCCTCGTACATGCACACACACCTTCTTTGTACATGCACACGCACTTTCCCCCGTACATGCACATGCACTTTCCTCGTACATGCACATGCACCTTCTTTGTACATGCACACGCACTTTCCCTCGTGCATGCACACGCACTTTCCCTCGTACATGCACACGCACTTTCCCTCGTGCATGCACATGCACTTTCCCTCATACATGCACATGAACTTTCCCTTGTAATCAAACACACACACTCCTCCCCTGCAGACCCACACACGCAGATCATGGTCTCTGCAGGCACACTACCTCAGGAAAAGTCTGGTCTTGATGATGTTCTGCTGTTATATTATTGCTTACTTATTATTGTATTACTGCTTACTTATTATTTATAGTGTATTGCGTATTTAAGCATTCTGCCTTGAAGCCGAGTCCTACCAACAAAATTTCATTATGTATATGCATAATGACAATAAAGAATTCTATCTAGAATTGCGACAGTGCATACTAAGGTGCACAAGTTGTCAACTTTCTGCAGAGTCAATAACAGACCTCCAAACTTTGTGTGGCCTGTGTGTGATCTGAGCACACAACCTTCTGATCCGGAGTCAAATGCATTAACACTGTGCCATGTGGTCTCCAGGATTTAACATGCGAGAGGGGAGATTATATGTGATGGACACGCACTTGCTAACACTAGCGTGGCTGCTTTTGTGTTAATGTCATGTTGTAACACATGTATCAGTGACACTTTGTGGGTTACAGCAGTGTTTCCCAACCCAGTCCTCGGGAAACCCCAGACAGTCCGCGTTTTCGCTTCCTCCCAGCTCCCAGCACAGCTGTACCAGGTATTCAGTGTTTCAGATTGGCTGGCAGGGAGCAAAAAGCTTGTGGCTTTTGGCTTGTGGCTGTAGTCCGTGTTTGAGTGTGTGTTTCCTGTGGTGGACACACCTCCCATCCAGGCTAGCCCCTACCTTTGAATAGTTTCCTGTTAGCTGTGGTGTGTGGCTCAGTGGGTTAAGATGCAGTCCTTGTAATTGGTTACTGGTTCAAATCCCATGGTGAGCAGATTAGTTTCATATGTGGCCCTTGTCATTACAGTAAGTCCAATTAAGAAGCACAAAATTTACTCCATCCCTTTTTTTGTTGTTTTTGAGATGAGACCACCAATAACCCAAAGTCAGGCTTCTTCAGTACTGTACTGGGAACCAAACCTCACTCAGTCCACATGTAATCTAACAAATAACTCATCAAATTTCCAAAACCTGCTAAATCCACAACATCTTTTCGAAAAGATGTCCCATGGACATAGCGAGTTTGGGGACTTGCTCTTCAGCTGCCCCAATGATTGTCTAGGTTTGCTTTCTCAAAACAAAACAAAAAAGTACACTGCTTTGGGAAAAAGTATCTGCAAATTAACTAAAATATAATGAAATGTTATTTTGATGCATTCCCCTACACTCTTGAGAAGTAAATCCAGCTGAGGTTATGTTACACCATGAGGCTCTCACTGTACTGGAGAAGTAATACCTACCCACCACCACGGGCAGGACCTTCATGGCCTTGCGCTCTCGGCCACTGACGCGGTTGCTGCTGTACCCCCTCCCAGAGGTGGAGGTGTGTCCCTGCAGCCCGTTCTCCCCAGGGCTGCTGTCCGGTGGCCGCTCAGGCCCCTCCGCGTCCGACGCGCTGTCCACATGACCGGTGATGGGGTCGCTCTCAGGGGTGGGCCCCGGGCCAGCCTCCGTGGGGCTGAAGCCGGGCACCAGGTACTTGGCCTTGCGTTCGTGCCGGAGGCCCCGAAGACCCAGCGAGAAGCGCCGTTCGCCCCGCGCCAGCTTGGACTTGCGGCTGGCGCCCCAGCGCCTCAGGCCCCGGAACATCCAGTAGTAGAGGAGTAGCATGACAGGGCAAGGCACGAAGAAGGAGCAGATTGACGAGTAGACCACGAAGCTGTCGTCCTCCAGCTTGCACACGCTGGCGTCTCGCCCAGGCACCTGGTTCAGGCCAAAGATGACGGGACTTGCCACCCCGAAGGACAGGACCCAGGTGGCCGTGATCAAAATCAACTGCCTCATGCTGAATTGGTTCCTGTTGTACTTCAGTGGGGACACCACGGCGATGTACCTGCATGAACATTGCAAAGGCGGTTATGTGCCCATGAAGGAAAGGCCGAATTCACAGGCTGCATGGAGAACACCGGGTATCATTTTCCTGCTTTGACCTTTTGCTTGTGGACAGCTTGTGAAATGTCCAGCCCCAGACTAAAGTTGACCTTTTAAGTATTTGTATTGGATCAGCAGTCTTATTTGATATTCAGTCCTTCCGATCCTACCAGCCAGTCAGCTTGACAAGGTCTGTGGGCCAATAGTTTGGACGCTTTCTGGAGGCTAATGACAGATTCATAGGTTTTATGTACAGTGAAGATTTAGCCTAGAGATCTATTAATTCTTTCATTTTCAACAAATAAGCAATGCAATAATTCTGGGGGTTTCTTTGGTCACATAAACATATTTGAATTTTGCATTTAACATGTTTTAGCCTAAAATTACTACTTTACTAGAAGGTTCTTTCTAGCACAATATGTTCCCCTGGCTCATATTTACACATGCAGAATGGCATCAATGCACAGTGCTGTGTTCAGACAATGGCGTAATTACTCAACAGAACAAAGGAAATACAGTCACCCCTCCAGATCCGCAAATTCAACATTCATACTTTTGGTTATTTGCCAGTTGGCCATGAACAAATAAATAGGAATATTTCTGGAGCTTGCCAAAAGATTGCAGGAACAAACAAAAATAAAATGTTGCAAATGATTTGGACCACAAAGAAAACATATAATACAAAAATATTAGTGTTATTTAATACGTTAGTGCATGCTATATCTTTAATATTCAAAGTACATGCAGGGGCATAATTTATATACCTTGTATATTACAGAATAAGGTTTATAAAGGAAATGACAAAGCAATTTGTCAGGCGAAGTGTACGGTACAGTTTGTTTAGAACTGGTAATAGGGTTTTTTAAGTTGTTGATCAGACGGTTATGGGTTGAGTTTGGGGGGTTTTCATTTTTATGAGCGTCATGCTCAGCCCTGAAGGGGTGACTGTAAACTTTTCAATTTGCACAATAAATTCAGCACTCTGCATTCCTACACCATAAGCATCATTCCGCTGTAAGCATATCCTGCCCCAAAGTAAGGCACCGAAATGAAGGAGTATCAGAAGGATTTAGATGAATGGGAAGTGGGATGGTGGTGCTGACGTAAATAAAATAATAGCAAAAGTCACCAATACCAAAAAGCACGCTGAATTACACAAATCGGATAAAAACGCATTGTGTTTTTCTCATTAATCTGCTTCCGAATATTGTGGGCGAGGGCCTGCAGAGAAGGATATGCAATGTGGAGCTGGCTTCTCTGCTATTTAGGAATATAAATACATGACTGCCCTGAACAAGGAGGCTGGAGACCCTAACACAATGTGCGACCCAAAGAGAGTATGCTAGGCAAGTTCCTGACACACTCTGGTCAGAACCGGCGCAAACGCTGTGGTTGGTCTCGTTTTATTTTTTTCCCCCTCTCGCCATTGTCCCTGACATATACAATCCACATTTCAATTTTCTTCACCTTGTTCCTAACCGAAAATCCCTCCTTAAGCTAGCCTGCTTGCCCCTCCGCCCCCTGCCCATTTATGCAGAGTGAAGTGGACTCCGCCCCTGCCCATTTATGCAGAGTGAAGTGGACTCCGCCCCTGCCCATATATGCAGAGTGAGGTGGACTCCGCCCCTGCCCATATATGCAGAGTGAAGTGGACTTAGTTTGCACCTGGATTTGCCCTGATTAACGTAATTCAAGTAAAGCGCAGACATTCCTCACCATGCCTCTTCATCCCCAGATCATATTAACAAAATTGGCATCATTTGTTACATAGCCTGTGTGTAGCAGTAAAATAGGCTGATATTAATGATACTATTTCCTTGTTTCTGGATCCACAGCAAAATAAATGTGTTTGCGTTTGTGTGAGATTGAGCTCTGTTGTCTCCGCTTAGCGGTGAAGCTAGCCCTCCATAACCGTGACATCCAGCTAATTTTTGGCCATATTGTCATTTATGCTGGAATTACGCCCAGAGGCAAACACTGTTTTTCCATCTCGGAATCCATGCATGGTCTGGTTGGGTTACCATTCGTGTCAGCTTAGCTGCAGTGAAAACAGCGATGGGCGATAAAAAACCTGTAAAAGCTGGTGAAATTGGTGTCCGTCACCAACCGGGGAGGGGGGGTTCCCCAGAATATAATTTGTCAAGCAGGGTGGCAGAGCATGATAAAAGTAGATGACAACTTGTGAGATTTCTATCTCAGGGCTGTCAGATCGCAAAATTGGTTAACAACTGTGAGTCTCATGGGTAACACCTATGGATTATACATGTAGCCATCAGCTCAGGTGTGACCTGTGTATACAGGCATGGTGATGCATGAAACAAACATTTACAACATTTTGTTGTCAAACTCAGGAGACGTGAGGTTCTTTCTTTGGGATGGTTGTGCATCCAGAGCTGTCTGCAGTTACCGCATTGCCATATTGTCGTGTGCATAATTGTAGGTTTGTAATAATTGTAATAATTGTAGGTTTAGGCAACAATTCCTGCAGCGCTGGAAAAAAAAATAAAAAAACTGCCCTTTCCCAACTGAGTATTAGACCGATGGTATTCATAACCTGGGTTTTATTGAGCTAGTATTGGGAAAAGTTCATTGTAGAGTCTTAAAGCACTTACAGTATGTAAGTCGCTCTGGCTAAGGGCGTCTGCCAAATGCTGTAAATGTAAATGTAAATGAAAGCTCTTTTACTAGCTAAGGGGAAGGATGAGTGTTTCGATAATCACAGCCAAGCTCAGGAAACAAGTTCACCGTTCTTACCTGTCCACACTGATGGCGCAGAGGTTAAGGATGGATGCAGTGCAAAGCATCACATCCATGGTCATTAAGGCATCGCAGACATAGATGTTCAGGGTCCAAATGCCGCCCAGGAACTGAAAATCCGGTCCAAAATGAAAGCGTTTCATTGAAATAGTGACAGTAACAATGTGGTATAATAATACAGAGATGCTTCAAAAATGGGTTAAAGCGAACTTTGAGAATGTAAGTGCCTGAAATGCTCACGTAAATTCTTCGGTGCTGAAAATGAAGGATAAAATGTTTTTTTTTTTATGTAATGGCGGATAACAAGCTAAGTCTGGCTGTGGGAGACCTACCTCCGAGTACACGTAGAGTGGCAGAACGAGAATGGCCAGAAGCAGGTCAGCCACGGCCAGGCTGACGATGAAGTAGTTGGTGGCGGTCTTCAGAGAGCGCTCTGTGAAAACGCTCAGGCACACCAACACGTTCCCCAGGATGATGATGAGGATGAGAGGTACGCCCAGAACCAGTGCTGGGTAGTTGTACTGGAGCTGGTTCTGCTGTCGTGTGGCATTGAGTGTCACATTGACCATGATGCTGGTCCCAGGCATCTGTGCCGCTCCCAGTATGGTCCGAACATCTGAGGACACCAGGGGCACCTTAATGTGTTTGTCTGACAACTCTGATTTCCAAATCATTTGGAAAATAAGCCCTGTTTGCTTGCTTAAAGCATCCGAGATGACATGTTTACCAACGATCTTAAGTAAAGGTTCTAAAAAATGTACTTTCTAAACCACCAAAAACCTTGACAGAGAGAATATTAAATCAAATCATGTGGAAATAAGTCGAACTGAGTGCTTCAATGCTCAAGTAGAGTGAAAACCTTAGTGTACACTAATCCGCCCAGCTCCAAATGGGAAAATTGCTCTAAATTATTATGTACTTCTATATGGCACAAGCCCTCAAGATTTCAGTCTGGTAGTTGAGATTTCTGTAGCACTTCTGTGATTGTCATGGATGGTATTTTTGTATGGGCAAATAATGAGCAGACGTCAGATGACGTCCGGAGCGAGGACAGGCTGCACTCCCACCTTGAGGAGGCCAGGCCTTGGGGAGCAGCACGGCGGCGACGTGACGCTGAAGTACGTCTCCTCTCCAGCGAAAAACTAATGTAACACAGGCTCCACCATAGTCGCGACTGCCATCCTCACTTCCGACTCTCTGGGTACCTGCTGTGGGGGAGGGGGGTGTGAGCAGGCACTTTTTTTCTCATCTCATTGGGATAGAAACACTTGGTGTTAAATTTGCCCCAAAAAACCACAAAGAAATCATTTGAAGTGGCTTAGCCTCTACTTGGTCAACCTGTTCCCCACACAGCAGATATTATGTAGAACCCTGTGACCTAGAAGTTCCGTAGCTCTGAAGGTGGTTCCATTTAGCCCATGGCGTGACTCTGAGGGACCCTGTTGTTCCTGGTACCTCCCAAGTCCATCATTCCGCTGGCTTTAGGGAATTGGCGTCACGGTTGACTAAACCCAAAGAGGCAGTGAGGTATGACTCACTTCTGCTGCTCCTTTAAATAGAATAGCCAGTCTCTGGTAGGTTCTTTTTTTTTGTATAATTTGCCCCTTTATCGTCTGCTGAAAATGTGTTTCAAGTTATTAAGTTTAAAACATCAGAAATTCTGAGAACTGTGACTGTTTGTCAAATATGACTTAGAAGCGTTGGCTGCCATTAGTAGAGCTCTTTGGGTCCTCGTTAACCACCATGCTGAGGCGCAGAGGACCTCTTTCCCTGTTAGCTGAGGTCACTGGTGGGATGCTGGTTGGTTCCCAGTCAGTGACGGTCTATGCCACACGCATTGGTGAGCGCTCGGCTGACCTCACTGCATATTCCTGCCTTCGCTACACTATACCTTCGATGGTCTTGGTTAAAGAAGAGCAATAGAGACCCAACCTAGGTGACCCAAGACAGAAACCCACAAATGCTCGCAGCTATTAGAACGGTAGAGAACATGCATCTAGCCTGTGGGTTTGCATCTTATAAGGGATATTGTCCATGTAGCCATGTGCGATAAACTGAATAAAACCGAGTGATGAATCAGCAAAAATCTTATTATACGACTGAATGGTTGACCAATAGCTGTCCTACTAGGCTTTCTTGTTCTTTTTGCACAAGGTAAATGAACAAAAAATGTAATTTGAAATGCATAAAGGTGTGATACCTCAGTGGAACTCAGGTGTATGAGGACAGCGTGACAGGAAATTGAAATGTTTCATCACAGAGGTATTGAGCGGAGGAGAGCTCCTGTTGGATCTGTAGAACAGATAACAACTGGCTTATGGTGGTCGGGATGTAATCGATTTATCCGGTGAGAATCGGTGAGGTTTGGAGCCCAGCCTGCCTCTCCTCCTTACCACTGAGGTATAGTATAATATGGTATAATATAATGTAAGTACCAAATAAAAGCGAGTGAGTTGTATAAAGCGATTGGAGAGGCCAATCTTTGGAAAGTGTCAATTAGCAGTCGGTCATAACAATCTTTGGAAATGTTCCAGTATGTTGTTTTTTTTTAATTGGTAACAAAAACTGACAATACCTATAAATTATTATTAGAAACTTTGTCTAACATCACCGTACAATGTAGATTGAGGAAGTAAAACATAGAATTGCATTTTCAGTCTGATGCAGTTATAAAAATCTTATATAGTGTTAAAAATCTTATATTATCTGGCATGACAGAAAATAAGGGCAAACATTCAAGCCTGTCCCTGGAATTTTTCTGTCTGTCATCTCTCTCTCTCTCTCTCTCTGTCATCCTGTGTCCTGCCCATCTGTATTGATGCACAGCAAAATCTGCCTTCTGCAAGGATGTGCTGCCTTCACAACTTGTTTTGTAAAGCTTTGAAGTCACTTTACAATAATTACTCCGGGCTTCAGTTCCTGCCACCAATTGCTCATCATTAATTCATTAATCACACCCACCTGCACATTCCCCACCCACTCCTTTACAGAGAATGAATTTCACATGTGATTCCCTTTTAAGGTAACAATAGTACAACTGGTTTGAGGCCTTGTCAGGATGCTGCACTATAATTACCAAGAGTTAATAACAGGATACACTGACAGGAAGCAAGTGCAGAAAGGAGCCTGGCGGGTCATTGCAGGAAGATGTTTTTTTAATATGCGGTGGTTTAATTACGTTCCACAAATTAAGGTTTCTCACTCTCAAAGTCTTGAAAGTGCGTAATAATTCTAGTTTCATAATGGTAGGACTGGTTATTTAAGAATTTCATGTTAAGAAAAGGTAACACTTTTCTTGCTGGGACACAAATTGTGTAGTTATGCACTCTTACTTACTGTATTAACAAATCAGAAATTAAGCGTTAGTTATGTACTGACCCCATGTTTGTTCATCAGTCATAACAGTTGATGTATTTCATATAATTACTATATATATTTGTATATGATTTGTACTTACTAAGTTACTTATACCCCCCTCAAGTAAAGTGTACAGTGTTACCTTAGGAACAATGGTTTGTTACTAGTCTGCTGTACAGCATGCTTGATACGAGTCGTGCTGTTATAACCTGCCAGTTTACTGGGTAAGGCTGTAACCTCGCAGCACCGCGACTCGTGGGTTTGAGGCTTGTACAGCATGCTGCGTGTGTGCAGTTTGCATTTTCTCCTCCTAGTTTTGTGGTTTCATACAATCCTGTACACTGATGTGGTTTGAGTAGGTATCTCTGATTTAACCTTGGCTTGGGGGGGGTAATATGGTAATATGATATTTGCAGTATTTTGAAATCTTGGCGACAAAATTAGCTGAACTAATTTAATCGTGGGGGGGGGAACCCCCACCCCAGCTCAGAGAATTTTATCTCAAAGATTTCAAAATACAGGATAGTGTTGCTTTTGAAAATACCATTAACATACTGCATACTGATATATGATGTCTGGACGGTATGAAAAATTAGATATAGCTCAAGTCTAATTTAACCTGAGAATGATCGCGGAATTGCGAATTACATTTTACAGCTTTATGGAAGGACTAAATTCTGGCTGGTTATCTACACTGGGGTCATTCCCTTTACATCCCGAGAAAGGCCGCCATAGATTTTATTGCAACAGTTTGCCAGGAACTTCTGCACAAACATCTGTGCAGAAAATTCTCCAAGTCATTATGTTTCTATGTGCATTAAGGCCACATTAACTAACAGTAGAACTGGCAGTTGTAACTTTGCCTTGTGACATTCAGTCTCTCTGGAATTTATGCTTTTGAACTGTCTTGTCAAGAATGTATTAATCCATTGCTGTCGACTCAGGTCTGTCAAGAATTCTCTAGAAGGCCAACTCATGACACGTATGAAGCACTTGAGGTCAGATTTTAAATTATGCTTATCTTTTACTTTCCAAAAAGGTAATACGATTTAGGGAAGTTCGTGTTAACTTGGTGCTCACTTTCTATAGATCAGATCCTTTTTTATAAATAGATAGCTATGTAGCTCAGCTGATGATTCTGTAGCACCACAAAGCACAATCTCTTTTTTTCTACTAGTTTCGGTTGGGACTAGGCCCAGATTTCCTTGATTGGACTCACAGTTGTGTGTTGGCCAGTCCCTTGTGAAATGAGCCCTACCCAAAGCATATGTTCAAACAGCGTAATGAGGCATTTTAGGGCGTTTAAAATGACCGAAATGGTTGCCAATGATGTATGAACCCGTCTCCCCTTGTGTGACTCTCCGTGCAGGATGTGATTGAGTCTGAAGCTTCTGCCGGTCATGGGTGATGTAGTGACATTTCAGAGAGCTGTTAGCGAGTGACCCCCAGACAGTCTTTTTATCGCCAAACGAAACCGTGTCTATTTTCAGTTTTCCCTGCATGACTGGTTCTGTCCCATGTGTCCGCTAGCGGCATAAATGTGAATCTGAGGTAAAATGGATTGCAAGATGAATAGAGAAATGAGGAGGAATTTACTGATATCAATGCACATTCATAAATCAGTTTATGAATCACATGGGTTTATAGGTGGTGAACTGGTACAATCAATGAGACGTTCTTGGTCTCACATCGCATGCACAGTTAATCTTGCTTTTCACTTTACCCTTTCAACAGTCGTAACAACGTAAAGCAGAGAGGTCTCTGGTGGACCTAGGGTTCCTCATGAGACTGTGGAGGTCTTACTTCAGGTCGAACGATACTAAATCTTTCCAAAGTTTATTCACAAAAGGGTTACAGCATGCCTAGTCCTCTCGGTGTTTTGTGTTGATCTTGCAAGGTAGCAATCTCAAGCAGGTGTAGGCATTACTCATAATTCCCCAACCTCACCTCTGGGGGGCGATAGGCATATTCTTGTGTGAATTCTGCCTGACCTAACCAGCACCTTTTGGATGGTTTAGCACACACTGGTTTTCCAACACTTTTCCTATAACCCACCAATTACATTGATGCTTATGTTGCGATACCACGTGATTCTGCAAAGCAGATTATTGGTTGAGTCCAATTTACGTGTGGTCCCCCATTTCATGTCACATTGGCCTAAGCCAGGCTTGGAACAACATGCAGAAGACTTTTCATCAACATGCCTCTTTCCTCCTCGAACCCGGCACCCGAGGGTAGCAGCTGCAGTCTTCCTTCATGCACTTGAACTTTTCCCCTGTTAATCTCGTCATAGCATGGAAGAGGAATGTCCAGCTGATACCATCCAAATGAATAATTCTAATAATCCTTCTCAATTATTAATACCAACATCACTTTGCCATTATAGTCATGATTGTATCCCCCTGTGTTTTAAATATTTCTGGTGTATATCACTGTATTAGGTCAAGACTAGAGCTAATTATGACATCATCACACAAAATGTAGACTGGAATGATCCTAGGTATAATTAATTATTACACAAATTTGCATGAAATAAGCATGCAGCTAAATCTGATTTTTTTACTGATGTGAGGTCACTGAAAAATTCACCCATTCCCTGTCGTTTTTTTGGGGGGGGGAGGTTGCATGCTGCCCCACCAGCTGGCAGTCGACAATGAGGGGGAATTAAGATACAGATAGTATTAATAATGTGGTTATTAGCTCAAAGGGCTTTTTTATAATGGTGGGAAACCGATGCAGCATTCGTAATGCCTAAATAACCCGCGTTTTAATACACCCGCAAAACAAGAAGTAAAGAAATTATCATTGATCGGCTCTGAATCTGTAAAGATGAGGTGCCATGGCAACAAAGCCCTAAGAAACTTATAGGATGTGTGATGCTCTCACTTGATAAGCATAACTCATTTTTCTTACAACAGAGCAAAACCAAATTATTAAACAAAACCATTACACTGTGTGTGCAGCAGTCAGGATAGAAGAAGCAGGAAATGCAGACAGGTGACACTGATTATACCACTTTTTCCTAATCTGGTTCTCGGTGGCTCACAGACGGCCCACATTTTTGCTTCCTCCCAGTTCCCAGTGGGAGGTAGCAAAAATGTGGACTCTCTTCAGGTTCCCAAGGACTGATTTAGGACACAAACACTGGATTATATCATAACAGTGTGTAAAAGATTTAAGATTTGTAGGGCAAGATAAACCTTGATATTCTTAGGCATGGGTGCTGATCCCACACAACATAAAGTTGTTGGAAACAGGTCAAATCTTCCGAGGCTGGGGACTTTTGAATTATTTTCTTTGTGGATGGATGATTTTCATTGTTTGCTGTTACAGATTTATGTTATGTGCCATGAATGCATGTTTATGGAAAACTGTGAGGTTAGTAATCAGGGAAAAGAAACGGAAAGTCAGTCTGCTGGCTCACTGACTAATAGCCAGCTGTCCCAAAGGCGACACTGGGATCCAGAGTGTGGGCAGGTGTGCAGGCTAATTCAAAGGAGAAAGTGTCTGAGTTTCCAGGTAAGAGATGAACTGGGAAAGAGCTACATTAGCGACCGACTGGCATCGGTTTGCTAGTTCAAAATGAGGCTAATGACCGACATGATTTCTGCAGAATTAATAGAATTACAATTTCTAACTAGGAGCAGTTGATGTGCTGTTTTCTCCATATTAAATGGAAGAGTGTGGGACCATCATTACGGTGATGTCCTGCTTGCCCACACAAAGGGTCCCCCGGCTTCTCCACAAGATACTCCTCACCAAACTGTGACTGATCATCAGCCACCCCTCAGGCGAGCCGGATTGGGCTTCTGCCCGAGGCATAGTCCCTGCTCAGGCCGTGCACGCCGGGGAATGCAGAAGGTGGCAGGCTCTCCGTTTCCGGAGACAGCCACTGCACGTGAATGGACGTCCTGTGACATTTGCAGATTGGTATTCCTCGCAGGATCATAAATATACACCGTGCACGTTTTGCAAGGAGGGTAAATTATGTTTGTGTTACTTATTTGCATACAAATTCATGAACGGAAGCGGGGAAAAAAAATTGCATGTGGCGGATGGGAAACTCCTCTCCTAGCAACAGGTTGTGAGGTTTTGCTCGAGTAACAGGACGGCGTGTTGCATTACAAACTAATTATAAAGAAAAACCGATAAAGAGCAAACATGGAGGTATAGTTAGGAAAATCTGCCTGCTCTGATATGCCTGTAACATCTCAGGAGCGTTTAGGTGGAAATCAATGAAATAATATTTGTGTGGAAAATGCGATAGGCGTGGGCAGAAGGTAGGGATCCATCGCTCAACCAACCACACCCACCCGCCACCTCCACGCAA
>JAODKM010000001.1:5022663-5038364 GCA_026780845.1 Petrocephalus sullivani | reverse complement strand
GGGGTGCGTGCAGTGGCTGGAGTTGGGGGGGGGGGTAGTGCGGGGGGAGGAAGCCGACATGCAGGGCAGAAGGCTGCTCAGCTGGCCTGAGTGGGGCAGGATGTGGCTCAGCAGGTTAAGCTCTGTTCTTGTAATCGGAAGGTTTCTGGTTCAAGCCCTGCTTAGGCATGTCTTTGGGCAAGGCTCTTAATTCCTAGCTCCCTCTCGGATACTCTCTTATGGTCATGTTTGTGTAGTGTGGTATGGACGTTAGAAGAATAAATGAGAATTTCATGAAAACTAACAGTGCATGATGCAGGGTTGTTATTGTTAATGAAAACATTGCATAAATAGAAATGGAATTAGACACGGAGATAAAATGTAAAAATACAGCTAAACAATGATGTCTGAAAAATGATAAATAAATAAATAAATGAAATATAACCAAATGTTAAATACTTCCTCTTACCATTTTTAAATACTGCTTAGCTAAAGTAATGACTTATTTATCGTTGGGCCTCTTATACAATGCACTACATGTCGTAGTATACTATGACTTTCCATCTATCCCTAGATAAATTTACCTTTGTTAATAAAATGAGTAAAACCTAAAGTGAAACATAACAACTAAATAGATTTACGCAATGAAAATGAAAACTAATGAGACGACAATGAAACTAAAACTGAACTAGATTTTAATTGAAAATAAACAGTAATGTAAAAACAACTGACGCAAAAACATAACCGACATGTTGCAGTACGATTTATTTTATTTTAGTTTGTCGCTATCTAGGACGTAACCATGGTAACCGGGGTGAGCGTGTAGGCGTAACACTAGTACGGGAATTCTGCAAGGGGGGAAAATACATTCGCAAGCATAACACCCATTCTTGGTGGGTTTGTTCTGTTATTGTCCAAGGGGACTAAGGCATCTCAGAGCAGCCTTAGGACTATCCTGCAGTCACAGCCCATTGAGAGCTGGGAGCATTAAAATATGTACATGGACCTCCTATGATTCACTGATTAATATTGCAAGTATCCTCGTATGAAACTGGTAATCTCATTGAGTAGTATTAGGGCTGATTTAGTTGACTAAATATCCTGGAATTTTTATTGACTGAGTTTATAAACTAGAAAAATCTGATGATTAAAATATGACTAAAACCAAATTGCCTTTCCATCAAAAGCCTAAGGCTAAACCTAAATTAAAATATGCTGTCAAAATTAGCACTGGTCTGAACACCCCTGTGCAGTTATGAGATAATAGCTAATAAGCATGCATCAAATATTTAACTTTCTAAACGGTTGTGTTTCACTGATTCGCTGTAAGAGGCTGTCTTTTGTGGACACGGCTGTCTGCTATTCAAGCTTCTGAATAAGTGCAGAGGGAGTATGGAAGTATGTTTTTAATTTCAACAGTATTCATTTCTTTGCTGTAAATACCTGCAAAAGGCAGGTGTGTGTGTGTTTGTGGGTTTGCATAGATCACATTTCAGGGTCAAAATGTGCCCAAAGTGTGGTAAATCCTGATATTTCCCTACTTTTGCGGACATCTTTCAGGTCCCCTTTTGGATAACCGCAATCTTATTAAAATCTGTGAATGCAATCAAAAAACTAAAAATACCAAATGTCTTTGGGTTGGTTACTTATGGTTAAGGTTAGGACTGGGTAGGGTTAAGGGTGTCGTTATTGGGATTATGGTTTTTCCCATAGAAATGAATGGAAGGTCCCCATTTAAATAGGTGCACGAGTTTGTGTGTGTGTGTGTGTGTTCGACCCACTCAAAAAAATACTATACCCCCCCCACCCCCAATTAATTTTAAACTGAATGAGGATAGATCCATTCATCCACCTTCCTTAGTGTCAGTCCAGTTGAGGGTTCCAGGCTAGACTGGAGCCTATCCCAGCCAGAGCACTCCCTGGAGGGAACAGTTTTTGCAATGTCCTGTCTTTTACCACTGTAAATACTGTGAAAACCCTTGTCCTGGCACTGCTGTTTTATGTCTCACTGTGGTCTGGTGGAGTGCTGTTCTATGCCGCTCTATACCTGTATATGGGTGGTATGACAATAAAGCCCCCTTAACTAAATAAATGTTACTCCTTAACAAGTAATCCTCCATTTTACAATCTAAATAGAGATGACTGATTTGGATATTACATTTATACAGCACTTTCAAGACAACACACTTTACTGAACCAATGGGGAGCCACCACTGTGTAGCCCCACCTGGGTGATACGACAGCAGCCATTCTGTGCCAGCACGCTCGACACACCGTGGCTAAGGTGCTGAAGGGGCAGGAGAGAATTCACCAGTTCGATACAGGGGATGATTAGGAGGCCAGATCTGATAGGGCCACAGTGGGCAATTTTAGCCAGGGTACCGGGGTACCACCCTACTCTTTCATAAGATGTTCACTGATCTTTTATGACCTCAGAGAGTCAGGACATTGGTTTTAAATCTTATCCGAAGGACAGCACCGTTTTTGCAGCACAGTGTCCCCGTCATTGCAGTGGGGGACTGGGACCCACACAGACCACAGGACGGACTAACCTGTCGGCCCACACCAGCACCTCTTCCAGTAGCAACCCGGTAGTTGAGCTCCCATTCAGGTACTGGCCAGGTCCAGACCTGCTCAGCTTCAGATATATTATCAAGTCTGAACTGCAAACAGGTAATTGATAACCACAAAGCTGGCAGGTTTTGGAGAAACAAATAAATGAATTGTTTTGCAATTGTGTTGACCCTGATCAGAATAAGCAATCAATTCCCAAGCAGAATACTAAGGAGTACACACTCCAGCAAAATTAAAAAATCTTCTGCATCTTGAACAAGGCAGTATGGACAGATGTGCGTAAAAACTCACTCGCCGTGATGGGCAGAGGATTGTGTCGGACAGGCGTGTCCCTGCTACACACCTCGCTGGGGGCATTTAAGTGCCTTTTAGTATAGAAAGACAGCTGCAAACCCGTTTCACGACGAGTGACCTCAGTTCACCAGAGTAATATGCATATTTTTACCGTCTTTCGCAATCAGATTTGACTCATGTTATTTGTAGGTGGCTCCCCTCCCAGGACTTAGCGAGGATTACTGAGAAACGGCACTGTCATTGAAAGAACAATAACAAGTATTATGTCAGTAGTACTACACAGGTGTAAAAACATACAGTAATACAATTGGTATTGTTTATTGGGATTGTTGCTATTGCATTGATTGGCACTACATTACAAAGGAACCACACAAGTGTACTATATAAGTGTACATGACAATAAAAAAGGTACAAAAATCCTTGATACAAAGGCAGAGGAAACAGACACTCCTCTAAGGAACTACAGGATGAACAAGAAAGTGCCATCCCAGCAATTCTCCAGGGCATGCTAATCTTGTGCAAGTTCATAAATGAGTGTTGTCAGAAACAAACTTCAGGGTGAAATGTCTCCCCTCTCTAGCCCCCAGTAACATTGGCCAGCGATGGCGGGTAGTCAGTGCCTCTTTATTTGTGCTGCGAGTCGAGATTTCGTTCTTGTAGGTCGTGCTCCTGTTGATGTCTGATTAAGTCAAGCACAAGGAACCTGACAGCAGCAGACAATTGAAGGTCAAGGTTTTACAGTTACTCTCCATCGACAGAAAGCTCGACTAATGTCGAGATAAACATCACTAAGCAGGCTGAGAAAGGAGATGGCTTAGTAGTAGTTTTATCTGTTGTCAGATTTCACTTCCATTTACCATAAGCTTTTACTATTAGTTTAACCTGAAAAGACTTTAGCTTTAACTGTCATGGTGTTGTTGTGACACCGTGTCACGTGACATGCATTAAAGCAGATATGCTTCTGGTCATGCGAAATGTGAAGGTGGCCATAAGTACAGTGAAACAGGACATGACCAAAGCCTAATGGTGTGCGTCTATAAATTGTTTCAGTATTATGGGATGTAGGAGTGAGCTGAAAAACAAAATGGGTAATGCTAATAAAAAAAAACAGTGCCAGCCAAGACGGACTGAAATGTATCTTTAGCTGGAATTTTGCTGAAAAGCAGAATGTGTCACTTGTTAATGGTGAGTGATATTTGTATCCTCTCATGGTTTCACCTTTAAGCATGCTGTTCCTAGTAGGATGCTTTTCTCTGAAAATACCACTCTCCCTTCAAGAAAGAGATGGACTGTGAGAAGATCATGTTTCCCAGCTTGTGAGCCATGAGGTCACAGTTCAACCCTCGAGCTGTTGATTATTGCCATGGCCTTGAATTTAGATTTGCTGATCGTTGCTACCTTGATGAGATGGTAGATGCTGGTATTTTTTGTCAGGTTTTTTCAGAGACTGACCTGCAAGTGCTTAGGCCTAACCCCCCACTGAGGGACTTCCCTTCCCCACCTTGAGCTTGTCTTTCTAGAAGCAGGTGGCTCTTTCTGTAAAACCCTTTTATTCCTTTCAGCAAGGATCAAAAGCTTTGGGCTTAGTGCAGAGACAGCATCATCGGACACAACTGCCCATCACATGTGAGCTCTAGTTAAGATCAGAGGGTCTCTTGAACACATTTTGAGTATTAGGGGAGGTTGGGGGGGTGTTCATTTGCCCAGGAAGACAAAACCTTGACAGTATTGACCACAGGCTGAGATTTTCTGCTCTGAGTGAGGAGCCGTACAGGGCCACCTGCTCGCTGTTACTGCCTGCTCACTCTGAAGGATAAAATGTACCCCTTGCTGTGATAATTGTTTCCAACCATTAATTTTCTTTAATGCATTTGTGACTTTCAGACGTATCAGGTTCATGTGCCTCTCTATACAAGCCTTTTTAATATCTGAGGAAATGTGAGGATTCATTGTTAAATCTCTACATCCCAGCTAGAGTATTATTTACATATATATGTATGCACATGCTGGCAATACTGAGCTTGGTGTTTGATGTATTACAGAGCCAATTTTTCTTCTCACTCGGAGGATGTTTAAACAAATTTCAGATCCTGACAGAGTTCACATGGCGTGTGAAAACTGCCTTCAACAGATTGTTTTTGGCACCGCATCTGGGGTGAATCTCTCCCCAGTGCTAATTTTTGTGGCATGATTGAAAGGGGCCAGGAGTTAAGCAGGTCAGGAGCCATCTACGCTGGGATTTCTGTCTGATCTGATAGCGGTAAACTATCGAGAACACCGGAGGAATCCAGAGATTGACAACAGAAGTTAAGAACTTGAAGCCATTTTAAAGTGATACCTAACTATTTTACACTTGCACATTATAAATTATTATTTATCTGTTCCGTGAATAATAACCATTTGGCAGAAAAACAAAACTCTAGCAGAATCAGATTTGTCATATGAAACCAAAAATTAGTTTCCAGATTACATTTCAGTTTTGCTTAAAACGTGTTTGGGGTTTTCCATCATTTTTCAGGCGGTTTTATGAGGGAATTAATTTGCTCTCAACGGCACAATATTCTATTTCAAATGCTCATTTCCATGCTGATCTGAGAGTGTATTTTAAGATTCTTCTCAGCTGGGTTATTATATTATACGAATAGAAGAACAAAGTTGTTAACCTATGGAGAAGCAGCCCACTCCTTTACAGTTTATCAATTTGCTGCATTGCTTAGTATTTTCTAAAAAAAAGGTAAAAGCAATTAGATTATTCAGGAATGAAAAATATGAAACTGACGTGAGAAGAAATATTTAACATCTTTTTTTAGAAAGAGGTAAAAGCAATAGCTTACACATCTCCAAATGCCAAACCATTAAAAATACACTAGACAAAGCATAATAAATAATTAAAAAAAGAAGTGTGTGACGGAGACAGAAACCAGCTTTCTGTCTCCCGCTGTGTTTGTTTTGCATGCTAAAGCCTGTCTAGGAAAATCAAGTTATTCCACTATCCTGAAACACCACACAATCTAGCTAAATCCACACCTCCTTCTGAATGTCTCAGCAACACTGCCATATATAAATATCACTTAAAAATACTTTTACTGCATAAAAATGTCCCATCCACTTTTCCCAGAAGAAGCAGATTGAAGGTTATTTGATATTTAGGCCTAACCCTAAATTTTTTAAAATTTAAATTTGAGTTTGCATATAATATAAGCTAAATGTGTGTAAACCGGGTTTTACTATGTTCTAGTCGTGTTAATTTAATGTCACAGAGACTCATCAGGGGTGTACTTAGAAATTCTGCCACATTCACCCCCTCCATCCAAATTTAAGAAGAATTTTATGCATTAAAGGGCCCCAGTTAAGTGCTGGACCCCTGAATCTGTCAGGGTATCCGTGCCGCTCCAACGCCCCTGGGTAGGGCCCCTGTAAAGTGTTGCCCCCCTGAATCTGCCAGGGTATCCATGCCCCTCAAACGCCCCGGGTAGGGCCCCTTTAAGGTGCCGGGCCCCTTGAATCTTCCAGGGTATCCATACCCCCTCCATTGCCCCTGGGTAGGGCCCCTGTAAAGTGCTGCCCCCCCCTGAATCTGTCAGGGTATCCATGCCCCTCCATCGCCCCTGGGTAGGGCCCCTGTAACGTGCGGGGCCCCCTGAATCTGCCAGGGTATTCATGCCCCTACTGTGCTCCCAGGTAGGGCCCCTTTAAGGTGCTGGGCCTCCTGAATCTTCCAGGGTATCCATACCCCCTCCATTGCCCCTGGATAGGGCCCCTGTAAAGTGCTGGGCCCCCTGAATCTGCCAGGATATCCATGCCCCTCCGTCTAACCCTGGGTAGGGCCCCTGTAACATGCAGGGCCCCCTGAATCTGCCAGGGTATCCATGCCCTGCTGTCGCCCCTGGGTAGGGACCCTGTAAAGTGCTGGGCCCCCTGAATCTGCCAGGGTATACATGCCCCTCCGTCACCCCTGGGTAGGGCCCCTGTAACTTGCTGGGCCCCCTGAATCTGCCAGGTTATCCATGCCCCTCTATCTAACCCTGGGTAGGGCCCCTGTAAAATGCTGGGCCCCCTGAATCTGCCAGGGTATCCATGCCCCTCTATTTAACCCTGGGTAGGGCCCCTGTAAGGTGCTGGGCCCCCTGAATCTGCCAGGGTATCCATACCCCTCCCAGGCCCCCAACACTCATTACACATGGAATCACTGCAGGGAAAACTGCAGATGAAAATGGAGTCTCCTACGGCGCTATTTCAGAATCTTCCATTTTAAACAATATCATTTTATGCTATTTCACTATAACGATCGGTGTTGAATTGTGTGTAAATCCGTATATTCTGAAATTCTTTCATTTACCAAAGCATGAACTTATTTCCATAGCTGTTGTTAACATGGGTTCTAATGAAGCGCTGGCTCATTTTGGCTGTTGCAGTCAGACCCAGGTAATTATGATATTATGTAATGTTCCTTAATGTCAGTTAGTTTGAGTTAATCTTGCTGGAGGCGAAGGGCTGGTGAGATTGGCATTAGTCACAGATGGAGGAACTGTAAACGAAGTGATACACAGACACTTTGTAATGAAAATGCCAGCGTGGATTAGCTTAATAAGCTCCATGGCCCAGGTTCCAGGGGAATTTCGGGCAGCGTTCGTCACCTGAAACTGGCACTCGTGTGAAGATCCACGTGATCCTGCTCTGCTTTTTCTGTCTGGATACAGAATTAATGTTAACCGGGCCAAATCCGTGTCCAGTTAGTATGAAGCATCTGTATAATATTGTTTGATTGTCATCAGTAGCACCGACCGTGGAACTGGGCGCCCTGGTAACTTTTGGAACATTTTGGAGAAAACAACGAAAAGCTGACCTCGGGGCCCATGTATCGACGGCTTCAGGGACCACGGTTTACCACAGTCTACATTGCGGCAATACGTTTGATACGTTGTTCCTTCATCTTTTGAGGGGTGCAAAAATGATCATTTTCACTACACCTTTATCCCTTGACACATGATTTTTTTTTCGCTCTACCGTCTCTTGAGAATTATGCTAAAATGTCAGAACCCGTTTCATTTGAGAGGGAGTACAGTTCTGTACGGTGCTGTATAATAATGTACAATGTGCTTTATTATTACTGTATTTCATGTTGGTAATGTCTTACTGTGTGCGATTTATCAATTACAATGCTTATGTACACTAAAATGACAATATAAATGGGCTCTGTGGATGGTTTGCATTCATCCCTGGTTTCGGCTATGCGAGGTAGGTCTTGCAACGAGTCACCCGCGGACACAGGGGGAGCTACTGTACCTACTAATAAGTTAATGCAAGCCTGGGATGGCTTGGTGCTCCATCCTGGGTCACTTGCTGCCTCTCGCCCACCACTTCCGTGATACGGCTCCGGATCCCAACGACCCTGCATAGGACAAGGGGGTAAAGATGGGACGAGAGGAATTATAAGGGAATAATAAAAGCCTGAATTACATCCATGATATCAGAGTTTTTCAAACGCAGACAGACAAGTGGACATGGCTATATGCCCCCCGCCCCCCCTTCTCCCATGACCCTTGTCCCCCAGTGCTCTTCTGTCCATGAACAGTACTGCCCCATTTCCTGTCCTGAGGAATGGATGTATCATACTTTTGGCAATTTACTAATCAAACTGTGCTTCATAATTGTATCCTGTTGATTAATGAATTAAATGTGTAATTGACACAATTGCAAAGGCATGTGTGCAAGGGGATGTCAAAGCTTTAATCAACCGTCATTTTCAAGACTCTTGCGACAGATTAGACCCCCAGGCTGCTCTCTTCTGTCCAGCGGCTTCTAATGAGACGCCGAGCTGTAAATACTTGCGAGTTGATTACTGCAACTGAAGCTGCAGTTATAAAACAAAATCACTACTGTTCCACTCACTTTTCCCCATTGCTCTGTGATATTGACAGAAATGTCGAAAAGTGCTTTGTCTACCTGACACTCCTCCCCAGTCATGCATTTTTCCCTCAACTGATGTAAAGTTCACTTTGTTACTCCAGTCCGCTAGGAACATGGCTGCATATGCAGATCAGTATTCACTCTATACTGCTTATGACTGCTCAAAAAGAAACAGCTTACTCAACAAACTGTAATGGTTTCATTACCCCCCACAGCATTAACACGAACGTTTGTCTTTGATGAGTCTGAAAAAGTACATAAACCAAAAACAAATTGAGCAGAACATATATAGAGAACATTTGATTTATTGCCTAGTCACAAATTACATCCTGTAATAAAAATCACCCAGACAGACTTAGCAGACAGGTCTTCTAGAACCTGTCTGACATAAGAGAGGATTATTGCCCAAACAAAGGCTGATATCACACTGACAAATCCCTTGCTTCTGAACTGAACACCAGGGGGCTTCCATTAGTGAATAACGCATGTCTCTAACAATATATCGGATCTGTGGGCTGCATTTTTGCCCATTGCAATTCGATTTCTTTGCAAACGATCAACAAGATTGGTGGGTTGGTCAGCCATTGCCTAACGATTGGTCAATATTTGATGCATGAAACACAGTTGTTACTGCGTCTACTATCCTGACTGATGTTAGCGTCGGGTTGCTCTCAGCGTGAAGCTCGGGACCGGAGCACAGGGCATGCTCATTAGCGAGCGAGGCTGCAACCGGCTGTAGGCAAGGCAGCCTAGAAGCTACCAAAACGCCCTCTTCGTTTGTGATTTCAGCAGGGACTCCAGTGTCACTCATATCCTGCCTTTGGCTCAGCGTGAGCTGCCTGGCCTGGAGCATGATGCCAGGCTCCCCGAGGCTGGTCTGCTGGGCTCCGGCACCAGCCTGCTGTCACACACGCAGGCCCACTTCAGACAACACTTTTATGGCAGGCTATTTTAGCTTTAATCCATTTCTAGAAGATACCACAAATTAAAACTGAATTTCTGATATCAATAACTGGCATTCTGTCTAGCTAGAATTTAATTTGTAATATCCTCTACAAATTAATTAAAGCTAAAATATCTTGCCATACACATTCATGCTCGATTTCTGACTTGCGTGATGTTGGCATGACCAGGAGAGCCTGTAATGCCTTGGACTGCCCAAGTTAAAGGTGCAATAATGTTTTAAATAATCCATAACATTCATTATTATTATTATTGTTGCTGTTGTTATTGTTCAGTCATAATTGTTGTTGCTATTATTATATAGTATTAAGTAATATATTATATGGCATTATTAGTAGTAGTTGTATTATATAAAAGTGATCATAAATATAACAAAATGAGGATTTAAAAAAGTAGAGAATTGGATGGCCGATATTTTCTGACATTTCTTGCAATAAATATACACGTGCTGTGTTATAGTATTTAAATGGAGACAAATTGTGATGGGTAATCACATAGATTGCCTCTAATCTGGTTGCAACCTTAACCCAACATTAAGGTGAACAATCAGGGATTTATGCATTGATATTTTGATATTTTACTCGGCGGGGGGCAGCATTTCCTTAATTAAAATGAAAGTTAAATGTCATTTAATTTCAAGGTCCATTTAGCCAAATTAGCATACCAGCATTTCAAAGATTCATGCACAAATGTATTAGCATATTAACACACAAACAAGCAGCATCTCTCCATCCATCCATCCATCTTCCAACTGCTTATGCTGGACAGGGTGATGGGTTGTATCTCTTCTACAAGTCTTCTCAAATTGTATACTGTTTTTTTTAAATTAATGTTCCATTTCCAGTATTGTACTCTTAAAAACTGTTTTAGACAGTACTTTTAGCCTGGGTTCTATTGACTCGCTAAGCACTTATGTAAGTCGCTCTGGCTAAGGTCAGGTCAGGTTGGGGAGCATATGCTTGTGCATCGCGTTGCTGTACCGACCACATGAGGAAACATCTTGTTATCCTGGTTGGCACCCCCCCAGGCGGACATGTGGTTTAGTCCCACCCTCCGGAAATGGCCATCCATCTGCCGCAGCCAGGTGTTACATGGGCATCCCCTCATCCTGGTCCCACCCCTCGGATCCTCAGCAAGGAGGATCCTGCGAGCCGGGTCATCCTCAGGGAGTCGCGCCACATGACAAATTGGAGGGCCGCTTGCAAGGCCGGATGCAGAGTAACATCATACTCAGGACAAATGTAGCACCAGGACTCTAAAGACTTGGACCTTCATCCTCTTACAGAGATATCAGGAGCACCACACCCCCCTCTCCAACGAAGAGTCACCAGAGACGGGAGCTGCCGAGGTAAGTGAACCTCTCGACGCGGTTGACACTCTCCCTCCAGACAGACACACTGCTAACGGCTGTGCTCAAGGTGTCATTAAAGGCCTGGATCTTGGTTTTTAACCAGGACAACTTGCTCAGTCTTTCAAGAGCCCCAATCAGATCCTCCATTGACTCCGCGAAGATCACAGCATCATTGGCGAAGTCAAGATCAGTAAAGCTTTCCTCACCAACTGACGCCCCAAAGCTACTTTACCCCACAACCCTGCCCAACACCCAGTCCATGCAAGTAATGAACAGAGTAGGAGCAAGAACACACCGCAGATGAATCCCAGAATCAACTGGGAGGAAGGCAGAGGTTCTCCCTCCACTCCACACAGCACCCACAGTACCAGTGTACAGGCTGGCCATAACGTCCAGCAACCTCGGGGGGATCCCACAAAATCTCAGGATGTCCCACAGGGTGACTCGATCAACCGACACAGATGGTATGTCATCTGCTCAAAGATTCCTCTGACAAACGTCTCCTTGTCTGCCTTCAGAGCCATTACAGCGGCTCCGCTCAATATCCAGGGTGCTCTGCGAGATGAAACACCTCCTTCTGGGAACACTGGCAACACCAACACAACCCTTGGCAACGTCAGGACCTTATCACGGAAGGTGTCCCACATCACATTTCAGTCAGCAGTCGCACCCAGGCCTGCTAGTTCTGCACCCAAACTGCATGCAGACTCATCAGAAACAACTTGATCTTGGAGTCTGCAGCAGCTACTTCCTGAGTACAGCAGCCATCAGAGCGACCAGACCAGTAGCAGGTGTACCCATCTACAGCGACCACTTCCAGGGCCAGATGCAATGTAACATCATACCCAGGACAAATGCCATAAATGTAAACATATTACATTTTATGCTTAATTCCCATAAACCCTTAAACCAGTTTAGTTGTCGTTGTTAGCTAAAGATATAGACATTAGTAAGACTATTAATGAGATGCATTGATGAAACTCTGGCCATCACTCCGTGAGGATCTGAGGGCAAAAGCAGAGTGCTAATCACCTTCAGACACGTGTCTCCTTCGTCACAGCGATGTCATGTGAAGAATACTAAATTAAAACGTCTTAAAATCACCCTTTGACCTTTCTATATCGTACTGGGGTGTTGGGTGGAAATGATTCGCTTCCGTCGCGGTCCATCTACACTACAAACCCATTATGAGACGGCAAATTCACACACTACAATTATACAGATGTTTGTTTGTTTGGAGCACTCATCTCAATAAAAGGTTTGCTATTTTTTTCCCATTTTGGAAAAAGGTGAAAAGGCACAAGACGCAGAGGACCGAGTGTAGAACGTCATGTTTCATTGTCATGCAGTGATTCACTTAATGGTGTTTTTATGGACCGTGTTTATACAGCCGAGCTCTGGCTTGCACGCGCTTAATCCCTAAGGAGTGCATTACTCCACCTCATTTATTACAAGGTTGCCAGGTGTCCCTGTGCTTTTCACACTGAGAACTGCATTAAAATTCTGAGATACGTGTGCTGATTTGGGTTTTATATTCTCTCTTTCATTTTTTAAGTTCTAACTGGTGTGTGTGTGTGTGTGTGTGCAGTGCAAACCTGAATGAAAGGAATTCACTGCAGCATTCCTTTGGGTTCCGGTATCCATTCCTGGATATTTTCTTCCATTTTTATGGTGAATATTTTGGTCCTCTTTGTTTCTATTTTACCCACTGCAAGCAGCTTTTCACGAGCCACCATGGTGTCAGGCTAATTTGCCCTGATACATTTAATGATAGTATTAATGACCTGATGGTGTTTAGGACCTGATGGTGTTTAGGACCTGCGCTCAGGCATTTATCTGTCATTACCTTAAAATGCTCTGGGCAGTAGTTTGGGGTGTGAACTTACAGCATTCATGTCCTTGCAGGAAGTTACTTAAACTCATTTAAGCTGTACTGGAAAACATGCTTGCTTGCATAAAATGGTAAATTGCTTTGTATATAAGCCCAGTCCATAAACTAAATAACAGTGTTAGAGCTATTCTGGTCTGCTATGTTTCTGTTCCACACTGTCAGGCTAATGCGTATAATAATGGCACAGTGACAGTCACACCTGAGGTAGGGCACCCCTTCTACAGCATGTAGGGATACTATTAACGTTAATCTGGGAGTGGCCCAGGATGACCCACTGATGTAACCTAATTTTTACATCTGCATCAACATTTAGGAAGTTAATACACCGAAAATGTCTTATCCCATTCTGAATTTGATATAAGCTGGTCACTTCCATTTTCTCTGTGATGGATCCCTTATGACCTGGAGCTCATAATATGCCAGCCCAAGAGCTAAATGCATACTCACATATGCGATGGACTGTGACGGAATAAATGTATGCATGTTAATGCAGTTATCAGCCGAGCAGAAATACTGACTCTCCAGAAGGCTCATTTGATTGCTCTGGGAGAGATATAATTATTAGAGGTATAGTCACTTTTTATATCTATTATGAAAGAAATAGAAAATGCAAGCACTGTAATTAAAAATATGATAAATAAGCCTTACTCCCAAATGACAGCTGCAGTAAAACACTGAGAAGGAAATTAGCCTTTCGGAAGACTCTAAATGCTTCCGTTTAGACAAATGAGACACATCACGATGTTTTACAAGTCAATGTCCTCCAATCCTAAGCCTCCCATTTCACTTTCCCACCCCTCATTTGCTACTAAATGATGTCACGTCTGTAAACATGTCTCATTCAATTTCTATCCTAAAAAACGTGAACATAGTTTAACATATTTTTTCCTTCGTTTTGCCTGTGCTGTTTGCCAACTTTCACCAGCATTACCCTTCAATATCTGTACATTATGACAATGAAATGGCTTGACATGCCTATAATGCCCTCTTGTGGTACATAATTCTGCATTTTTAATGGTTTTCAGGCCCATGCTGTTCATTAAAAAATGTAAATGAACTGTTGCAAAAGTGAGGCCCACAGAGTCTGTTTTCAGTTCCACATGCTTAAAATTTATGATTTTTTACACTTAGGTGAAAGACACACATAAAGGGATTTATCAATTGTCATCAATTGTTATCAATTCTTCATCAATTGTTTGCTCATTGATAGTACGAGGCCCACATGTCTCCCGCGGCCTGTAACAGAAGCCTAGGGTCGCCATGGTGACTGATCTAGCTATTCCAGGGCCCTATGTATAATTCAGATGCTGAACCTAAGGGCTTTGAGGAGGTAAGATGCACGTCTCCTTGTAATATTTTAATTCAGTCTTTTGGGTAAAAAGATTCTCTTTGATAGAATTGTACATTTTACCTTCTTATTTTCAATGCTTTTTTGCCACTGGATAGGACTGTCTGTTTTCATTGGCATTTTTGGCATTTCCGGGTCGCAGTTGTTTCCATCAATATCACGTTCCGAATTATAGATAAAATGTAATTAGCATATATAATTTAATAACAGTCCAACTAGGACACGTGTAATGTAATGCTTCAATGCAGAGCCGTAACAATCAGTAATCTGAGAAAGTATATGATTTTTAGTGTTTTTTGAGAAGAGGTGTATGTCTGTAAACCATGACGTTAATTTGCAAGCAAGTTGAAATAGTTTTGTTTCAGTTTTAAGGTCGAGGATGCAGACCTCTGATAACAACTCTTCTGTCTGTCTCACAGGGTTATGTTTTTGAACATATTTAGTTACTATATCATGTTTTGTCCTTTTCGGATTCGTGTCTAATTTCCTGGTTCTCTCTAGTAGAGAGGGTGTAGTTCCTTTTAACCCAGAGGTATTTCGTCACAAATTGCATTTGGTTACCCATTTATAGACCTGGAAAAACTATGTACCTAGTTCCTTGTGTAAGGAACGACAGAGTCCTTCCCGGGAGCTGAGCTGACAGCCATCACTTCACATGACTTTGTCTTTAACCACCACGCCACCTACTGTCAGACTCTTAAGGCGGGTCTTGCCACTCCATGTTTTCAGTAACCACACTGCCATGCTTTGTTAGACACACAGCGCCCTCCACTGTTATTGGTACAGATGTGTAAAAAGCCTTAAAATAAATTCTTTTTGTATTGTAGTAGCATAATTTCATACTGAAAAAAATCAAGAATCTGACCTCTTATTTGAGTACATTTATTCATTGGAAAAAAAACCCACATTAAGAAATTGTTTATAACAAAATCCCTGCTGTTAATACTCCGTACAGCCCCCTTTTGCCAGTAGAACAGCACATAATTGTCTCCTATAACGTTTCACAAGGTTGGAGAATACAGAGAGAAGGATCTTTGACCATTGCTCTTTGCACAGTCTCTTTAGATTGTCCTGGGTCCTCTCTTATGCACTCTCCTCTTCTGCTCACCACAAAGGCATTCCATCGGATTTAGGTCTGGGGAATGAGACAGCCATGGAAGAAGGTTGATTTGTTTCTGGTGAACCATTTCTGTGTTGATTTGGCCATATATTTTGGATCATTATCCTGCTGAAAGTCCCAGTGATCAGTTTTCTGGTAGAGGCCATCAGATTTTTACTTAAAATGTCCTGGTACTTCAAAGCGTTCATGATGCTATGCACTCTACCATGGTTCCCAGGGCCACTGGAAGAGAAACAGGCCCACAGCATCACAGCTCCTCCACCATGCTTAA
>JAODKM010000001.1:4997695-5016006 GCA_026780845.1 Petrocephalus sullivani | reverse complement strand
TGTCAAACTCCAGTCCTAGAGGGCCGGAGCCCTGCACATTTTTGGGTTTACCCTCGTTTAACACACCTGATTCAACTCCTGGCAGCTCCTTATACTAATTACCACACGGCTCTTCAGCTCAATCATTTGTGGTGGGACAGGGAAAGAACTGAAGTACCCAGGGCAGCGGCCCTCCAGGACTGGAGTTTGACACCTGTGATCTAGATCAAAGCAAATCCATTTGGAGAAAAAAATCAGAATTGGACAGCGAAGCTTGTGACGTGAGCATAGCCTTGGTTTCCTCGTGTTTCGGTCATTTTCACATTCCTCTCCCCAGGCCTGAGGTGGGAGTGTTGCACTGTGAAGATTTAGCCAGGAACTGGTTGGCTGAGGAGAGCCCCTGGGACATCTGTGGAGAAGCTGTGAAGGCCTCTGCCTGCTCGCAGCAGGTACCATGCACCAGAAAGACTCGCACGCCGCCTGGCCGTGTGTGAGAAATGGATCTTGGTGCTGTTGGAAACAAGGAGCACTGTGGCGTGGGGATTTATGGATCTATTTTGGGAAGTGCCTACATGTGCTGCCACCTTCTAACATCTGTAAGGCCGAAATAGAGGGTCCTTAAGATGACTGAGCCGACCCATGAACAGAGGGATTTATTATGCGTGATGCAGACTCTGCCGAATTCCCACTGAAGCCTCTGCTGAGAGAAAAAGTGCCTGTGCATCTGTCTAACCTTTGACCTTTGACCTTTGTGGTCTGCCAGCAGGCCGTGCTGCAGCATGTATTGTCTTGCCATGAGAAAGAGAGGAGGTACGTCATGGAGCTGCTCCACACGGTGACCTTGAAGGAGCTGGCAGGGGATGGGGAGCTGCATTCTTCTGATGCAGGTCTCTGCAAACTCTCAGAATACCATTGATGTCCACTGCCTTGTGCTCCAGCTTATAGCAGAAAGAAATTCACCTTAAAAACCTCTCATGAAAGCTACATATCTGTCGGCTCTTTAGACACCCTAGCTCTCACTAGCAGGTAACCCGAACATTAGCTGTAACCCTTACTAGTTTACCAACTGAAGCTGTTTTCTGTTTGTGGATCTGTTGAAGAGAATGTTCCAGAAGGGCTGGCCGTTCTGAGATTGGCATGCGTCACATGGCTGAGGAAGACAAGGGCTAGGCTGAAGGCTGGGTCCAGGCAAGCTTCCTGGGGCGCCTCTGCGCTGTGCTTACTGACTCACCTAATGGAGCTGCAGGAGGCCGAGGTGGGGGTCGTGCTTCAGGGCCTGCTACCCGCCGTGAGTCACCACTTCTGCCGCCGTGGCGTGGTGCTCCCAGAGGAACCTCAATGTGACTTACCTTACATTCTAAGGATGTTTTCAGAACTATAATAACGCTCTGGCCTGGTATTCATCAAAACGCCAGTATAGCAGAAGTGTTTGGATGGCGGAGTCATATTTTTCCCGCCAGAATCATGACTAATGACCAGGTCATTGACAGTATTCAAAAATAGTTTGCATTTTTGATGAAGGAATCTTGTCCTGTAACTTCTTCAAGGTGGCTAACAGTATCTACTCTCAAGCAGAAGTGGATTCTTTAGGGCCAGCATATAAAAATCCAGTCCAAGATTTTGTTTCAACCAACCTATTGAGTACTCTTTGATTGTGACTTTTTGTATGCAAAATGTTGGTAGAAACAAAATCTCGGTCTGGATTTTTACTTACTGGATCTGAACTATCTACCTCTACTCTCCAGCCCTATGTCCGCTAATGGCTTAGGTAATGAAATCTAGTTGATCCTTACAAGATTTTCAGGGGTAAATGGAAATACCTGGGAGGAATTGAGATGGATTAATGCAGGGGTGCCCAACTCCAGTCCTGGAGGGCCAGAATCCAACATAGTAAATCTGCAAACTGAGTTAGGCACCCTTATGTATGAACGGAAACACCCCCAGTTTTATAGACCTTATGTTTTGTCAGGCCTGGTTTATGTGTGCACTCGTATTTGCTTGTTGTTTATTTGGGTTAAGTTTTCCTTTAAAGGGGCCTATAAATATGAAGAGCAGGGTTCCCCAACCCGGTCCACAGGGACCAGCAGACAGTCCATGCTTTTGCTCTCTCTCAGCTCCTGCAAAAATGTGGACTGTCCGACAGTCCCCGAGGACCGGGTTGTGGAACACTTTAGTAGAGCCTCTGGCTTTTAAAACTTTGTATTCCCAGTTAGCATCTACTCCTCTGTCTCCACTGTGATCAATTCAGGAAAATAACATTCCTTTTCCACTGTTGTACCAGAACAAGGAAATGTTTAAAAATCTTCAAGAGAAATACATAGTTGAATTACGGGAGCAGAAATTGACTAATTTGTATCAACTTCTGCTGCCTGACTACTGGACACCTGCTGGTAGATCACGCTCTGCGTCTGAGGTGAGTCAAGCTCAGTATCATGGATAAGTATCTGAGAGAGTCCTCATAAACATCATAGGCCTTTGCTTTTCTTATGTGTTTGCTCACGTCAGGTGAAAGAAAGTACAGCTTTTAGACCTGAAATATACAAAGGTCAAGGCCGAGATGATCCTCCAGGACAGGGACAAAATGAGCAGGATGCACCTGCTGTCAGTGCTGAGAGAGGCGACCTTTGTAATGGTAACAGCCGTCGCTTAAGATTTCTCAGCATTTTCAAGAGATACAGTACTCATTAAAGTAATTACAGTACTCACTGAAAGTCTTGGGACACATGCTTAGTTCTGTAAAAATGTTGTAGATTTACTGGTTTCATAATAGAAGTCCACTAACAAGCATCATTTAACATATCTGCCTGTATCATAATCTTTGACTGACTCATTTAGTTCAGTTCTTTCCATTTTGCTATTAATTACAATTGTAGTCACTGGCTCCCAAAGGGATAGTAAACACACGTTTGGTGTTTTATGCAACTGCGAAAGTGTAACTACTTAAAAAGCACCCAATTAGACTGCTTGTCAGTGAACTTTTTAACTTATAACAGCTATTTGAAAACTATAATTTGGGTTGAAATTTATTGCTGCTTGAAATTAAGGTCTTACTTAAAACCACTGGTTGTTTTTAATGTGAAATATATATTTTTTCCCAACAAATTAATAAAGTGATGATTTTTGTTACAAAACCAATATATTTGCAATTTTTCTAATGAATTAATCAAGCATCCCAAGACTTTCTGTGAGCAAATTATAGTCTTAAATGATCTTTAAATGTTTGAATTTATATCAACACTGTCAGAGTCTGTCAGCTTAGTCAGTTCAAAACTTATGCAAAAGCCCCAATATTTGCAGCAATCAAAGACCATCTAACCATCTACATTAACCACTACCATACCATGTTTGGCTACTCAATACCTAATCCAATTATTTACCTCAATTAATTAATTAACTGAGGTGGTGGTGACATTTAACGAATGGCTGAGGTGCCCCTGAGGAGAGGTTTGGGACCTGAAGCAGTGTGCATCTAGCCATCCAGCAGGATGTCGCTGACTTTTAGGCGAACAGAAGATATTCCTGTTTAGTTTTTAATTAGCACATGTTCTAAAGTTGAATTCCGTTATACACTTACTACCCAGATAAATAGCTTTACACATTTTCTTTGACTGCTTAAGACCTTTGCACGGCCCTGTATGTTTTTAAAAGCACACCAGGACTAACAGGAGCACCATAGCAGAGATCATTCATCTTCTGCCCCATAGCATGTGGAAATACGCTCATCCCAGAAGAACCTCCCTATCTAGAGGTACTATGTGCCGCCAGCAATAACTCAGAGCCGGCAGGAGGGACGGACAGTAAAGAAGCGAATAAGAAAAGTAGCTCCATCGCCACAGACCTGGAGAAACAAGGCTCTGTGATTGCGGTGGCCTGGAGCCAGCTGGCTAAGAAGGCCGGCGGAAGTGAGGTAGGAGCAGCCGAGGTAGTGGGAAGCAGTGTGGCCGCGTGACCCGCCTGTTCGCGGCCAGTGACACCGGTACGGCTCGTTTCACAGATGCCTGACGAGGTTGCAGTGGAGAGCGAAGCAGAGGTTCATCTAAAAGACGAGGAGGTCGGAAAAGACCTCCCTTCACGGGAAGCACCTGAAGGCACCCTGGGAGAAGCGAGTCCAGATGGCGCATTTTTCCAGTTCAGTCCACGGGCTGGATGCTTTCCGAAGCAGACCGTGGAAGCTGATGGAGCCATAGTAAGAGAATGATGAACTCATAATAATGAGCTGCGCTACATACATTGTTTTTAACGTTTTACTGTATGTTGCTTTTAGCCATATGTATTTATATGTATGATTTAAAACCTATTTAGCATTCAGTGCTAAACAGTGCACATAAATTGATATATAAAAAAGCCTATGTAGATCTATTTAAATCAAAAGCTATAATTTATCATCAGTGACATTAGTTAGGACTGGGAACAGAATGCTCTACATGTCAGTAATTAGCATTTTTGTATATAAATAATGTTAACTGTTACTGTGCTCAAATTCCTAGGCTCTACAGCCTGCTGAGACACTGGTGACTCTTGAAAGTGAGATTGCACACGGCACTGATGACAGCAGTGATGAAGGCCAAACAACCGAGGAAGGTTCTTGTTCATCTCGCAGTCAGTCCGCTGCTCGCAGACATCCGGAAGAGCCGGAAGCTGTCCCGCAGCAGGTAACCGGAGGCAGTGTGAGGGTCTGGCTAACATGCTACCGTCACGCTCACTGCGGCAGAATGTCTGGCTTGCTTGTGACTGTGTGGTGTGGTACAGTTGCAGGACTGCATTCAGAGAGAGATGACAGTGGTGCACATCTCCGAGATGGAAAAAGAGACAACCATGAAAACCCTTGTAGACATCAAGCGGAAAGCTGAGAGCAAGTATCGGCGAGACAAGCAAAGACAGACTCTTAGGGTGAGCCTGTCATTGGGTGCTTGCACTCTTTGGACACTCTGCGTGTTTTCACTGATAACCCGCCGCACTGCTGTCTCCTTTCAGTTTCAGGAACGCTTGTCCATTGTCCAGAACCGGAAGTCCGACGAAGACCTTCTAGGTCAGAAACAAGGGGACAGTCTCAGGCAGCTCACTGAGAACCTGAGAAAGGCAAGTCCCACCCTTCTAGCCTCGCTCGGCGGTGTAGATGCTGGCCTCCAGAGGGCGTGAGAGAGCTGTGAAGGACACAGCTCTGCAGAGGCCTAGGAGGAGTCGCGGGGCGGATTCACTGGGGAGGCATTGTGGACTGACACAGGCCTCTGTGATTCAGGAGGATAGGAACCGGCAGAAAACGCTGGTTAAAGAAAAACTGGAAGAGCTGAGGCGAGAGCGGTCGTACGTCATGCAGTCTAAGAGAGACAGGTAACGTGACATTTTTCAAAATGGCAAAATGTCCACCAAATCCAAACTTTGACCCACCCACTTAAAAAAATAATCGTCTTTTTTTTTTTTACCCGGGTGGCCAAAGTTTTCATTTGGTCTAGGAATTAGTGCACAAAGATAAGAACGCAGCTACAGCTGGTGCCGCGAGTCGTCGGAACGTTTCTGTAACGTTACGGAAGGCGGCCCTAGCTAACGTCACTCAGCTATGATTTTACAGCTACGTCCTGAAGAGACTGAAGTGGCTGCTCACATCTGTCTCCCGCAGAAACACAGCTGGATTTAAAGAACTCCTTGGGCCAGTGGTCATGAAAAGAGCGGAGTGTGAAGAAACCTTTCCTGTGTGATTAGACAACCGCATTTAAAGAAGATTACGACTTTTTAAATGCACAATTAATTATAAATTAATAAATTAAATTAAATAAAAAAGAACAATGACAAAACCCTGCTCCGGTATCACTTTTAATATTCACGTTTGGCACCGTACATCTTGTCATACAGTTACATACTGCTATACAGTTACATACTGCTATGGTCTTTATTTAGTTGCACGTTTTCTTGGGAACATACAAAAAGTTACAGCACCTGAGCTCAGACCAGCACTGGAAAATTAGTCTGAATGTCAGAGAGATCAAAGAAAACCAGAATAACATACTATAATCCAAATTCATTAAAAAACTAGCAATAATTTAACTGATTGTAAATATAATAATGGTATATCTTATACCTCCTGGAACAAAGTAGTTACTTTATTAGTGGGTTAAAAAACAGCAAAATTGGTAATCCACAAAACGTGGTCTGTCTTTTTCAATTTAATGCAAAGTAATTACTCTTTGTATGCTAACCAGACCTATAAAACCTGTAATACCACCATAATCCTGTAGAAGTAGTTCTATAATTCTTAATTTTTCCCAAAACAATAATGTCACTACAGATACTGCGAAAAACAGTTTCTTTGGATAATACATAGCAAAATAGCACCATATTTTATACAGTAAAACTAACATTCACATTTCAAGTCAAGAATTTTTACTTAAACACATTTAATGTTATATAAGTATGGTTCTACAAAAAATAAGGCACACAGTGCATCAAGTACTTAGAAAAAATTCTGATACAGACCTTGCAGTAGAATTACCCATCAGTTCATAATCATTGCTGGTTAAATTTAGCTGCTCAAATTTCACTGGTTGGTTTCATAAAGGAGAATTCTACCAGATTTGATTTAGCATGCAACAGAATTAATACGATGCTGTAATTATTTTTTCCTTGCTATGTGGATGATTGGCCTCTAGGTGGCAGTTTTAGACAATCTCCAGGGAACAATTCATCTTCCTCATTCCCATGAATCCTCCAAATTGGAAAGGGCTATGGATAGGGTGGGACTCAACGATTATACCAACTTGGGAATGTTTTAAAACGTGACAATTCTACAGACAAAACTACAACTGTCTGAAATTTCTGGGAAAATCAGGATTGGGAGAGATCTGAAGTTTTCTGCAGAACATCACAAATGTTCTGTTAAGCCTGCTGTGTATGCAGTGGTTGTGCTTCCCACCACTCAAACCGTACATTTCCATGTTGGTCAGAAAATGTCACTACATTGAGGGGGGGTGACCTTTTGCGTGGGGCCTCAAAAACCACAAGCCTGCCCCTGTTTGTACGACAGCATTGCATTCTGATTAAAAGATTGACTTTTGGGTGGAATTCTCCTTTAAATGAATATAGCTACTTTAGCTGTTGAGAACACTTGAAACTATAACAAGGCTTTGGTTTTAGCTAAAGGCTACCGGGATTTGTGGAGATGATTATGCACATTAGAAGGCACATATGTATGACGCTATCATCACATGAAAGGGAACCATTTAGTGACAGTGCAGTGCTGTAAAGGCTCAGATCGTTTCAGTAGTTGCAGAATGGAATACCTATTCTCGGTGGTTAGAGGTTACAGTGCTTACAGCTCTCTCTGCAGTAATGTAACAGGGTCTACTCTGTACAGCTGCCTATGCTGAATGCATCTACACAACATTACAGAATAAATATGGTCAAACATAAATATATAACAGTATCATAAAGTACATCTGTTCTATTTACATGCTTGTGAGATAGAGGTAGGATTGGCATGGACCTGGGATTAAGCTACACAGGTACGACTGTCCTTGATGATTCTGATGGGAGGGTAAATAATTCTCCATATCGGTCAACATGCCTCAGTCTTTCCTAAAGAACGTACTCATCTTCTGCTTTCTGAGAATTTATACTAGTCTCTTAAGCAGCTGTCAGGATTTTGATAGCCGACATCAGGATTTCACATCAATGGTCTCTAGCTTTGCAGTCTAAACTGATTTAACCTTTGAAACAAGGCAAGTCCCATTTGCTGTTAGCCTGAAAGCTAGCATGATGAAAGCAGGCAACCACGGTCATGTGACACTTGGGTATGTACGATCATCATCCTTCTACAGTCAATGTGAGCATTTTCTTATTAGTAAATCAGAGAAAAATACACTGAGATTATGCCTTTCTACATTAATGCATACCATTCCGTGCCAATCAAACTCAAATTATCAAGGCTCCAATGTCCAGGGTCAAGTTATGAATGACAAAAATTCTTGTTTTTTTGTTTTATCAAATGTCAGACATATGCATGACCTCAGAAGCTGAAAGGTTGCTTGACACAGTAAGACAGCTTTGCGACGCAGCCTCAGTGCTTCCCATTCGTCAGAAAAAGAGATAGAAATAAATAAAACAGAGTAAAACTCAGAGCGGCGTTAATGGCCCGGAGTCTGCTTTCTATATTCCAACGCACGAACACATTTGGTAGACATTACGCTTGTTGAAAGGCAGGCCGGTTAGTCTGGCAGATCACTGGGTCTGCCTGTGCAGCTGACCTGTGCTGTTCTGCAGGGCTCAGCTGCCAGAAAGGGTCCCGTAGTCACGGGCACGACAGCGAGTGGTCTCCTGGAGTGGTCCTGCTTGGGCGTCTGCAGTCCGGCCTTCAGCGGACTTGGACGGGGAGGCCGTATTGCGACTGAGGGATGCATTTGCCACAAAATCCGCCGCAGCGTCCATAAATCCTCACCCCGTCCTGCACGAGCGAGAGAATTACCAGGGAGGGGGTTTGGAAGGCTGGCTGTGAAGGGACTAGCTGGTGCCGCAATCCTGTGCCGTGGTGACGCCATGGCCGTTGTTAGGTCCGATGGCTCTGGGCTGTAGCCCCGAGTATTTTAAGCCAAGCCCCATTCCCAATCTTACATCAAAAAAAAAAAAAGACAAGCCCCAGGGAAACTTGACGTAGCCCCCGATCTTCCCGACAAAGAAAAGGCCCGAGCAGCAACGCTGCCAGGTTTCTAATGGCCACCAGGTGGCGTTGCGATTAAAATATGGCCCGGAATCCGAATTCTGAGGGTTTTGGCCCGGTGAAGGGTTTGCTTAAGCAGAAACACCTATTCAGTAAAACAATGGATAATAAGGAAAGCACAGATACCTTAAGATAAAAGTATAAGCAATTCAGCCTTAGAAAGTCCAGCATGATGCACTTTCCACGTTCCACTCCACAGTATAATGCATCTCACACTGTATCTCATTACTCTGAGCGGCCAGCCTGCTCACCTCGGACCTGTGCACCTTGGTGGTGGCGTAATTACCCCTGGCGGCCCACTTAGCCTCCTCTGCAATCTTCAGGCCCGTCCCCGTGAGGTTGATGCTGAACTGACCCTGAGAAAACAGGCTTCAGTTAACTGCAGACACCCAGGAGCCACGTCTCCCCTTCCCACACAGAGGCCAACCAGGAAACATTACTAGACGATAAAATGTCACGTTGACATTTTAAAGATTTTCTGGGAAATTACATTGGAGTTTTGTCTATTAAACAACTGAGATCCAGTATTAGTAAAGTATAGCTGGTCACGGATTTTATCCTTCAAATCATTAGGGTTTCCATTGGTTATTCTGGCTCCAAGTCCAGTTAATTAAAAAAGTTCAGAAAAAAAGTATAATTGCTGTTCTACCTGTGGACATTTGGAGGCGCTATAGCAGTCTCCTGCGGTGCCAAACGGCACAGAGCGGCCAAGTGGCGTCTGGGAGAATCGCAGGTCCGTGGCTGCAATAGAGCAACAGCTATTACTGAGGAAACGCACACCTGTGGAGAACAGCTCATGTCTTGTTTCCACATGAAGTATGTGGTTATGGATATAACCTCACGATCAACATTTCACATCCCTTAAGGGCCTTACTGTACTATAGAACAAGATACTTAACCTGAATTTCTCAAGGAAAATATCCACCTGTAAATCGCTATGGCTAAACCCTTCACCTGTGCAATAAAACATGAGAGAACTTATTATTAGCTCTTGGGAATTTTACTTACACAAAAATATTCTGAGGGCAGAACAAAGAATGATTAGTTCAGAGAAATAACCAATCAGATCTTGTGTCAGATGTCAGACCAACCAATCAGAAGTCCTGGTCCTTTCTCCTATAGTTGCTTAGAACCACCTCCTCTACAATCTGGTTCTCTCTCTGAACCAATCATTTTTGACTGCAGAACACTTTTGTGTAAGTACAGTAAAACTCCCACGAGCATATTATTACTCAGGAGAAATCGATCAATTCGGAATAAATGCATTCTGCATTACTGTGACCAAGGAACACAAAAAATCCAAGTTGCAGATAAGGAGACACTAACCAGTACTTTCATAGCCACTGAAAGGTAAAATATGTGCATTTATGATTGCTAACGCTGACCACAGTTTTGCCTAAATCCCAAATTAAGCTTGACCCAAGCCCTGAAATAAACCAGGATGGTAAATCTTTCACTTGGAGTCACTCCAGTCTGAGCTCAGAAGCATCTTGAGCCGGTTACGCTCCGCTATGCCGGCAGCGCGGGGACCTCGTGTCTGGGTAGGCTGTCAACACCAAGCGGCAGGGCGTAAGCAAAGAGGCCCAGCTGTTCTCCGGGACAGTGCTCTGCCGTCCTGGACGAAAGCCCCGCCCTGATCAAGAGCCCTTTCCCCTGATTGGATGGGCACTGAAAATGTCCAGCACATATGCAGAACAAGCGAAAGCATCCCGGGACAGGGAGGCTGGCTATTGCAATCGGCTGTGGATATAAAGAGTCACCTGTTCAGCAAACAGACACCTTCACTTTCTGAATAAGGAGTCGCTTGAAATTAAGTGGTGCATCCCCAAGCCAACGAACGTCAAAGGCCTTTAACCGCCAATGAAGATGTGGATGCAGCTTTTTGGTTGCGCTAATGTGCCGTCAGTATTAATGACACTTTCTGCTGAGGACGGGATTTGAGCCCGTGACCTTCTGGCCTACCCCACTAAGCCACACCCCATTCCCATGCTTCTTCCAGTGGATGGGCACACGGGGATGACTCACTGATTATCCGCATGCCGCTGAGGTCCAGCCGGACCTTGTGGAAGACGGTGTAGCCAGCAGCTGGGTAGCCAGTGTTGCAAACGCAGTCCCTCCTTCGGCTGCCATTGAAAGGACATTCGAATGGGTTCTGTAACCTATTGACACAAAGTCTATCAGACGTGTCACATGACAGATTGTTGCTGCTTGAAGGACACGGCTTTTCATACTTGTTGGATTAACAGTTAACAATTATGAGCCAATGTGATGTACAATGGCGAAAGCAGGGCCTGACAGTCCTGGGAGTGACTGGGGGTTAGGGGCCTCTCTCAGGGGCCCAATGGTAAGATTACTCTGCCAACCCTGGGATTTGAACCGGTGACCTGATCACATGTGCATGGTCCTAACCTACAGAGTCACACACACACCAGTGAGGTAAACACATACCTATACCCATACACCTCGGAGAAGTTGTCCATCTGACCACTGCGCAAGGTGACATATTCCTTGGGAACCTGGGACTGCATTTCTGCACAGTAGATCTGAAGGATGGGCAGATTCACAGTTGGCAAAAAAACGATCGAATGTCAGATGGTGACTGGTGACACCTGGCCGTTTCGCGGCTCGAACCCGCCCACCTGGAGAATCCTCGAGCTGACTCTGAGATAGTACTCGCCATCTTTCTTCAAGCTGGTTTTCAGCTGAACATCCCTGCAGCTGGTAAGCACTTCACCTGAAATGAAGAAAAAATATTTCGTACGGCTACAAAAATGCTCGTTCCCCTCCACCAGGGGGCGGTAGCAGCCACCTCCCTGCCAAGGAGGCCTTCTTACTGAAGCTGGACTGGCATTAACGTGTAACTGTCAAACTGGCAATCTGCTTGGAAAGCAGCATGATGCCGTGTGTGTACATGCGGACACAAGCTGTTGGATCTTTAACAAAATCCCTATTGGGCGAAGAATTCATCACAAAAAAAGAATTCCCAAAAATATCTCATGAAATAGATCAGGCTGAACCGGGACCTTAAATAATTCCTTCTGTTAACGAGAAAGATTTATTTCAAGAGACACACAGCGTCACATTAAAGCACATGACTTCATATTATTAAATCCAACAACTTTTTACTGAAATTCAAGCTTTTATAGAACTTAAATGCAATTAACTTTTTGAACAACCCCCTGCAGTATCAGCTGAGGGAGATATTACCCAGCTCAGGGGGTTACTGCTTCACTACAAAACGGGAAGGGACGGTTTGGGACATACACTGCCTCTCTTGACATGGGGCCTTGGATTTGGGCATCTCCGCTGGAGTGCAGCTTCGGGTCAGGAGGGCTTTCTCGGTGAGACACACCACCCGCCTCTCCCTCACACCAGCCCCGCAGGTCTGAGAACACTGGGGGCACAGAAGGGGGACGAATGAGGCCGGCCCCTCGCCCCAAGGCACCGTGCACACCACCGGCACACACACGTCGTCACTGGGGCACAGAAGGGGGACGAATGAGGCCGGCCCCTCGCCCCAAGGCACCGTGCACACCACCGGCACACACACCTCGTTCACACATTCCACACGTGGTATTTCACACACAGGAATTGGGGAGGTGTGTCAGGCGTAAAACGTGGAAAACGTGGAGACACACACACACACACACACACACACCTCACTCCATGGGCCAACTTTCCATGAGGTCGAGGTGGGGCACTCTGAAAACAGGCATGGTTGCGTATCGGGGGGGTGGGGCCGGGGACAGTCGGGGTGAGGCGGGGGCCGGACCGCGGGTGGGCGGGGGTCCTCTGAGGAGTGCACCTCAGAGCAGATGACCATTCGCTGCTGGATCCCAGGGCCACAGCTGGCTGAACACTATAAAAGACAAACACACTTCGCTGGCAGAGTGCCCTCTGGTGGCCCGGAGCTCAAAGTGCGCCTGACTAAAAGCCTCAGGGAACAGGAAACACGGCCAGCAGCTAAAGTAGCACGTTCCTTTCCCCGAGCAGGTCCAGCGTGAGGATGAAGAGGTTCAATTACAGTACAAATCTGAAGTGACACGCTAATGCTTACTGTCAGCATAACTGACCATTTACATGTGTGGAGATTGCATGCTCTCTCCATGTCATATTGGTAATTAGCATCTGAAAATCATGTGTATGTTTGTGCTCCTTGCTGCCTGGGGCTGCAGACTCCATGACCCCCTCCAGGGGAACTGGGTGGATGATGGATGAATATGTGGTTACTGAGTTTACTGTAGCTGGAGTCAGTACCAGTCACAGGCCATGTGATGCCCTAGATAACATTCACTGCTGGCGCCCCCTGTCTGCAGCAAAGTGAAATTGGCTTGTTAAGCCAGCACCCCCTGAAAAGAAGGTGCCCTAACTGAAAGTCACCGCTGGCGCCCCCTGTAGGCAGCAAAGTGCAATTGGCTTATTAGGCCAGTGCCCTCTCAGAAGATGGCAGCTGCCTGCCAAATGGGCTGACTAGCACTGGCTGGGGTATAATTAGCCAGACCACTGACTGGTCTGTTTCTCTGGCAAACTGGCAAGAGAGCGAGTGCAGAGCCCACCTCAGACCAGTCTCCTGTCCTCCAGGCATACTGGCAGGGCTCCCTCTGGCAGGGCTGGTACTGCACGGGTTTGGAACCCGGGTCACAGAGGCTGTAGTGAGCAGACCTCCCAGCCTGGTCCACACACGCCACCTCCCTGCTCCTCGAACCCAAGCCACAGGTGACATTGCACTGCGGGCACAAGAGGATGTAAGGTGTTATCAGCGGGTTAAATCCCACATGTGCATGGAAATTCAGTGCCCCCCCCCCCCCTAACCGGGAACTAAATGCTGAAATGCAATGCCATATTAATTTAAGGTACAGTACTGAGAACTGGCCAGAGGGGGCAGTGTTGGGCCACAGGCAGCCAGTCCCTCCTCCCTCCTGTCCTCTTCCATCACACCGTACCCGTTACACGGCTGAGAGCGATACTGTGGGCTGCCAGCAGATTCAGACCATGCAGGCAGACTCCAGATAAGAAACACAGTGTCTTCTTTTCTCTTTTCATGCCCTGTGTCAGATCTGTGCAGACTGATTCCACTCAGCATATCGGTCACAATATGTACAACAAAGATTGGCGCTGGGCCTGGCCGTCGCACACTGATGACATCATGAAAGCCTTAGGCACTCCAGCAAACCAAAACACCATCAGACGCTCTAATTAAAGCCCCTGAACCTGACCTTAATGGCACACATGCATCCATGGGAGTTTAAAAGGGGTGTTTTCATTGCGGTTTGTTGGAGGGGAAAACACCTGCTACAATAACTCTTGGTGGCATATTGAGTGCTTGGACCATGTGACCCTTTCATGTTATAAAGGATGGACTTTGCCCCACATTGGGTCACAGTGTGTTTCAGGACTGCTGGGCGCATCTGCTTGGTCCAAGTCTGGCCCTCACCTCTCGCCACTCGTTGGCCACCCAGGTGTGCTGATGGCAGCCAGAGAGGAGGCACATCTGGGTGCTAGGGAGCCTCGTCAGAGGGTTACACAGATCTTCTCGGACACGTCCGGTGCCCCTCAGCCTGCAGTAGACCTCCCGGGCCTGGACCCCCGCCCCACAGCTCACAGAACACTAAGATCAGAACACAAGGAAATGGGTCAATTCTACCACTCGATGCATGTAGGAAGGAGTCTGGCCTCTGATTGGCTGAAACAGCTGTACATTTTCATTGGCTAAGATAGCTACACTACCGACAATGGTATGAATCAGAAGAAATCATACTTTTGCTACATCACTAATCTCATCTAGCTGGCCGGTTTCAAAGCACCAAACGCTTTGAAGCATTCACAAGCCAGGAACTTTTCCAAAGATAAAGTTCACTTAAGATCAAGCCCACATGGAGGACAGAAGAAGAAGAACTTATCAAGCGGTCCATCTCTTTGACCGACTTTGTTTTAAATTAACCATCATGATGAAGCACTCACACTTAAATCAGGACAACAAAGGATTTCAGTGGGAGTTTCTTGCCCGACGTGTGAAGAGTTTGGGCAGGGCGGCGGGGGACTGTGGCTTCACACCACACCGCGCACATCTGGCCTCGCAGGTGGATCTTCTCCTTCAATTATTTTTTTTTGTACCGCTAAGAAGCGGGCGTGATCTGACCTCGAGGCAAGGCCTTCATAAAGGAGGAGATGAGTGTGTGGGAACCGCTAGACTTTTATTTCCACGCGCCGTGCGGAGACTTGGCAGGGCCTGCAGAGCGGAGCGGCTGGCAATAAAAGGCCAGCCAGTGCTTGAAGTTCTCTTTTTTAACGACGGGGTCAGATTTCTCTACCGCGCATCGTACTGGCCACATATGCGCAAGGTCTGGAATCAAAAAGCTTGATGTATGTGGTTTTATGGGAAAACCTCCCAGCCGTGGGGTGTTGAGAGACAGTGCATGTGTGGCTGGACATGGGGAGGGCCTACAGGGGACAGGCATGCAGCCTACAGGGGACAGGCATGCAGCAGAGGCACTCTGACGCACTCCTGTACTGTACCAAGCTGCCTGCCTGGCATCCGAACAGCACTAAATGGTAATGGAGCTGGTCAGTAGCTGTAGCATGCCCATTGGTTAGCACAGAACTGAAGATGCAAGCTGATCAGACCCCCCCCCCCCCGTCCCTCTACCCTGTATCCCACCTTTCCCACCCCCATGGGCGGGGGGGGGGGGGGGCAAGGGTGGGGCTCCCAATTTGCTGAGATTCCGTGTTTTGAGGTTACTGCAGTTGTCACAGGCAAGGATATAAAACATGCCTTTACGCTCCAGTCACGGATTTCATGGTTTACACTGGAATGCAGGGTGGGCTGATTGCTTCCAGACCATGGCAGGGCCCCTCTCTGGATGTGAGGGGCCACAGTGGGCCAAGGGGAGGACAGAGATGGCAAGATTTCTGCATCCAATGGAACTTCATATTAAAGTCCAATATTCATTGCGGTTGCTGTTTCATTATAATGATTAAAGCCATGTGTGTTGCCACAAGGGATTTGCTCTTACAACATTATTGCGAATCAGTAGGACCTCCGGGCACCAGAAAGCTGGAGCACTTCTTCCGGCTCTATGTCTATTTGACGTGTCCTTTTCTATGCCATTAGGGGGTGGTGTGTGGTTCAGAGGGTTAGGCTGCTGTGCCTGTAACCAGAAGGTTGCCGGTTCACATCCTAGGATTGGCAGAGTGATTTCCCTGATGGGCGCTTTAAGGACAATGAGGGGAAGGGTGTGTCAGCGTGCCCTGCAATGGTTTGGTGCCCCATCTTGGGTTGTTCCCTGCTTTGCACCCATAGCCTCCAGTATAGTAAGTAATCCTAACTCGGTGAGGTAGAGGTAAAGTCAAAAAACACATGTGTATTGGACGACTGCTGCAGATACTGGGGTGACTTCAGGAGAGGTTCTGAAATGGCTTTGACAGTCCATGGACATCAGCTTTTTATACAGCACTGCCTGTGACTTTGGATAAAATCGTCTCCTAAATAAATTAAATCTGGCTAGTTTTAAGAAGGTGGCGTGATGCTTGGTTCTGCTGTGAGCTTAAGATCTTCAGGGGTCACCTCTGCGAGCAGCGAGCAGCAGAGCAGCAAAGCATGCCTGTCATTCCTCGTACAGGCTGTAAAGACATCGATTAAAGGTGCTTCAGTGAGCATGAAGCATCAGGCAGCTCCCACTCACCACGGCCCACCGGGTGGCCTTCCAGCTGGGGCACCTCTGCGCCCGGCAGGCCTTCAGAGTGCGAGGACGCCGCTGATGGGCACAGCTCTCGGCCGGCAGCTCCGTCTGACGCCCGTCTGCGCAGACGACGTCGCGCTGCTTGGTCCCACGGCCGCAGGTTGCAGAGCACTGCAGATGGCAGGGGTCACAAAACCGAGGCGCTCATTCCGATTCCCAGACCACCCCAAATGACCTGTCCAAATTAGGCCAGGCACAGAAATACTTCATTAGGGATGAAAAAAATGATTCACCATCAGTAGCCAGAGATTTTAATATTGCTGGCTGCAGTAGTAATTCCTTGAGATTTATGGGTTTGATTAATCAGTCCCCCAGAGGTGGGGACCGAGTGAACTGACCTCCAAGACAGGAGGCTCGTTACGCTCTCACCTTAAATACAGTTACGCCAAATGAGATGCATGAGCACGTCTCCCTTACCTGCATTCCGGCGCTTTTAAATTCCCCTTTTATATGATGTGTGCATTGTACGTGAGCTATGATCATACAAAGCTATTCGCATTACGTCCCGATGTCATCACACTAATCCAGCATAAGTACGATTCGTTATACTTGGGGGTGTAAGCCTGCGATGTACTGCCTGATACTTGTTGCATTTCTGTTAGCTGTCCTGGATTTCGATTATGCGAAACGAAACCTTTCTCCGTTTGTCAATTTAAGAATTCAATAACTCGATAAATCTTTATAAAGTAATACATCTCATATAATATATATATAAAATTATAACTTAGGCTTTCAATATGTCTATAACAATCAACAGTACATATTAGTACATAAGCAGAAGCTGCATAAAACATGCAAGTTCTGTTAAGTGACACAAGAGCGACGTTGTGATCCTGGTAGAGAAGAGGGCGTCTTCAGTGACCTCCTGATCCCATTAAGACATTATAGTTAAGGCCCAATGAGCATGCTCGAGGGGCCCCCTTCATGAAAGACGAAACTCTTACTTATGCACAAAATCTGGTTTCAATAAACGCAAGAAGCTTCTTGTGACTCCATTGCTTAAGGTGCAGAGAAAATGCCAAACAACACTGAGATGCATCCTTTCCCACGGTTCCTTGTCTCTCCCAGATCTCCATGCTTCCTAACTGCTACAGACTGTGGTGCACAACCCCAGCAATTTGTATGTGAGGAGCTCAGTTTAGTTTATCTGTATTCTTGAACCCAGAAAAAATAATATATCGTCTTTCTGCCAAAATTTTGTCCAGATGCTGCAAGAACGTAAAGACTTACTTCTGCTCTCTTTACATAGGCTGGAACGGAACACAGACCCCAACCTTATTCCAGGTAGGGTATCATTCCTACAAGAAATCTCAGGCTAAAACGGGATATACGAGATAAAACGGGATATACGAGATAAAACGGGATATACGAGAAGGTCCAAGCAGAATCAGACCAGGTGAAACACCGATTCGGTTGAGCCACAGACTGTGTTGTCAGCGTTGAGATGTTTTTAATTCTTAGTGTTTGTTTTCATCATTTCCTGTTTTGACAATGGCTGGAAATGAGTGCTGATTGGGGCCCCCGGGAGGGGCCCATTAAACGACCTCCAGAGGATGGGCCCCAAGCGTTTCCTGCTGCGTGCCCGCCGGTACCTGGGCGTCCGCGCCGTGCCTCGCGGAGGCAGTAATTATGTAATTATGCTGGTATCTTAAACACAGGCCCATGGTCGGCGGGCTTTTAACATCAAAGCGACCCCAGGAGGGACTGATCCAGGCCCAGATAACCAGAGGGTCCCTCAGCCAGGCTGACGATAAGGCTTCACTCCCTACGTGTCAGGCAGACAAGAAACACAAGCCACAAGCCCTCCATACAGATGGTTTGGGGGGGGGGGGGGGGGGCAACAAATTGTGGCCCAAATACAGTCTGGCATTCCCCAATCTAAACAG
>JAODKM010000001.1:4970500-4981121 GCA_026780845.1 Petrocephalus sullivani | reverse complement strand
CGTGAGTCTCGAATAACACCTGTGGAACCCTTGGATGAGGTGTACGTGAGTCTCGAATAACACCTGTGGAACCCTTGAATGAGGTGTACGTGAGTCTCGAACAACACCTGTGGAACCCTTGGATGAGATGTACGTGAGTCTTGAATAACACCTGTGGAACACTTGGATGAGGTGTACGTAGAACCAGTGGATCAGAAGAGAAAGCCAATGGCAGCTGCCATACCCTCACAGACCCGGTTGCAGTCCTGCCATGATCCGGAAGTGCTCCAGATGAACTTCTCCAGTCTTTCTTCGACGGGAACGTTGAAGGAGAATCGCACATCTGGGTTGTACAGGTTCCCGACGCACAGAACCTGAGCCCAGAGCGAACACAGCTGTCTGGCTGTTTGGGTTTGTGGTTCCCTGCCTGAGGACCCAGCCCTAGAACCCCATTCTGAGCCTACCTGAAGCACAAGCTCCTCCTCGATCCTATCGGTGCAGTTAATGCGCTCTACTATGGCGTCCGATCCACTGTAGTCGATGACGGTCCCCTTGACTGTCACCTCCCGCTTAAACATGGCCACCACGAAATTCCCGTTCAGGATGAAGTTGGACTGGCTGTCAGATAAAGCTGTTTAGGGGGAGAAAAAAAAACAAGATTTAAGCATAACTGAAATATAAGAGGTTCTATTATTCTATCCAACCAATCATTATTTTTTAACTGAAGCAATGATATCAGCAATGTATTTTTTGTATAAACAAACATTTTTTAATGCTCCCTGAAGCAGTAATTTAGAAACTAAAAAAATATTACTTGTCAGGTATGTATCAGACAGTCCCCAGTACCCCATTCAACCATGATGTATAAATAGGTCCCCCACATACATACAGGGGCGCTGGCCCAAGGTGAAAGCTGATTGGCTCCCTAAGTACCCCATCTCCTGTTACTCCCTGATTTGAAACATTTCATTGGCCAAGATGCACCCCTTTGTATGAATTCTGCTTACCGAGGTAGTTGTCATCCTCTGGTTTTCCCGAGTAGCTGACTTGTGTTATGTCGATGTTGGTGGCCCCAGCGGGGATTCGCACAATGATATTATAGCCTAAAAGGAACCCAGGGAGCAGCACACTGAGTATTGTACCAGCCTGAAATCATTCATCTCTCAAGACATAGGGAAAAGCCTGAGAGCCAGTGAAACATATATTACATAATTCATATACATATTGTTCACCTAATAGGAAGATTAGGAGAAAGTGTAGTTAAGCAGGAAGAGCCACTAGGGGGCAGACTCTGTCAGTGACTCACAGTTTCATCCTAAACAACTCAGAAATCGGAGACAATAATTTTAACAGTGTATTAATTGATCACCGCCTTCTATAAAGCTGAAGGCTGCATGATCTTCACAGTGCAGCGTTTGCATGCAGTCTCTAGGCAAGGCAAGGCAAGTTTATTCATATAGCACAACTCAGACACAAATCAATTCACTACAATACTACACTACTATAAACCTTTTGAAATTATAGGATTTCAGGCTCTCAATGTGCTGTGTCAAACTGCCTTTTGGGTACGTCTCCAAGCTTAAACATCAGCCACTGGCTCTCCAGCATGGCCGGCTGTATATGATGCAATCGATTCAACACTGACCGCAACTGCCTTCTTTTCCTACGCACAGAAAAGATCCTGTCTTCTTTAGTATTTTTCCTACTTTTAAACCCAGTTTTGGGTCAACAATCTTCTGGACAAAGATCAAGGTGAATGAAGTGAGATTTGAGAAAGCTCACTCTTGTATCACACAGAGACTAATTATTGCATTTCAAGTAGAGCTGGATTTGTAAAACAATTATAAAAATAAATCGGCAAGCAGTGAGCACAGCGTGAGGCCAGAAGAACCCATATGAGAAACTGTTTAGACAACCTGAAACCTCCATGTCAGTCTACACAACTTAATATAACTGCATACTCCAAACCACGCTTTCCCTCCAAAATCCCACAGATAAAATTTGCAGATCAGTCAGTCAGTAGCTTAACATTATATAGCAAACTCGCTACTAGAGCTAGCGCGGACGTTACAGATTTCTGGAACCGTTTAGCCTGCCTCTGATCCCTGCACCTCATCGTAATCAGAGATAATGTGGGTGTCAATTCACATCCAGCCTTACAGTAACCGTACATGTCATTTCTGTCCCTTTCGAGTCCAAAAGCACGGCGGGTTGGATGCAGGGAGGACGATTTGCTCAGATACTTAATTATATGACAAATTGCAGGTTGCCTGAGCTGCCTCTCCGTAAGTCTTGTGTGAAAGAGGGGATAACTAAGACGACGGGAGAGCAAGAGTCTCACAGCCCAACGGTTTGGCCTCATTCATAGCACTGCTGTCTCAGACGAGGCTAAAACATTCCATGGCAAATGAGAGACAAAAAAACAAAGCCTTCTGGGAAATTCAGAAAATGTTTTCCAGTGCTTAAGCACGGTAGTGTAGCAACAGGCTAATGCTAACCCTGTCAGATGAAAGGCAAAAACAAAGCATTCTGGGTGAATGTTTGCTGGTGCCTCTGATCGGTGTAACATGAGATTATCATGTGGGTAGTTTGAGTCCGACATTGGTATCGAGTAACAGTTACAGACCTTTTACAGTTACAGTTACAGGTTTTCGGGTGATGCTCCAACAGCCTTGTATGCACCTCAGCCCTCAGCTTTAATCAAAAGTATAACGACGCTCTTGGCGTTCAGTATGAGCTCATTAATTCCGCGGCGCAAACGCGGACGTGCCTCCCCGGCCTTCTGGCACCTACCATACTGGGCGTCGTTGAAGGTGCCGGTGACGGCCCGGCAGGACGAATCGTCCCCTCCGCATACTCCACATCTGTCGTGCCTGGCTTTGGAGTTCAGCACGTGGTCGCAGCCCGCTTGCTGAGGGGAAACAAAAGCAAGGCACGGGACCCAAATAACAGGCTGTCAGCGGAAGGCCGTGATCAGAGAGCGCGCTCGGACCGGGCTGATGGTGCAAGATAAATAACACACAGTGCTCACTGCGGCATCAGTATGTAACGCAAAGTGTAGTGCACATAATTGTTTCCGTAGGAACTGCCAATTTATATCCATCTAATTAGGAACATGAGGAAAGCAGTCGAAAAAATAACAAAATGAAGAGACCCGTTTGGACTGTATAAGGGATAAAGTCACTTCAGACCTAGTGGTTCTCACCAGTGGTACTCTGAGCACCCGCTATTGGTACCCGAGAACTTACATTTTTTTCCACACATGATAATTGGCTGCTTTGCTTTAATCTGAAGTGGCAGCTGCTCTAAAAAGCTTTGGAAGCACTGACCTTGAGCGTGAAACTAATCAGTAAAAGCTAATTCGGCTACAGTGGGCTTCACGCGGAAATGTGTGAGAGACGGCGGTCAGTCTCCAGCTACCCTGCACAGGCCCTGCACGCAGATGTCGTTGGTGTCGGGGCTGCACGGCGTGCCGTCGACGACACGCTCCCTCAGCTGGTAGTAGGCCGTCTTCCCTGCCACTCTACAGAAGAGCTTACACCGATCCTTCATGAGAACTGCGGAGGGAGTCAGACAGACAGCGAGACGTCTTACACTTAAACCCCGCAGCCAGCTTTCTGTGGTTCAAAAGCAGCCAAGTCCACCCAAAGGCATGATCTGAGGTCTCTGAGGAGGCATTGTTTTACGCCAACCTTAACTGTGCATGTTTTGGCAGTTTTAAGAAGGCTTACTATTAAATGAATAAAACAGACGTATGTATCTCCAGACAGCCTTCTCGAATCCCTGCTCTGAGATAGCTCTGCAGCTTTTTGTTGTTTTGTATTTGCGGTTAGTTATGATGATTTCAGTCATCTTCCTCAGATTGCTAGCCCCGGTGGCCGTCAGACTGAGAGCTAACATCCACCAAGATGTGCACAGAAACCTTCTCGTAACAAAGCTTTACAGGGCGAGAAAATGAAGTAACTTAATAAGTTAAGCACTATATAAATAAAATGTTTTATTATAATATTATTATCACAGGATGATCACTTTAGCCAGAAATATACATGTATAAGCTCTGGAACGTTCATTTCTCACTTGGCCTTCAGTGTTTGTCAACCCAGTCCACGGGCAGCCGCAGACAGTCCATATTTTTGCTCCCTCCCATCTCCCAGCCAATCAGAAAGACCAAATACTTGGTACAGGTGTGATGGGAGCTGGGAGGGAGCGAAAATGTGGACTGTCAGGGGCTCTCTGAGGACTAGGTTAAGAAAGACCGCCCTAATCCATGGCACACTGTTCAGAGCGCAGATAAACGATGGGTTAGTGTCTCACTTCCGCTATACTTAGGCAGCCAGCGGACGGTGGGCGGCAGGCCGTTGATGTTGAAATGGCGGCCATCAAACTGGGCGCACTGTTCCTCGCGGAAGTCCCTGCGGTCGCGGGGGCAGGCATCCGTGTTACAGGAGCGGAACTTCATCCTGCGACCCACGCAGAAGTGACCCCCGTTCCGGGGCCTGAAAGGGCAGGGTGGAAAGTGACATCATTAGCAAACGTCTAATTTTTTTAGATTATATGAGACTAAGCAAGTAACACATGACAAGGAGGCCTGACTGGCACGCTCATCTGAAAAACAATAAGAAAAATTGAGGGGATATATGCAGGTTTCTGGAAAATTCTGAAGCATTAACATGGCTGCAATTAAGGACATTAAGTTGAGGATTAGAGTATAAATAACGGTGCTGCTGTTGTGCTTGAGAGACGGGGGAGTGCCTTACTCAGGTCTGTTGCAGTCTCTGACCGTGCTCCTGGTGCCCCCACCACAGGACCGCGAGCAGGCACTGTAGGGCCCCCAGGGGCCCCAGGCCCCATCTAGGGGCCGCATATCCGCCTCTTTGCTCACACAGAGCCCATGCCGGCAGTGCTGAGGAGGGAATGGCTGCATCATCAGAGCACTTACACCCTTCATTTACTTCCGGTTAAGTACAAACTCCTGCCCCGTGGTAAGGCAGCACACAGGACAGAAGGCACACGCGCGACAGTGAACATGTCTCACAAACACACTGCTTCAAGGTGAGAAAGAAGCCCTCTTTCGCTCGCTCTCTCTCTCTCACACACACACACACACACACAAACACACATTTTCATATCTTTATGGGGACCGTCCATTCATTTCTATGGGAAAAACCGGAAACCCTAATGGGAAAAACCGGAAACCCTAACGGGAAAAACCGGAAACCCTAACGGGAAAAACCAGAAACCCTAACGGGAAAAACCGGAAACCCTAATGGGAAAAACCGGAAACCCTAACGGGAAAAACCGGAAACCCTAATGGGGAAAACCGGAAACCCTAACGGGAAAAACCGGAAACCCAGCCCTAACCTTAACCATAAGTAACCAAACAAAATACAATGCTTTTGGCATTTTTACTTTTTTGATTGCAGACTTTTATAAAATTTAGTTCTTCCTTGTAGGAAATAACAGGATTTTCCCATTTAGTCTCTGTATTGTATCCCCTGACGTAATATATGCATGACGCACACACACAGTCTCCCCCGTGACCCCCGTCGTAGAGAAGCTGCAGAATGGACACTGAGTCCAAACAGCTGTTTCTAAATTGGTTGGGTTGTGACCCAAAAGTGAGAGATGGGCTACAGTGTATGTGGTTGTAGAAAAAATACTGTGCACCCCCCCAGTCAGCAAGTTTGATGGATTACACATATGCATTTCAAAATTTGGAAAATTTGGGTCATGACTTGATAATCAAGAAAAAATGTTGGCCCTGAGGCTACCTGAAAACGTCTGTTTTCCATTATTAGAAAATCCCCTCTGAATAAGCAGATTAATATGTACTGTTTAAGCAGAGAAATATGCGTGAGACAGTGGAAACCACAAATGGCATATTACCCGCTTCCACGCGCGTGTCAGGGACGCGGAACAAGAGCGGGGGCCGGGCCGTCTGCTCCCAATACTGCTGCTACTCTGATTTATGGGTATATGAAAACACCCCGGGCTCTGGATGGATGCACTCTACCCCTACGTCAATGCAGAGCAGCCTCCCGGGAGATTTCCACAATCAGCCAGGGACATCGAGATGTTCTCCTTGGAGAACGTGGAGCCAGTAGGTGGGGAGCGGAGGTCTGAAGCGCGTCTTAACACTCGGTGACAGCTGTGACTGACCTCGGAGTGATGGGGGGGTTGGGGGGTGGTCAATGCTAGGTGGGGATTGTGGAGTGAGCTGTGGAGGGCAAATCCACTCAATACTCCCCCACGAGGAACTTTCTGGAAGAGAACAAAAGCCACTAATGCGACTCGCCCCTAGAGACTAGTTACATCTGCATGGGGGGGGTAAAAGGAGTGCTGCTCTGGTAACACATACCCCCACCCCCTTTTCCCCTTGTCAGCTGCACCGGTGGTCCTTAATGCCGCATGAATGAATAGATGCATGCCAGCGCCGGACCACCAGGGGGCGAGCATGAGCAGAAGCTGTCAGCAGGGTCAGCTGTCCGTCACAGACGAGGCGCCTTCTCCCATCAGCTGGAGAACGCCAGGCGGAGATGCTGAAGGGGCAGACCACGTTAAGCTGGAACGTGAGGCCTTTCTGACACATTCCTCTCCTGGCCGGTGGGTCCTGCTGACGGTGGCTTTGTTCGTTTTGAAAAGGTCAGGTGAAAGGACTGCGAAGAGCTGAGCCGTGAGAGACCTGCACTGGCATTACTCCAAGGCTTTGGGTGCCTCTCTTCCTGGAATCTCGAGATGGCCCCCTGACTAAGAATTCTGGGAGAAATCCCAGGGCACTTTATACATGTGATTCCAATTAGCAACTTCCAACGCACGAACAAAATAGCTATTTTTTTATCCTAGCCTGTAATCGATATATGTTGCGCAACCGAAAAATCCGGGGTGACATCCCGCTCACTTGGGGCCCCTAGAGGGGACACCGACCTCGCCACCGTTAAATTAAAAACCAAAATTTGTTTTTAAAATTCTCAAAATCACATCAGCGAGAACTGAAAGGCCAGGAGGACTGACACAGAAACGGCTTGGCCTGTCATTTCAATACTCCTGTGGGGGTGCCCTTAGGGCTTCAGACTCTTCTTAAGAACACGGCATGCACCATTAAGTACTGCGTGTGGGGGTGCCCTTAGGGCTTCAGACTCTTCTTAAGAACGCGGCATGCACCATTAGGTACTGCGTGTGGGGGTGCCCTTAGGGCTTCAGACTCTTCTTAAGAACGCGGCATGCACCATTAAGTACTGCGTGTGGGGGTGCCCTTAGGGCTTCAGACTCTTATTAAGAACGCGGCATGCACCATTAGGTACTGCGTGTGGGGGTGCCCTTAGGGCTTCAGACTCTTCTCAACAAGGCAGCATGCACCATTAAGTACTGCGTGTGGGGGTGCCCTTAGGACTTCAGACTCTTCTTAACAAAGAGGCATGCACCATTAAGTACTGCATGTGGGGGTGCCCTTAGGACTTCAGCAGCAGCTTCAAAGGACACTTTCTGTTCTCACCCCAATCCTTCATCCTTCCCCGTTCTCTAAAACCTTGTCAAATGATTGACATGAGCATTCACTCCATTACGCCTTCAGATCGCAAAGCCAGTCTACAGCATTTTTAACATTTCGGGAAGAGTTTCTGGAGCTCTTTGTCAAAAACTGGGTCAGGAACTTTCAGAAAGGAGTTTATTTATAGACAACAAGCATGGAGATGCCCTCATTAGAGTATGGCCTCCCGAGTCACATGACAGACACATCACATGAGACCAGTCCGCAATCCCCCTGGGTTTCCTGAGAAACACAAAAGCCGTCATTTCCTTTTAATGGGAATAAATCACACTGTGTGCTGGACCAACAGACAGGTTCAACAGGGACATTTAAAGCCCCTTTCCCCAATTACCGACAAGCCCCCTTTTCTAGAAAAGTAGTAAATGTAGTAAAATTATGGGTATGAACCTGTTTAAATACATTTGCTCCCGACGGGACATGTAGCTACTTAGAAAAGTATGGGTTCGAACCCCCTTGTAATTTGCTAATGGCGGACTGAAATGGCCAGGGTGACCGAGTCATTGACAGTCAACGGTTTGTGTGCCTCTGTACAGCTAAAATACATGCACAATTACTAACTGAGGTGTTTTCATGATTATATTTAATATATTTAGCAAATGCTTTTATTCAAAGAGATGTCCTTTTTTAAGAAAGCTGGGTCAGTCCCTGGAGCATTTCTGGGAGGTAAGGGTCTGAGGGGCCCCAAACTGAAACCTCCGTGCCGATTCTGGGATTTGAACCAGCGACCTTCTGGTCACAGGCACAATGACATACTTTTGCATGGCTTGGCAGGCCTGTTCGTATGCATCTGTCACGTGGCACAAACACAGGCACCCATGGCCCCTCCCCCCAGGGCTCAGTGAGGGACGCCTTTCAGACTCCCAAGCAAAAAGGTAGGTCTCCCAGAAGACTCCATGTGCCACATGAAAGGGACCCTGCGGGGCAGGTGAGCTGAGCATACATCAAAGAGTGCAGGTCCCAGACAAGATCATAACCCCCACCTTAAAGACAAAGGGGGTTGTTTTCCCAGTGCCGGGGTACGGTGCACAAACAGCTCGCTGATAACGTTATCTGCCCCCCGGCGGGGCTGCCCTGTGAAGACTATTACCCCAATCTGTCAGTCTGAGGTACTTCAGGAGGTAAAGGGTTAAGTGGGGGACCACCCTCCTTGGCTGCGCCATTGACGCGGATCCTTTGTGCAAAGTGCGCCTCTCGCCCTTCTGCTCCATTACTGCCTGACCTTTGACCTCCGACCCTCTCAGCCGCATTCCCTGAGAGGCTTAGGGTCACGGGCTCACGACAAGGTGCCTCAACCGCAAAGCCGCCAATTTAACCACCCCCCCCCATCTCGACTCGCTCTAATGTCTCCTTAAAATCACACTTCTCTCTGTCCCTGGGCTCAGAGACAGTCGTGATTCTCCAGTTCTACTCCGAAACCTACAGCCTTAAACTCCAAATCACCCCTACTGCCCCTGACCCCAGAGTGCGTAGGTAAAATAAATGTTTAAAACAATCCCTGGACCACAGTGGCCAAATAAAGCGGTAACCAAGAATGCAAATGCAATGGTAAAAAAGGGACCATATATCTTCACTGAGAATATGACGAACTTATAGATTTCCATAATTCCTTTTTTTCTTTACGGTGTTGGGGTAATGAGCAAGTTCTGGCCCGTCTCAGTGTTCTGTGCCGCTTATTGAGGGTCGTGGGGGAGGAGACCGGAGCATGTTTACAGGAGATCAGCATCCTCATTCCCACCCTCTACCTCCACACCTACGAGCCGGCAGCCCGCTTCCCACAAAAAGTCACGGGGGGGGCAAATAATACCTATTATTTGGTAATCAACGAGTCATTCATCTGCAGAGGTTAAAAAAAAAAGCTATTTGAGGCTGTGGTGGCGTGGGCTTGATTCTCTTCCCTGGCTCTCGGGTCATGTGGTTTCTTCCCACAGTCCAAGAACTCAGATGAATTCCTGTCTACAGTTTGACGATAAGGCGCGACTTTCAAAAGTCAAATTAAAGTTTATTAATCAAATGCACAACGGTACAGCGTAGAGCAGCAGATGCAGACAATGAAATGAGTTTCCTTATAGTAAAGTAAATAAAATAGAAGATATAAATGAAAAAGAATTTCACTAAAATAGAGTATGAAAAAACAGGAATGTACAAAATGTGTCCATACTAATAACCTGACCAGTTGTTGAGTAGCCTGCCTGCCTGAGAGTGGATGTGAGTAGGTGTGGACTATGTGATGTACTGGTCCTCTGCTTGGGGTGCGAGGTGCTTGCTAGGACAGGCAGGGGTCAGTGTGTCTCTGCATTAGATAAGCCAATGAACACTCAGCACTTGTGGAGGGACAGCACCTGTAACAAACACACCACGTCCGGGTAAGCGGCGGCGAGGGGGCCTACCATTGCGTGGCCGCAGTCGGAGCCGTCGGCCACGGGCATGTGCTGCGTGCGGCAGCCTTTGTGGCTTCCCTCCGGGCTGGTGCACCACAACCGTTTGCACTGCCGCTGTGGGGGTGGTGGGGGAGACACACACACTTATAGAAGTACAACAGCACCCCTTATCTAAAGCTAAAGTCACTGGGAGATGTCTGGACTGGAGCCCGGGGCTTCCTGGATACCACACGCAGAGATCCGGCCGCAAGCTGGTGGCCACATGCCCCATGCCCGGCACCTGACTTACACCAGAGCAGAAAAGAAGCCTTCAGAGGGGTCTTCCTGTCTATGAGTCTGACAATGTGACCCACCAATCAGCTTGTTCCACCCAATAAACCTGACCGACCACGTCCCAATCAAGTGATCATAAATGCCCCATATGACTGGGAATGAATCAGGCAAAGGAGAACAATACAATGCAATGCAATTTTATTTGTATAGTGCATTTTCACAACATTACATTGTCCCAAAGCGCTTTACACTATCTCTGCTACATAATCCCCCAGTGAGCAAGCCAGAGGCGACACTGGCAAGGAAAAACTCCCTAGAAGGAAGAAATCTTGGGAGGAATCAGACCCATAGGGGGAGCCCATCCTCCAGAGGCCGGGAGAGGAAGCCCTAACCCTAACCAGACCCAAAGGGGGAGCCCATCCTCCAGGGGCCGGCACAGGAAGCC
>JAODKM010000001.1:4942972-4953616 GCA_026780845.1 Petrocephalus sullivani | reverse complement strand
ACCGACTGCTACCAAGCGGACCAATCACAGCCCATGCGGTCTGCGTCTCTGTCACGTGTAGTTATATTTCTGGGGAGGTGCACGTCAGGCTCCTGCGTAGGGTCTACATCTACACCATACTTACAGTGTCCTTAGGAAACCGTGTTGGTCAGTTCTAGGCTGAACACTAAGGAGCAAAGATACAGCTCACCACGGACTCACCACGGACTGCGCACGCTTCAGAGGAGCCTGGCCGCGGGCTCCGCCTCTTCCTCTCGTGCCGGTACACCAGGTGCGGCTTGTTGTGCTCCTCGTCGTGTTCCTCACCCTCCACCGCCATCAGGGGCTCCAGAAAGTACTCGTCGCTTCGGGTTGTGAAGGTCCCGATCTGAAGGGCCGAGGTGCACATGCATTGATATAAAGCAGAAGAGATCTACTGCACTCAGCTGAAGAATATTGCATCTGTGGCGACCGTAACCATCACTGGTCTGGCTGTTGAGTCGCTAAATAACCAACAGGAACCAGCCTCTCCTAATATCACCTCTAGCATTCTAGGCCTGCAGGAGGGCATTACATTAAGCCTGCCCTAATTGTGTGGCACTAAATAATAGTAAAATATCCATCACAACCATACATCTACTTTTACATCACTATCTAATACTATAAATTTAAACTGTACGCAGAGTGATTTAAAAACAAGGCCTTGTAATGACTAAACACCTATTCTGTACAGTGTATGTTTCTCAGCCAACATGGCAAACAACCTACGGAAATCCAAATTGCAAACTTTTACTTTTCCCCAAGTTTACCTTCATATCAGGAGACTGCATTATCAGTATTCAAAGCACAATACTGAAAGCTAAACATTTACAGGGTGTTTATGAGGCATGCACGGTGTGCCGCGTTAATAATGACAAGCTCTTGAACTGTGATAGTCAGCTGCATTGAGACCATCAATAAGTTACACTAAAACATTTTTACTCTGTTATAGGCAACAAAGCACAAAGAATAGCCATGCCTTCGTCCATTGAAACTCACCACCACCCCTAAGTAGATGCCTCTGACTGCACACTGACAGCCACAATACTACATAATAAATGAAAAAGAGATTTTTATTGACCTCTTGGTTTTCAGTGACCATGATAACATACCCAAAAGTGAGTCACGGGGTATTGCCAGCGCTGAGCATGGGAATGCTGGCTCTGCAATATAACTTGCAGCACATATTAGGGGTCCAAGCACCCATGCTGCTAGATCCCTATTACTCTATTTTACTTGAGTTGACAAACAGAGTCTTAAGCATGTGGCATTATGTGGCTAGACACCAGCTGTATATGCTGGAATCACATTAAGGTGATGATGGCATCTGTCACGGGCAAAGAATAAAAATGTCACAGAGCATCGAGACAGGACCTGGAGAACTCCTGAGAAACTACATCATATAATATATAGCAGAAGATGTGAAATTCACAGTCATACCGAAAGTCATGGAACAGGTGTAGCTGCAAACACAATGTGTCTTTATGCCTATAAATGAACAGCGTTTCCCTTATGATGGAAAGCTGGTGAAATCACACTCCATTCCTCCAAGGGTTGTTCGCTCAGTTAGGAATGTCTTGGCCCTGCCATCCTCTGTCCCAAATATTTGCCAGCTACTGCTGCTCTCCATTCACAGAGCTTGCTGACCCTCCAGTTGGGTGCACATTATAGACTTTCTGTAAAACAGTCACTGTTCTACAGCCTAAGGATGGCTGATGGCTGGATTCTCCTTTGATTAAACAGAATTTTAGGCACCAAAATGGCAAATCTGGGAAAAAGCATCAAACAGATACAATAAAAACAACGTTTTTCCCCTTAATTCCGAACCAGACCGGGGTGTACCTAGAAATTCTGGGGCCCCTGACAAGATGTTAAGCTGGGCCCCCCTGAGTCCAATTTAACACATCATTTCCTGTACTCAGGGTCTCAGTCAAGTGCTGTCCTATTGAGTAATGTCAGATCGTACTAATGCCCCAAAGGAGCCTTAAGAAATTAACAGAGAGGTGTCCAAAGCAGACAGGTTGGACATTGGACGTTAGCGGACATATTTTGTCACACATGTAGCATGTGGCAAGAATCAAAACAAATCGACTACGCTGCCACTATAGAGGTTTAGTTAGTCGTGTCTGATACTGTCTCATGTCACACAGTATATGTGACCTCCCTCCTAAAACGATCGAGATGCGTCCACATTGACTTACGTCCTCACTTCCAGGGGGAAACTGGGATGCAAGTCGCTGGACGTTTTAGCCCAGTCAGCTTAAGATTTCAACCAGTTACTTGGAATATCTTCCTGGGGTAATAGGGGCTATGCTCCTTGCCTCTTCAGCCCTACAACAGGAGCCCTCCCGGGACCCAACGCCCTCCAGGTCCTCGTCCTCAGTGACAGAGCCACCTAAATAGAAGGCTTACACTAGCAGGGGATCATGCCCAGTCACAAGAGTGGGACTGCCGCCAGATGCCAGCGCGCTACCGGGGAGCCCCTGCCAACCAGCCACGGCAGTTTTTCGTCTCGTGGGTATGCGCAGGGAAACGGAGCCAAGATAGCTGCTGTTCAGGGACGGGTGCTGAAATGTACCTTCGACATTGGAGCGTGGGCCTCCCTTAGGGGTGGCGACGGGGCCGCGGCGGATGACTGCCTCAAGAGGAATGAGCAATGTTACCCGGACCACCTAACGGTCACATGTGCGGAGGCCTTACTCAAAACAAGGTGCTTCGTCATTTGTCACGTTGTGCTCTATTCTGAACAGCATGATACACTGTCATCCTAGCGAATGGACCTCGAGTTAGTCATTGATGATGTTTCTAAATAAATACCCACCAGTGTCAGCATAAACTCCCAGCTTCACTAGTTAAAGCTGAACTCTGCTGCTCAGTGAGACTTCACAGTACGAAATGTCTTGGCTATGTTCTACCAGCGTTGAGTACCTGTTCTACTAGTGTCGACACGTTCCAAAATGGATTAGACCAGCTGATAAAACAGGATCCGATAGATCCTAAATATGGAAACAAATCAAACGGAAGCAACATTTCCATCTGGTTTCCACGTTTAACCCCAGAAATTATTGCCACATCTATACAATGAAATACGCAGTAAAACTCCATGAACTCTAAAAAAAAGGGTGAAACTTCCAGAACCTGGATGCAGAAAGGACCTCATATTCTGACACAGGCACAAGGACACAGGCTCCTGTCAGTGCAATGCATATCCACACACCAGGGTCTGCAAAGGAGACATACTCACAAGGCCGGTACAGAGGCTGAAGACAGCCTTATGCTGCGTCTCGGCGTTGACGTGTCCGCTGAAGAAGCAGTGCCTCATGTCAGGGTGGGCATCCCGGGGGGGACCCCCATCGCCCTCTCCCACGTGTGTCACCGTGTAGGACGGGGAAATAAATCCGGAATCGGCCGTCAGATTGAGATGAAAGCGCTGGCCGAAGGCGTCGAGCTGGTAGTGAGCCCGCAAGCCGGGCAGAGGCGCCTCCAGGCTCCTGCGTCTCCTCCGGTAGTGCCAGGCGTGCGGGAAGCTCTCCCCGAAATCATTCACTCTCAGCGGGGTGACGATTTCATAGGAGGACAGCTGCTTGACAAACTTTTCTGAATGGGAGAGATCGGAAGACAGACGAGGGCAGGCGTGAGAGTGGCAAAGGGGCACTGACACGGAGTCGCGCGATCGGCCACCGCACCCGGCGACAATGTCGCGCTTACAGCCGGACGCGTAAGAAGCGCGTTTCTGACACATGGCTTAATGCAATGAATCCGTCCTGCGCTGGACTCACGTAAACTCCGGCCATCGCTGCACATGAGTGCGACAATGCATTCAGATCGCGCAGCGTACGACTGCAGGGATCGTGCCGGACCAAGTTACCTTGCTTTGGGTGCAATCGGTACTCCAAGCACATCCCGGCGTGTGTTAGGACGTGACACATGAGTCCCACCAGCTGGACCGCTAACCGCATGGTTTCCTCGGCAAAGGAACTGCAGCTTTCGTCCGCCGGCCAGTACCTTCCCAATCGACCGCCTCCACCCCCTTCCACCTTCCCCTTATTTTCTCCACCGGCTTGTCAGCAGCAGGTCCGGGGACCCGAGGAGGCTCTCAGCGCGGCGAGTCCGCCCCAGGGCGCCGGCTTCATGGCATCCGCATCCGCAGGCGTGGGTCCGCTTCTGCGCCCCGCAAACTCGCGCACACACATGCACACGATGCGTCCGGGCCGGTGCCAGCGCCGCTCCTGCCCCAGCCATCCATAGAAACACCCCCTCCCAGCCCCTACATCAAACGGAGACGACGCCCCCGTCCCGCGCGCACCAATCACAAGTTTCCCCCTGTGCTTTTTAAAACTAAGTTTCGGGAGAATCCGCTATTCGCATCGACGCTGCCGTGGCCCCTGTGCTGTTAAATCAGTTCTATTTTCACGCGTATTTGTGTAATTATCACCTTAGTGCGACGTCGCCCTTTATCACTGCTGTTAACGCTGCAGTTTGGAAGCTATTCTTTCAAACTATGTTGCACAGATAAATGTGATACCAATAACAATTTTTTGTCAGCAGTGAAATATATGTGTGTACAATGCACAAGTTATTATCTGTAGACATAATACACAGCAAAGCGTTTTGTGAGTCTATATCTTCTGCTAATAAGTAAAGCTTTAAATGTACGGCTAGCTCTATGGAAGGGTAGATTTCCTCTGTAATATTAAAGTTCCTTTATAACCATTCATCAGTAGGCTATTTGCATACAAGCCTTTACCAAAGGCTGTATTTACTGACCTGTAGTTGCCTAGGTGGTTGAAATAGAATATGAATTTGTGTGTAGGGTGATTGCCGTGGCCGGTTTATAATAAGTCACAGGTGAAGTGAATTAATGTGCCCTTCACCTGACCTCACCTCTATCTTAGAAATATGCTTCACAAATTGACCAGGATGGTGGAATCCCTATGGCTACTACCATTAGCTGTTAGCCCTTTGCCGTGTGAGGACTGGGTACACCACTGTCCACCAGGTGGCAGCCTCAGAGGCCCCCGATTCCCCTGGTGTCCCCTGGTGTCTGCTCGAACCTGCTCCGCACATGCCTTACCACTACCACAGTGACCCCAAAACCCCTACTTGTACTGGTGCACTTGGTACAACGTTCCTACTGAAGAGCATCCCTCTGAGACTTTAAACTGGAATTTCAAGTGATTAATCAGCAGAGCCAGCTTCGCGGTCAGCAGACCGACACGCTCAAAGCCAGGCCTTCAGTGATCCAACAGAGGAAATAAATCCTGAGAGCAGGATCTTCACACAACTCATGGAAACTCTTTAAGTTAATGAATTAACGTTTCTCTTTCAAGCAAGTACATCTCTGTCCATCCATCCATCTTCCAACTGCTTCTCCAGTGCAGGGTCAAAGGAGCAAATATACCTTTTTATTAAATAACAAATATCATGAAATGTTTGCCTTATATTCTGCAAAGGAAAAGTATGTTGTATCAGGTACTGCTGTTTTCAATAGCTTCCCGAGTGTCACTGAACGGCTTCCGGCTTCCAGTCCAGCGAGGTCACTGCAGCTACAAATTGTGGACAGATGTCTTCATAAAGGCGGCCGTCCGCCATCGCTGCTTTGGCTCGAGATGCTCCTCACTTGCGAAACAGATGAAACACTGTCAGAATGAGCATAGTGTCTGTGCCACTACCCTGTGACCACATGGCACCATGGGGAAATGTCCAAATCGAGAGGAAACACCTTGCCTCCTGTTATGAACGTGCACGAACGAGTATTAATACTTAAATTCACTCATAAGTCGTCGGTTCATTTAACAATGATTCTGAGGAAGTATCAGAGCAGCATCCAGTGTGAAAGCAAATTAGGATAGTCTAAGGGTTAGCATGTCTACTGTTTAGCTTTTCGCTTACTTTTAGGACTAAGTGGACACCAGCATCCCCATAGCCATCCCATATGTGGATCTTACACAGAGGTCCTCCACTCAGGAAACCCTGATGGTGAGCAAGTCAGTTTGAATAGGATTTCATGGTCCTTCAACAATACTTTAGCTGTTGTTAAATAAGCTAAATGTTCTAGTGTGGGCCATCTTCCTTTGTCTAATGCAGCTGTCTATGCTTGACTGTAACGCACGGTAGAGAGCATCTTGCTTAGTTAAGGCACACCGGTATCACACAACCCGCCCTACCCTTTCTTGTCTCTTAATCTCTGCAGACTGAGCTCGCCAGGGACACATTCTGGAAAAGAAAAGCCTTATTAATTGCAGCTAATCCTCTGTAAATGCGTAACGTTAGCCGGCTTCCCTAAGCACTGCATCCCCTGCTGATCAGCTTCCTGGTTACATCACTGCAAATGCCATGTGCAGCCTAAAGTGTTCTCCATCAAGGAAAGCCTCACTGCAACCAGCCAAAGGCAAAGCCGCTGTGATATTTAACAGGAGTGAGCTAATTGCATGGTTGTACATATTTATCATCACATGTCGTTAGACAGTCAGAACGGGGCATGGATATGTGACTCCTGCATGTGTATTTAATAACTGTCAGAATGATCGTAAGAATGTGGACAGACTTGTGCTCCTAATAAAAATAGAACTGCATTTTCTTCGTGGCGTCATGATTAAAAGAAGCACCCTCCACGCGTTATGCACATGGATGGGAGGTCCAGCCTACATACCTTGGGGGTTGCAGTGCCAACTGGCAGGCCTGTCCTGGAGCGAGGCGAGCGCCTCTGTGCCATCTTAGGTTTCACAGCTAAGCGGGTGGATCCGGAGGACGAGAGGGAACTCAGTGCTCTTCAGGCAAAAGCAGGACAAGTCTCCTCGAGGTTCCCAAGGAAGGGTCCCTTCTTTCACTCGCTCAAGCCACACAAGGCCAGCGACAAGTCAGTTCAAGCTGCCCCCGCGTGTGCAGTGAGCCGGCTTCAGGGAGGTCAGTCCTGCCCCTGTTTGCCTGGAGGATGCTGGGGCTTGTTGACATTTGGTTTGTCGTGGCTCTATGGACACAAACCCTGCCTATCTTTCCCCTCTTAATGAAGCATTCCTTTCTTTCAGATGGATTTTAGTCAGACATGCATTAGCCAGTTCTATGAGCAGTTATGTTTGAACTGACTGGCAGCCCATTCAGGGTGTCCCCTGTCTCCCGCCCCCAATGCATCCTGGGATATGCTCTAGACTTGCTATGATCCTGTGTTGAAAATGAAGTGGAGGGATGGATGGACAGATGGATGGAGAGACGTTAATGGTTCCTGTCCCTGAGATATTTGAAACAAGAACCTTTTTCAAAGTTTTTCAAATCACTTGAGCAGAGGTAGGGATTTATTCATGTGGTCTCTAATTTCAACAAAGGTGGATGTCAACCTGTGGAGGTTAGTACCACTTACTCAGTGAAGCTCACACACATGGCATGAACTTCACGTTCAGCTATGGGGAACCTCAACAGGGAACACACTGTTGGTTCTACAGAAACAGAAGAAATGTACACAGACTAAAGGGAAGAGGAGGAAGCCGATCTTTAATTTTGATGGCAGCTGGACTGAAATGGACTGAAATCTATGGTATTCTGTTCCAGACAGAGAAGATCGTAAGATGGGAGGAAGCAGGGATGTTTGAAAACGTCCTTGGGCCCAGAGGATATACAATAGCAGCTGTATTTCTTGGCTGAAACAGATGTAAATAAAAATGTCCGGTAACATTTTCTGATGTCGGCATACATGGCTTGTCATTGGCTGTTTGGACAATTATGTTACCACATCTGGCAACCACTGACAGATAACATTGTTAAAGGCTTTATGTGTGACGTTATTATCAAACGTTTAGCAAAAAGACCAAACTTTTCAAGATTGAACAATGTAGTGAATGACATGCAGATGAACTGGGTTCTTTTTGCTGAACTACCTGAGACACCATCATAATGAATGCAGATCTTTATGTTCCAGTTGGTACCCCTATCTGTGGCGTGTAAGTGGCTATCTCCATATCCTCTAACGTGCAGGTGGTTTGCAGACTACACTAGACCAAACGAACATGCTCACCAATAAACAGTTGATTCTATTACCTGGCAGAAGAAATTGTTAAATTATTGTAATACTTTCCAAGACAAGTCCTGTCTCTTCAGTTTACACTGTAGCTATCTTAGTGGTCTTCCTTCTCAAATCACAACTCTCAATCCCAGCTTCATGATGCTAGAATCCTAAAATGCTTCCCCCAGTTGTATGTTGCTTTGGATATAAGGCATATATGCACTCATGTTTATCATTTTACATATTTATCCTACTGAAATCCTTATCCCAACAACACAATCTGAAAATTTAAATACCTATTGTGATCATTCTTTCAATTTTGATATGTTAAAGTTGACCCATATGAGATGGTTAAAGAACAAAATTAAATTATTTTAATTTACAGTTTTATAGAATTCTGGACCAAAACCAACAGACTTGGCCAGCCTAAGAAGGACAGTAAAAGCCTGTGTGCTCACAGCAAGTCGGAGGTTCCCCAAAGCAGTTCTCACCGGTTATTGTCTGGCTGACAGTGTGTGATTGTTCCTTTGGCCGTGGTTGCCCCGTGTAGGACGGCCATGGGCTGGGCGACCACCCGTTACTCTTCCTGACGGGGGGCTCATTCAGGCTTCAGGTCCATTCTGCGGGCTGCCAGTCGCCTTTCTACGCAACGGAAAGGCCTTTTCTCTGGCGGAGCCAGCTTTCCGGGGTTCCGGTGGGCTCCGGCGGCCATGCGGTCAGGCTTCTGGATGACACGCCGCCCCATTCCCCGTGTACCGCCACAATGCGGCCAGCATCACACAAAAGCCCCTTGAGGGAATCCAGTGGCGAGGGGGTCGCAACAGGACTAATATGCCACAGGGACAAAGTGAGAGCAGCCAGGTCACTGCACTGAATCGGGGAGTCCGGAGACTTGGATGGATCGGGACCATGACGGGCGAGACGGCGGAACCCTACAGGTCGGCTCTATAATACTTTGGCCAAACGTCAGAAAACGTGGTTCGCATTAGGTTAGAGCCAACTTGGAAACCAGCACGGGTAGGGGGCTCGCCAGTTACTTCCTAATTTATGGTCGGCAGTGTGTCCCCCTGCATCGTGTATCTGTGCCTCTTACAGCATTGCGATGTCCGTTTGCAACAGCTGCGATGCCCAAGAAAGACCTTTGAAAAATGCGCTCAATCAAACTGACAAACTGTACCCAAAGAAAAGGCAGAACAGCAGACCCCAATGTCCATCAGCCATTCAACACTTACGTGCCCATTTACAGCATTTGGCAGACTTACATAAGTGTTCAGAAGTCTCCAATAGTGAATACATTCTGATACTGGCTCAACAGAACCCGGGCTAAGAACACTTCTATATACCTTCTGATGTTGAAGGATTCATCCCTTCCATTAAAATTCCATTAGTCTCATAATTCTACACATATATTAAGAATACCAATCTATAAATGTCTGTGGAAAATAGGTTTATTCACCTTCATATCAGATAGGTACACATAGAATGTTCACCAAACAAAGTGTGTGTGTGTGTGTGTGTGTGTCGGGGGGGGGTTCCATCACATGACTCATTTGTCAGGTTAAATGACACAATTGTCCAAAAAAAGAAGCCGGCTAATGTGGGCCTCTGGTTAGACATCTCCGGCAGTGTGTGTTTGGATTAAGAAACTACCAGGATTATGCTTTGGACATGGAGCAACCCTGTACTATGAGGGCTGGTAATTGTTGTATGTGAGCTAAGCAGCACATTTATGGATGAAGATGATGACTGCATCTGCAACAACCTCTCTGCCCACGGCACTGGTGCCTCTTCTGAGGCTCCTGTCGTGTAGAGATCCATATATTAAACAGGAAGCAGGATGTTATGGGCATTTCATCACTATCAGAGGGGGGATTTTAAACAGGAAGAAGATCATTGTTGCTGGAAAGTGTTCAAGGCATTTGTGACAATTAGCGACGGCCCATCTGAATGATTCATAATAATAGTAATGATATTTTATTAATCCCCGTGGAGAAATTCTCTTTTCACCTGCCCCCTTGTGCCCTCCATGATGCAAGCAAGCTTGGCAGTGATGGGCAGCCAACTGCAGTAGGGCCCATGGAGCTGGGGGTTAAGGGCTCGAACCGGCAACCTTCCCATCACAGGCTCAGAGGCTTAATCTGAACACTTGGGGAAAAAATGAGAAAAGTAAGAGTGAGGGGGGTCAAAGAAAGTGTAACTGAGAGAAAAGCATGTGTGTGACGGAAGGTGCCGAGAAGGGACCTGGGGAAAATATGAATGGAGGTGATCAGGGGAGGCAGGGCAGACGAAGGTGCCGGGCAGGGCGGTATCAGGGCGGTATCAGGGAGCTAAGGCAGGACTCAGAGTGCCGTCCAAAGGGCAGCAGCCTGGGAGACACCAGTAGGTGGGTGAGCTGGCCCAGAAGCCTGTGCGTGACAGCAAGCTCAGGCACGACAACCTGCGCGGGCCGGGAGGCAGGGCAGACGAAGGTGTCGGGCAGGGCGGTATCAGGGAGCTAAGGCAGGACACCAGGCAAGATCTGTGAGGCGCACATGTGATTTATGGGCATTAAACAGCGCTCTCCCCCCCCCCTCCCCACCCCCCCTTTTCCCTCCCCCATCACTCCCCCCCCGCTCTACCATTCACAACAT
>JAODKM010000001.1:4928034-4942351 GCA_026780845.1 Petrocephalus sullivani | reverse complement strand
GACTCCTAGGTGACTCTGCGCCCTGCTCCATGCTACTAATCTCCCACTGAGCAATGCTCTCGCCCAGCCTTCCCCTTAATGTCTTCAGGAAGCGTGCTCAAGTTCCCAGGCTGCAGGGTCATAGGTTATCGCATGGAGCGGCTGATTGGGCCTCCTTAGGTTTCCCAGAAGCCAGATATGTGACGGTTCAGCGACGTGCCCGACCTGCTCTCTGAAAGACCAAGTGAGGAGCCATTACATTGTGTCCTCCTGTTCCCAGAACAAATCTCTTTGCTCTCAATAAGACTAAGGGCCATTAATAAAATTAAAATGGGCAAAGAATGCAACGTCTTCATCCTTCATTAAATTTGGTTAAACTCTCAGGTTCTCAAGTGCCCAGAAGAAGATCTGATTCCTCTTAGGGCACAGCTGATTGAACTCTGTGACAATGACACAATGCCAGAGAAAACACTTCTTCTGTTTCAGAGAGCTCCCGTAGTGACAGGTCTGGCCCACAGAGGTGACCGGGCTTAGTAATACACAGTGGCCGTAATGACCCTCTGGATTTGCCTCAGTGAAACCGACATGCAGGTGTGTGTATTATCCCCCCACGCGTTTTCCCATGGTCACATCTCTAATCATAAACTATTTAAGACCTTCGGAAAACATGCTAAATTAGCCCAGTTAAGCAAATAATGAGTTTAAACAGGTTATTATCGAGTGGGGGAGTGGGGGCAGAAGACCTGCAGGCCCCCGAGCGCCGGATCTCAGGACGGCCCACTCAGCCGGGGCCCCATCTGGTCCCTCTTTGGAGCCGTGAGAAAGGAAAAAAAAAAGACAGACATAAAGGAATTACTGGGGACGGTTTGGGCCATGGAATTATCACAGCAGGGTATGGATGTGAACTTAGACAGGTACAGCGCCGTTTGTTCCCTGTCCTTCATCGCCGCACGACTCACTTTGAGGGGCGACCGAAGACTTATTGAAGCGATGGTTGGTCTCTCCCAGAATCTCATGGGGGATATGTGTGGCGTAGAGAATGCCATGCACTGTGTGCGAAGAGTCGCTCAAGCTCTTGCCATGTGAGTGTTACAGGAGAGCTGCTTCATTGCTCATGCACTCTGGATGTCTGTCCTACAGTGATGCACACCTCAAGGGCAAGGAAACATGGAAAAGTGCTAAAATCCCTACACGGGCCCAACCACTTGCCACTCAAGTGTCAACTTTTTGGAACTACAAAAACAAAGCTGTAGGGTGGACATAGGAAACCAGCTCCCTAATCCAACAGATGCATTTCTGATTTCCAACAGAGAAAACAACAAAATATTATGATTTAAAGCTGACAGGGAAAACTTAATGACTAACTCATGCAAAACAAAGGAGATGCTTTAGAGCTCAGTGTCACATTTTTATGGCCTTCGATTCATTGTTGTGCAACTGATTCGATTTGCATAGGACACAAGAAAAAAAATCGGCTCAAACTCAAACAGGGTCCCGTTTACAAAGGAGACCTCCCTTCATCTGCATTTGTTTAGGTCTTGTCTCTATGGAAAATTTCCGAGAAGCACAAGGTTGAAAAATTTATCATTTATCATTTTAAATAGGACAGAAGTGTAACACCGCTTTAAACTAAAGCCCGTTAATCATACTAAAAGTCCTGCCCCTCATCAGTAACAAATCCATCCATCTCCAAACCACTTGACCTGGTTGGGGTCATGAGGTCAGCTTCAAATGCATTCATAAAAAACCTTGATGCTTTTTGCAAAAACGCAACATTATCCTGCAAGAAGCTGAACAAACAATACTGGGTTTCTTAAAATACAGGAAAGGTAGCGAGACTGATGCGGTGTTCCATTTCCCTCGGAGGTCGGAAGTCAGAGCTGGGACTGCCATCACACCTGAGTTACCCGCTCCAGTACAGCTAGTAGGAAAGATATTTAGCAATAGCATTACATGTTTTTTTTTTGCATAGAAACACCATAGCGACATGTCTACCCATAGAGTTAGGACAGTACCGTCCTGTACAATCAATTTACTTAGACACAAATAAGACATAAGCACTAATAAACCGTACAAAACTACAGCTTTCCCTTCTGTTAGTGAAAGAGGCAGCCATCTTTAATTCTATGGCTGGGGTTGCAGGGGTTCCCCCGACTTTCCAGGTCGGCAATCCGACTTCAGACTAGGAACTTAGAAATTCTGACTTCCCAGTTGAAATGGAATGCACCACGAGACCTCAACTTTAAACTCAGTCCATCACAGCTTGCCCACATTTTTGTGTGTTCCACCAGCATTAGGCATGATTCTACTAATCGACTAATCATCACCAGGTTCAGGAGTGCATCTCAAGAGGCTGTGAGGGCCAAGAAGGCTGGTTCGGGGAGCAGCGTCAACTTCACGTCTTCATGACGTCCATCACTTTTGAGCTGGCCATCTGCTTCCCAATCACACCGCCTCCAACATGTTAACAGATGTTAACACTGACCTGAGGTGTTCTGAAGCCTGTTTTCGCCCATTTATGGGGAAACCCTGCTGTGCATGAACCAAGAATATTACTGTGGCTTGACTGGTAGAGGTCCCCAATGTCCGATAAGTAAATTCTGACTATCCCCAATGTCCGATAAGTAAATTCTGACTAACCCCAATGTCCCAAAAGTAAATTCTGACTATCCCCAATGTCCAATAAGTACATTCTAATTATGCCCAATGTCCCATAAGTAAATTCTGACTAACCCCAATGTCCCATAAGTAAATTCTGACCAAGGTCTCCCTAAATATGAGAAAGGAGTTCAAATGAACTAATCAGTGTCCCAAGTTTGACCTTCCCCAGTCACTTATTTGTATTCTCCGGATACGACAGGATGAAAAGAGATGGGGGAAAACTGCTGGACACGACGCCCCAGTGGCTTTACAGCCTTAAAAAGATGCTGGCACTAGGGAAGCTGGTGAAAAACCATGATGCTGGGAGAGGCACTTTTAAATCTGTCCCCAGCGAGCAATGCCATCATGGAGAGCGGAAATAGGTAGCGGTCTCAACCAGAAGATCACAGAATGAAGTGTACACATGTGAGGGACCACTGCGACATAGTCACATGTGTGTAACAAGTGGAGCACACCTAATGAACTGTGTAGAGCTGCAACAACCTGAGCGATTAGCTACAAACAGTGCATTTTGATCAGGTTTTGGTGTAGATCAGATTTTGGTGTAGACTGCTAGGAGTGCAAGTGACAAACTTGATTAAAGTCCTGAGGATCCACAAAATATGGTTATAATCTGTTTCTCCACTACCAGCAAATAATTTTAATAAAAGGACTCCTAATATTTCACAATGTGCAGACAATCGTCGAGTTCTTTTCGTTCAGACCCCTTTGCTCGGTTTAATTCTAGGTGCTTCCCATGCACAGCAAAGCAGTGTGTGTGGATGACTCTCCGGCCAAGGACACTGCTACGCTCCCTTTGATCACTCACCATGGTCACTGGTTTTTTCTCAAGCATGTGAATAAACGGGCCTCCTCCACACATGATGCTTCTCACTCTCAAACCTGTCCAGAGCTGTATAAGCATCCTTGTATGGGATTCCAGAACAGATGCTATGGTCCTGCACAGTGCATTTACGTCTATCTATACCTCTCCACCTGTCCCGGGCAATCCGGCTCCCCCATGCCGTCATGGATTTGCGACATTCCGTCAGAGGACACAGAACAGTTCCAGAGAAACGTGATCACTGGAACGAGAGCAGGGCTGGGCACTTCTGATTAATGCTTTGGAATGGACACGACACTGCAGGGCAATGAATGGCATTCTGGACCAGTGCAAGTCGATAAATGTTTGAAAATAGAAAGAAGACATGTGGGAACTGCTATCCTACCGCAGCTTCTAGCAAGACGCTGCTGCTGGGGCTTGAAGCCACACAATGTTTCTCTGCGTCTAGGCGAGATACTTCTTTGGTCCTCTTTAGGGTTTTTTTGGTCTAGGTGACATGCTTCTGAAGTCTTAAGCAACGCACTGGTTCCCATATAGAGATAAGCCGGCAAAAATGTATCTGGGAGGCATCATCTTTGAAGACAAAACTTATTTACGCTATTTGGATGAATGTGAGGGCCAGGACACCCCCACCACCACCCTGCGGCACGCTCCGAGGATGATTGTAGCATTGAGCAAGCATCAGATCAAACAAACTCCTCAGCTGGTGGACCAGAGGTGTAACACTGGCCCATCTCAGAAGCACAGCTGTTTGGGGGAGAGCATCCTCGTGGGCCCCTAGCATGTGCCTCCTTCCCCAGGCACCCCCACTCCCACCGCACACCCTCCCCGGGCACGTGAGCCTGCAATCAAATCCTCAAAGTCAAATGACTCCAAACAACTGTGGCTTTCTTCCCTCATTAACAGGCAGTGTTGGGTGTAAGTGGAAACACCCCTGCCATCTTGAGAAGCCATCAGTGTCACAGGGATTCACAGATGAGCCCAGTTCAAAGTGAGAGCAAATTCTGCATGGGAGAACATGCAGGTTCAGAGCTGGGGGGTGCAACTCTGGAGGTACAGTATAGATTGCTTCCTAAAACACCCCAATGAGGATGGATTTTCCTAGCAGTCCATATTTATGTCAAAGATAGCCCCCAAAAGGAGCAGCGGTTTGAATTCATCATTCTAATCTATCAGGCATAATTTCATCCCTAAATATTGCGGCTCACTTAAGGCTTTGAAGTGATAAGACTGAACTATTTTAATTTAAAGTTAAAAACTTCATGAAGTAGTTTTATGAATGTAAAGAATTACATAGGAATCATATGAGAACCACTATTGTGATTATCGCTACTCACATATGAAAAGAAATTTCATTTTTGAAATTTCAAACGAGCGAGTTACAGCTCCAGGACATTTCATACAAAACTGAGCTGTGGTACAGGGAACAGCGCTAACACTTACACCATGAGGTGCGTGACCTGTGACCCGTGCTTGGTACAGGGAACAGCGCTAACACTTACACCCTGAGGTGCGTGACCTGTGACCCGTGCTTGGTACAGGGAACAGCGCTCACACTTACACCCTGAGGTGCGTGACCTGTGACCCGTGCTTGGTAACCTGTGGCGATACAGAAATGCCAGCAGACGCGTTCCCTGTGAAAACATTACTTTGCTCACAATCTTTTTAATAATCAACCCTGAACACACCTTGGCAGCACGGTTTGTTGTGCACGTTGCTTTCGACGCTTGAGCGACTCCCATAACCTCCTTGGCTGGTTAAAAGTTTCCTTTTACTTGGCCACGTTTACCCTCCCACTCAAACATGTCACACACCATTTGAGATTTGCAGTCACCGTTTTGGCTCGCTAGTCACTGTCCCCCAGAATTACCTCAGATCATTGGAGATAATTTAGTATGTTTTTCGGGAGGGGTAATGAAAAAAATGTACAACCAGCACATGCAAAACCAGCACCGTAATAGCTGTTGCAAAACAGGAGGCCCACAGTCAAAGCTTTTAAGGCCATGCAAAGCTTGTCTATATGGAATGACTGGCATGGCATTTACCTGTGTGTTTTGTGTTGTGAGGATTGTAAGTGGAAGTTTAGCAAACAAAAGCTTAGGCCCCTAGCTGGGTCCTGCTGGAGCAAAGTGAGCTGTCCGCTCTGTTCCAGCGAAACGCAGAACCATATGCCACGTCCACTAAGCTGCCAAACCACAGGATAATTTAATGTAGTCAAAGAATTTACCGATAGAGCAGAGCTGCAGCACTGAATGCTGGGATTGTACCCGTCTCACCGGTCGCGTTTTCGTAACCGATCCTTCAGGAAGCACGCTGACAGCCGCGATGGTGGCCCCCCCGACCCGCGGTCCCCCAGTTCAGGGTAAAAGAGAGAAGAATGTCAGTCACCGGTCACGTGCCGCAGGGCTGGCTGAAGCTAACAGCTGCTGCAGACGTGTGAGAAGGGCCAGATGTGTTACATCATTCCAGATACCCACATACCAGCACTCACTTCACCTGCAAGACACACAAGCAGTCTACAGGAATAAAGGCTTTTAGTGATAAAAGATTAACTATTACACTATGTGCTTTAAAAAAAAAAAGCTCATCACGTTTATCTGATAGAATTGTTTTATTTTTAAATATAAATATTTGCTAATTCATTATCCCAGGTTCAAAACGTATGCCAAATGCAGATTTTAAAATGTGCATTAACAGGTCATTTCAGCTTCAGTTCTCCGACCCTCGTATCACTATCCCAGGCGGCCGGGCATTCATTAGCAGGGGTCCGGCCCGACCGGAGACCAGTGTAGCACAGGTACTCTATGCCAGGATCACGTCCCCCCATTTCTTCGGTCACTGCTGCCACCTATGTGCCTTAATGGGAAGTGCAAATTGCAACATTTCGGTTAACCTACGCACTTCTGCAATGAAGTTTAAGAAAACAAACACCAATAAAGCACAAACGTAACCTTAACCCAGTGACACAGACTTTCCGAAATAAAAATGCAACATTATTTAAATTTTATAAAGAGTACCTGGAGTTAATTATGCCATAACAGCTTCAGATTAGGATCATGTCAGCAAGCCACCGCTCGCCGTCCCGTACCGACCCCCTCTCCTCAAGGCGCATGCGTGCGGCGCAGCTCAGCCCCGCGCGAGCCTCGCGGTATTGGGACACACTTCAAAGTCGTCTCGCGCGCAGGTGCGAGGGCCGCGCGCCAGGGCCCGCGCGACAGCTGCCTCCGTCAAAGCCGCAGTTCCCTTTGAAGGCTCCTGGCACCATAATGCAGCATATTTACACCACAAACATCGCGCCTGCCTCTTTATGGCGACAACAAACTGCCTTTTGAAAGCACTTCCTTTTTTTTTTAACAACAAAAGCAGAATAAATCTCACATTCACACGTATGAATCATGATCGCACCCAGTGCAGGGAGATTTCTTAATCGCATTACGGCGCTGTACATAAAATACATACAGAGTGTTGAGATTACAGATATACAGTTTGCTCACTTTAATAAAATTCTTATGTTCACGAAAGGTTATCGTGCATTCCCATGTGGGGGAAAAAACCAGGAAAAGCTGAAATACGTACGGTTTGGTGTGTCGAGTGATGAATAAATTGCACAAATTGCAGCTTTATCCAATAAAATTTGCAATTTAATCGTTTTTTATCATAATATATTCCTAGTTAGGACCGGAGCCCTTTGCCAAACTCGGCAATCCTCTTCTAGCCGCTTATGCCGGTCAGGATGACGGGGAGACCCGGAGCCTGTGCGTGCACACATACACCGCAGGCAATTTAGGGAAGCCAGGTAGCCTAATGCCATGTCTTTGGACTGACCCCAGAGATTTCACAGAATACGGGACAGGATTGGAACCCTAAACCCTGGAGGAGGTTTGCACAAAGTAGGATTTCTTAATTAACTAGATAACTTAAGCCAAATGTAAGGATTGTCCAATAGGAATGTCATTTACCCCTCTTCACATTGGCCAGTGTTCGCTTTGGCTTTGGCTTCTCGGGGGAGACGCCGCTACACAGCGAGCCACTCTCTGCGCTTTGCGGCTGTGCACGAAGTCGCCGCCAGGTGGCACTAGTCGCCTCGCCTGGCTGCTCATCATAACCAGAGTCCTAGGACCACCCAAGCACTCTCCACAAAAAGGCACACTGAATAAATCACAGCGCTTCTTGAAATATCAGAAGAACCAAATATTTAATAAACATGAACCGAGAACATGATTAAATGGCTTTGCTTGTTTAGAAGATGTTTCGGAATTTCCTGATTAGAATAATTTATACAGACATAGCTAGACGACAGAGCAAAAAACTCTGTAAAGAGAACTCCTTCTGCACATCATAATATAGTTTTTAATGTATCCCGAGGTGTTTTATAAGTCACAGCTGCCAGCAAAGTCATTCCAAAAGATCAAAAGCTAAATTCCCAGGAATTTTCCAGGAAAACCTCCATAAAGAATCTTGTCAAAAATCCTTGAGATAATTTACTATCCCGAATTCAACCACAAGAGGGCAGTATTCTAAATGTTAAAAACTGGAAAAAGGAGACTGAACCATTTAAAATTTGACTTGCATTTACTGAATCTGAAAAACCGTAGCAGTAATTTTTGATAGTAACAGATGTGCAAAATGATGCTAGGGCACACATTTCATCATTTCTCTGAGACAGACCGTGGCATAGCAGGAAGAGCCCAGATCAAACGACAGAGTGAGGCTCGGAGCAGTGGCAGGCTCTGAGTAATCCTCGGTCTCCGCAGATGTACTGTGCCTTTGCAGTTTGTGTGTGAGGTTCTGGGGGTAGGCCAGCAGGGGGCGATAGCATCCAGGCAAGTTCAGCTTCAACGGCACCACTCTGAATCGGCAGTCCCGCAATCCATCAGATGCCAGCCTCTCCTGGTACCAGTCACCAACCACGTTTTCTGGGTATTTTACTGTATTTCCAGGCATTGGCAGAACAACCTGTAAACAGCATCAGTGCGCCGTCATGCAGAGGTGGTGGAACATTTGCAACCGCGTGTGTGCGTGACGAGGTCCATACCTGTCGCAGTGAATAGACATCATCTGCCGCTTCCGCAGTCGATACCACATGAATCTAGCAAACAGATGAAGCACAATGCTCACTCATTTCCTGAGCACTGTGTATGCGCTACACATGGGTCCACAGAGCTTCCAAAGGTCAGGGCTACTGCAGACTAGACTGCACTGTTTCCATGGTGCATAATCAAGGTTACAAGGACAGATTTGTTTAATCTATAATGGGAACAGAAAGCCATTGGTGTGGGGTGTGCGACTCCAGCCTCTCAGCCAAATAAGATAGAGAATATGACTGGCCCCTTACCCGACGGGCAGTTTGCTCCCCTTCCTCTCCCTCCTCCCTGTCCTCCCAAACCAGGTCGCCCTGCACGACGTGGCATCCCAGCTGCCGCAGCCTGTGGGTGGCAGCCTCGTTCCACAGTCGGCTGCAGTAAGCATGCATATAGAAGACACGCATGCCGTGAGGGAGACTGAGCCATGCGCGGGTGCAGCCGTCCTGCGCCGGCCCGTAGCGGTGCAGGGCGCGCAGAAGCAGCCTTTCCCGGGGCTTCTGCTCCGGCATCAGGGCCAGGCTCTCCTTGGCGTTACCTGTCAACAGGGGTGGGTGAGAGGATCAACACATGGCCACCAGGGGGAGCCAGTTTACCCCACCCACTAGTGGCAAACATAGGCTTTAATCAAAGGGGTGTTTGACCAGCACTCAATGAGGTCAATGCATGAAGTCCAAAGTTTATTAAAAAGCTGAAACAGCAGTAATAACTATTGTTACTCTACCTCGTCACCTCAGGCACCAGAATGGTCAAGACCTCCAGCCCGAGCTCAGGCAGCAGAGACGCTTTTAGGCAACACGTGACTGCCACTGCTCTTGGCAGGACTCACCCGTCACCAGGAAGTGGCGTTTGGCCTTATTCGCGGGGTCATCCCCCCCATCCTCCGGGGTGAAGAACAAGTGGATGGCCGTTACCTAGGAGACGCAGACGCTAAAGCTAAAGGGAGATGAAACAGCCCTTATGCTGGCAGCTGAGGCTTGACAGTGACGGTTAGTACAGTGAAGTACTGCGTTACAAAAAAACCTTTTCTGTAGTGACCAATACAAAAACATTTTTTTTTATTCATTACGCACGTCAGGCAAGTTCTTAAATCGGTGGGTTGTCTTTTTCAAGACAGTGTAGCAAAATAACAGGTTTCGACTGTTGGGAAACCGGGTTGAATAAGACACGTACCATGTCCTGCTTAAGCAGAGCAAGTCCAACCTGGTCGCTGCGAACATTCTGCCCGGCACCAAACCTCTGAGGACCATAGTAATTCACAAAGCCATACAACTGCAAAGAAAAGACCCACACAGAAACAAACAACTATATTTAAATATTGCCTGTCTATATTTTGACTTTAGTAAATAATCAAATTTAGCAGCGCTTGAGCTAAAGACATAACTACTAAAATAAAGGGGATGTTTGCCTTGGACGAGGAGCCATTTTCTGTAGCGTAGGATTAAGCATTTCGAGGGCTGATTCGCCAGTTAGAACCTCGCAGGTCTCCCAGGTCGGCACTGCTTTGAGATGTCTAAGCACCAGCGTTATAAGGTGGGGTTGCTACATACATTCATGGGATCATTTCTTTCAAGTTACCTTTATGTTCTCAACTGCCTTGTCCACCAGCTGAGCCAAGTCTGATCTCAGATCAGTGGGGTGTGGCCTCAAGTCCCTAACAACCAGGTCAAAATGGTTCCCCTGCAACCTCCCAAGACTAAGAGGCTGGGACACAGGATGGATGTTGGAGAGCCAAATACCTCTCTTCTCAAAGTCAGGACACTTCACTGTCAGTCTGTAACAAAAGAAGACACACACTTACTATTATTGACATGTCTACTTCTGTTTATAGATATTAACACAGCTGTATTACCTTCACCCCCTCGTGTTAATATGATTTAAAGGATCTAAATATGATTTTCACTTAGACACCGCCTATTGTTAGCTGTCGCGCCTTTGTGTGGAAACGTGTGAACGTGCATTTGTCTATTCGCTAATTAATAAAAAAAAAACAAAGACAGACATCAGTAACCTGGTTAATCGCATCCGTGTTCATTTTTTGATTTTGAGATACTCTATTGATCCCCGTAGGGAAACTGTCGTCTTCTCACCCCCCCCCCCAAACATGCTATCTGGGAGAGCAAGCTTGGCTGTGAAGGGCAGCTACCTTGAGGTGCGCCCGGGGGGCTGGGGGTTAAGGGCCTGGCTCAAGGGGCCACAGACGTGCCGAGGCTGGGCTTGAAACGGCTACCTTCTGATTACCGGCACAAAGCTTAGCCACGCTCTGCCCCCAGTGTTTAACACCACAGCCACTACATTCTCAGACTGAAACTACAAACGTTTCAGTCAAAAGCTTAGTTCTCTATTACAGCATTTAAATAAAAAAATAACTCTGCATGTTTGGGAATTAACAGCTCAGATAGCAAAGCTGTCATTATTAGGGGCCCGCATATGCAATCATAGGGTAGGGGAGTCAGTGTCAGTTTCAGGGCTATTATGGTAGCACAGATCCATGTCTTTGGACCACAGGACAAAACCCTAACAAAGAACTGAAACTAGTGTAGCTAATGGAACAAAACATACACACACTCATAGCTGGGGCCCAAGTGAACCAGCAAACCCAGAAGCCTGGGGCAACCCACTGGCCCATCACATACCCCAGGAAAAGTAAAATAAAGCAGAAAAAATCTTCTGAAGCAATTGGTGTACCTCTCCGGGGAGATCTTTTTCACAACCATGGCCTGGTAAGTGACGGCTCTCTTGTCCTTGATACCAGCGTATGTGAAATCTGAGGACAGCACGCCTAGCGATGCTGCCATGCAGCTTATAGCCTCCAGGGTTTCCAGGTTCTCCTTCTTCAGAACGAAGGCTGTAGAAAGTAGCAAGCCAAATAGATTAAAGTTACACTAGATGGCCTATAAAGAGGAAATAGACGTCAGGGGTGCTGCCCGTCACATGTCCGGTGTGACACTCATGCTCAGGCAGGTAATCTGCAAACACTACAGACTTCTTACTGCAGCATACATGTAAATGCGTGTGCAGACTGGTCTCGAATTGAAACTCACTCCAGCCAGCTGACCATCACTTGGTAGAATAATGAGAGTTAAAAGCATTAAGAATATTACAGGATGATAGAGTGGGTGAGTGAATTCAGTATCTTAGATCAGTGTTTCCCAACCCAGTCCTCGGGGGAACCCGGGCAGTCCACGTTTTTGCTCCCTCCCAGCTCCCAGCCAATCAGGAGCACCGATACCTGGCACAGGTGCGCTGGGAGCTGAGAGGAAGCAAAAACGTGCGCTGGGTGAGGGAACACTGCGTTAGATGGTGACTTGCCGGTGTAGATGTCCTCCTCCTGGCGATCGGCGGCCGTCCTCTTCCCGGGCGGCTTACCCCGCTCCCGGAAGCGCACCGTGATCGCCGCCGCCTGCTTCTCACCGCCACCAGCAGCCACGAAGCTCTTCGTCTCCACCAGTTTGCCGAACCGTTTGCCGAGGAAGTGGTGCACGGCTCTCCGGTGCTCCTTGTCGCCGTCGCCCCTGAAGGTGAAGAGCGACCCGGGGACCCTGGCATCCACAAACCTGAAGAAGCCCTGCGCCTCTTCGCGGGACACCAGGCGGGCCAGCTCCCGGTAGTCGGGGTTCGGCGCCGCTCGGATCTCGCCTCGGCTGGTGGCGGTCACTAGCTGGGGGAAGGCGTGCCGCACGGCCCGGTGCACGCTCGCCCTTTGCCGCTTGTCTGCAAACGTACCCAGGGACACCTCGCTGCGATCGCAGCACAAACCACTTTCCGTGGCGAACCTCTCCAGCTCATCGCGGGCCGAACAGCCCAGAATGTGCTGCAGGTCGGGAAGCTGCTCCCGCGCACAGTGGCCCGCAGCCCGCCCGGATGCCTCCTCCCGTCCGCCCTGCTTTCGGCCACCCCCGGTCTCACTACCAAGGCCCGGCTGCCGGACAGCGGCACACGGTTCCGAATGGGACTGGGCCAGACTTGCTGTGTGCACCGGCTGCCCGTCCGTGTTAATTTCAGTCACGACAAAGTCACTTGTGAGAGTTTTTACGCTCCCCTGGAAACCTTCGTGGTTTGAAATAAAGAAAGATGAACTGCAGGTCGTTTCTGCTTGGTCCATCCTATGTGATCACTTAAGCTTAAACGGTACCGGTGTGACAAAGTGTGATCAATGTGCACTCCGCTCGTAGGCAGCCCGTAAACCTGATAATTAGGCAAGGAGCGACCCGCGTTTGACAGCATTAAAGACAAATACGCTTCATGTGCTATTTAATCTACACATTTTACTTTCAAAGATACTATTATGTATTATATTATGTATAATACTATGATAGGTATGAGAAACTCGTTAAACGTAACACACTTCGCATGCATCCCGCACGATCTGGGAAAAGTGCCGGACTATTGCAATGCATACCGCCAGATTTGCAATGTTTGCTTCGGAGTGAGTGGCGCGTGCTGCACGGCGCGCGGCGCCGTCGGGGCACTTCCGCGTCACGTGTCCTGCGAAATGCCATTAAAGGTGACGGCCGAAAGTTTCAGTATGCCGATAAAAAATACTAAAAAATGTTACGGCCAGGAAGTTACAGAAATGTCTTTGTTTTCTATAATATTATGGGGATTTTAGCAGCAGTATTCAAAGCAGTTCATGTTTTTTTTATGTTCCTGTGATTTTAAAGGTGAGTTCTTAATTGTAGCTAAATCATATGGATAAGGGATGCATTTGCAAAAAATGTTTCGAAGTGATTGACCTGCGAATATTTCTTTCAAGACCAAGAAAGGGAATAGCTAAATAATTAATGTTTAGATTCTTACTTGTTGCAAATACACAGTTCATTAACTGTTAATAATGCATGCGGTTATTTGAACGAAAAAAAAAAGATTAATATGAAATCAACATACTTCATTTTTCAGGATGGCTAAACCAATCGCCCCGTCTACATTTGTCCGGAATCTGACTTACGGAAAACTCTGCGAATTGTCCGACTTTCTAGATCCGCAGGATAATTGGAAGAAAATCATTGTCAACATTTACAAACCCACGGGAGAAGCGAGATACACGCAGAGTAATTTAAGGTACTGGAATATATAGGCGTGCAGTATTAGCGGGCTGCGCTGTCACGGTGACATATGCAGCAAGGTGAACCTGTTACTATATGGTCTGCCAAGATGGATAAAACGCGTCATTTCTCTTCCTTGGATGCATTTGCAATAATGCCCCAATCATTCGTCTACTTACAAAATACAGGCATAACCTTTGGTAATAATTTTCATTTTTTCTCTGTGCTGTCGCTTGTAGGAAGTTTGAGGGGTTGGCGGCTTCGGGAAAAAGCCCCACCGTTGAACTTCTGCATGACTGGGGAACCACTAACTGCACAGTGGCTGACTTGGTGGACATTTTAGTAAATAACAATCTTCTGGCAGCAGCCGATATTTTACTCCCAGGTAAGCTGAAATGTTTGAGCAATTTAGGTCATCCCATAGTACATGCCATGCGATCTAAAACATTGATTGTAAGGATGTTAACAAATTTTAAAGACGCATCACATGTGCATTTCCAATTTACACAAGGCTTCCCACTAATGGTAAGAAGAACCCGAAGTTCTGTATAGCATTGCGTGTTCTACTTGTATCACTGTGTATGTGACAAATAAAGAATCGTGAATCCTGTCCCAGGAAGAGAGGAATCCACCACGGTGACTGTCCCATTTGGCAGGGTGGGAGATGAGCTGTTCCCCCAAAGCTCTCAAGAGCCCGTGGAAGATGAGAAGCAGCCCAGTGACTCCGG
>JAODKM010000001.1:4910174-4923826 GCA_026780845.1 Petrocephalus sullivani | reverse complement strand
TATAAAAAAAACGTGGACCACTGTATCAAAACTCCTCCCCCCACTAAATACACAGTAAAATGGGGGCAGCTGCAAGTAACTTTGTTATTTATTTTTTGTTTTTTCTTTCTTTGTTATTTACAGCCTTTTAATCCATCATAAAAACAGGATGGTCCTGTTTGTAGAAAAAAAAAAATGACAATATGACATTAGCCGCGTCTACTCTCAATGTGTCGTCCTCAGCGTGACGTGAAGATACGCGCTTGTGTTACGTCTCGAAGCCTCTTTGCGGACACCGTAAAAATATGGCATTTCCTATGGTCTTAGTTACACTATGAACGTGTTATTACTCTATCTCGCATGTATCTTATTGGATGTACATTCCTTATAGCAACCTGTAAGTAGAAATTCACATTTGACTAGGCCTAAAGTATCATCTGTGTGCATAGATCAATCTCAAGTGGACTTTGAGGATTTCATAAAGGGAATATAGGGGATGCTTAAATTTCAAAAATGTCTTCTTACACTATTTGGAATGTTCCATTGTGAACCATTTTGGAGGGGTGATCAGTCTTCGTCCTCGCCTTCCCCTGGACCTCGAATCATCCTACGCCCGCCCCTTTTTCCAGCGGGACCCTTGGGTTTGGCGAAGGCCTGCTTGTGTGCATGCTGCTTGGGATGGACCTCCTCATACAGGAAGTCGCTGGTCAGCTCATCGCCGCTTTCAATCTCCAGCTGAGAGCAAGCCAGATCAGCAATGTCAGCTCTTATGGAGTCATACAAATACACTCCAAGTCAATTCTACGCTGTTGGATGAGCCCATGATTAAGATAATGAGCATTCATTTCCAAAATATGCATTTCATTTTATGTCAACTTTTTAAGACAAAATCATTGTGATTAATCTTTCTGAACCAAAGCACAATAATACAGTTGAGTAATTCCGTTGTTGCATCCTCACCTTCTTCGCTACTTCAATGTGAAGACCGTTTTCCACCATGTCGATTAGCGGGTTCTTGCAGCTTGAGTAGAGCATTCTCTCCTTGATACTGCACGTGTAGCCAGGCATGGAGTATATGAAGACTGCAACATTCATATGTGAGATCAGGTCAAAATAGCAGCCTGGCCAAGCATCATAGCTTCTGGGCAAAATCCTAAGAGTTATCCTATTGCCATGACGGCACTAAGAGGTATTTGTGAAAACAAAAAACAAACATCACTAGGGGGTATCAGTTGTACCTGAATGGAAAACGCACCAGAATTTTCCTTTGTGAATTGGCAAACTAATTCTGAATGCTTGGTTTTACAGCTCACCTGTGGACTCCATGTAGTCTCCTTCATGGGAATGCTTGTACAGGAAGAAATGGTAGCGGGCTGAATCTTTGGGAATTCTTTTCGGCAGGTCCTTGACTTCCGTGGGAGCCGTGCTGGACAGCTTTATGCTCTCCTTCGAAAAGTCGATTTCCTGTTGAGAAAAAAAAAGAAATACGACAACAAATAACAGCAGTCACTTCAAAAAGGAAAATTATCATTAAGCTTTACTGAGCATGCTCTCTGCCGGCCAGATGTTAACCATCTGCCTGCAAAGCACTTTAATGCTATATTCTAAAAATAAGTATGCTATAAAAAAGGGGGGAACTGTGGGCTGTTTAATGTTCTACCAAAAAAAAACTGCAGGAAAAAGTCAGCATTAAACCAGGCATTGCAGGTGACACAGATTCTTGGCCCACTCATGTAAAGCCACCTTTCACTTAAAAGCCCAGTCACACTGCTCTGGCCAATCACATCCTCTCCCCCCACTCCTCTGGCCAATCACAGTCCCCCATATTCCTCTAGGGGGATGGCTGGCACTGATCACAGTTTGCAGAAACTGAGGGAATCTGGGTTTTGCTTACAAGTTGAACATAGCTGAGCTTCTTCTCCTTGAACTGCTCCAGAGCCTGAACAGCTTCTCGGTCCATGGGGAAAGCCACACCCTGCAGGGTCTGCTGCTTGGTGTCCACACTGATGTCTGTCTGCACCTAAGAGTGAGGATGCCAAACATAACTACGCCGTCATGGATCTGAAAGAACCGGTAAATAAATATAGAGAAGCATTTCCGAAAGTGGCTCTGTGGTCACTACATGGCAAAAGCAGAAGGTGGGTGGATTCTGCAATGTCACATGCACACAGAGAATGAAAACGCAGAAAGGATGCTACTAGAAGCCCTTAGGTACGACTGCAGAAGGGAACAAGAAATGGCTACATCTGAGAGAAAGTTCTGCTCGGCTGGTGGGCCGTTGTTTCGGGAGGCGAAACGGAGCCGCGCGGGAGGCGAAACGGAGCTCGTCTTCCTCACAGAGCTGCGGGACTGTGGTGCTGTCCATCCGCTTGCTAAACACAATGCCCCTGGCTAATAGTACCATACACATCCCAAAGCCTCCTCCTGATCCGCACCGGGAGCTGACTGCAGGGGAAATGCAAACACAGCTTCCTGTTATAAACTTTTTTTTTTTTTTAAACAGAGAGTATGTTTACTAGTCAACTCGGCTATTTCCTTTTATGGACAGAATGACTACAGTGAATGAGCTACATTTATCATGGTGCACACATATATTCCCGTGCTTGCAGATCTACCGTATAAACAGACACAGGTACGAATAACTGATGCCTTTATTTGATAACAGCAAATCTTGAATAGTTCTGCTTCAAGAATCTATTTCACAAGAAATTTCAGGTGACTCAGGACAGCAATGTTAACATGGATTAAGGAAAATAAAAGTTTGCTGTAATAAATCACTGCTTCTGAACAGTTCATTTTCCTATCTTGGTCACATGAAAATGCTAACCAAATAATGACTTAACATCATAAATCCTCCAATCAGAGAACGGCACTCACATTCGACTGACACATGTAAATCGCAAGCAATGACCACTAAATCAACTGTCAGAATGAAAAGCAGATTCACTTTTGGTTTAAAAATGAATATTTGATTTGTTTTTGGAGTAAACCAGGCTTCGTGTTAACCCAGCTCCAATGTGTTTCCTGTTTATGACACGCACAAGCCGCCCTGTAGCATTTAATTCTGAAAACTCTGCCAATATTGTGAATTCATACCCATTGCTGGCATGATTTCACTCAAGCCAGTATCAGCAATCCTTAGCGTGATTGATGGCCTCTTCCCAGCACAGCCTGGCTGACAATGCTGACCTTGGGCTACTTCGCTAGCCTTAGGGCCAGTACATCTGAATCAGCTCAATGAGCAGCTCTCCGTTTTACACTGAGCTTGAACTAATATTTGAATACAACCAAATCTGGAAAATATCTAGAATTTTCCCCATGGCTCTGAAAATTATGCAAAACTGTAAGATACTTAAACACCATTGAAGTGGAAGGAACATCTTCAAAATTTACACAAAGAAAGAAATCCATGCAACTTCTATAACAGCCATCTAGAACCTCTGCTAGGAAGGCCATGGCATGAGGCAGGGGATAACCTGACCGGGATGTCCGTCTGTCACAGAGCACACCGTTGTACACAGTGCAAAGCTCATTTATGACTAAGTCGAAATGTAAGCATGCAAGTTAGTGTGTAATTACATACATGTAAGCATGCAAGTTAGCATGTTATTACATATTTGTATGCACGCAAGTTACTGTGTTCTTGCACATACGTAGAGTGTAATTACATATATATAAGTGAGCATTTAGTGCAGGGGTGCCCCTGCAAACTGTGTTGGATTCTGGCATTCCAGGACTGGAGTTGGGCACCCCTGGTTTAGTGTATTATTACACATGTATTGTGTTATGACATACATGTAAGCAAAATAGTGTGTTATTACACATATGGAGAACAGTACAAGTGTGTTGAACCAAATATGCCTGTGAATGTGTGAGAGTACGAACAAATTAGTATCTGGACAAGAGGCTAGTGAGCACGAGAGCATACGCGGGGTGACGGGCTACCTCGTTGAGTTTGATCTGTCTCAGCTCCTCCTCTGCGGCAGTCAGAGGGAGGGGAGCAGCCTGGGAGGTCAGGTATTTTCTGTACCCGCTCAAAGACAGGTCATCCTGCAAAAGGAGCAGAGACAAACTCACAGGAGGACAGAGACGCCCCACGGCCCGAAATGAGACACTTCATTTTACTGCTGGTGGCCTCTTGTTTTAAGATCCTTAACTCGAATGTTCTAGGTTCTCCCTGGATAAAAATAACATTGGTGTAACACACACCTTTACAGTGCCGAAGAGCTCATCTTTAATGTGACCGCCTCCAAACTCCTTCTTCACAGTGGCTCTGGTAGCAGCATACAGCATCTTGTGCCGCACCTATTGGGCAAGAAACATACTCCTCACACCCATAAACCCGCAGGCCCACTGCAGTCTTTTTAATTGCTAGTGCCAGCCACTATGCTGAGCTGCCCCTTCCTGGATGCTAAAAGCAGAGCTCTGGACACATTTTGCCCTTACAATTCATGCTGTCACTGGCAGTTACCCCATTTAAGGGAAAGCGAACGGCAAATTAGCATCACAAGCCCTCCACGCTGAGCATAAGCACACAATGGCCCCCTTTCATGTGGTCGTATAAACAATCAGTTTCCTCAAACCCCTACATAAGCGTAAGATCCAAGTGCCACGGAGCCGAAAGAGCATTCAGAAGGACCGATGGCCGTGTGCGGCTCTGCGGGTTAGGACTCTGTGCCCATGATCGGAAGATCGCCAGCTGAAATCCCCTGGCTGGCAGAGTAGTTTCACTGCTGCTCACTTCTGCAAGGCCCCTGATTCCCAATTACTCCAGGGATTGGCTGAACCCGCCTTCACAATTCTATGTTGTTTTGAAAAGAAGTGTCTGCTAAATGAATAAATATGATCTGAAAATCCTGTCATAATCCTGTAATCTTTCCCCTAATTAAACCTACACCTCAAACCTGGTGCAAACGACAGCAGTGTGCAGCCACTGTGAAGGCATCCGCCGCCGTTGAAGAATCTAACGAGTCGGAGCTTGCTCCCATCAGCTCCGAACTACGGAATGTTCCGCTTAAGCCGCACGCAGGTCGCCCCGGGCGTTCCTAAGCAACACATACGGCAGAATGGTCGGGGGACCAGGCCAGGAAGATCCACTCGTATCCTTGGTTGTTGGTGGAGTCGAGCCGGTACAGAATGTAGCACGGCAGGCCGTCCTCCAGCAGAGGGAGGATGCAGGAGTCGTAGTCCTGTTCCCACTGCTTAGCGGCCTTCTTTGTGCCACCAAGAACCAGTTGTTCTGAAATGAGAGCAGCGGAATCAGCCATAATGCCGCGCGGTGCGTCTGTCAGTCGGCTGGGCCCGTCTCGCATGGGAGCAAATACAGGACGTTAGGAGCAGCCGTAGATAAATAGCTATAGCTTGCAGTGGTTACGTCGGGCGATTGGTTAATTGGTGCAGATGTGGGCGGGGGTCCTGAACTGGGCGGGGCCGTGTCAGGCGGGGTGAGCAGAAACTCACCGTCCTCGATGACAATCTTCAGGACCCGATAGTCGCCATTCCTTGCCTTGGCGAAAATCTCCTTCACTTCCTCAGCAGCTGTGATGATTGGGTTGTGAGAGAAATGGACACATGAAACAAATTCCCCCCCCCCCCCCAGCCTTTACGTCATTTCTGAAAAGTGAACTACACTGAGCTGCATACACAGTCCACACCTCCTTCTAAACATGCCAAACAGCGCACCAACAATCATAAAGCAGCTATACGTTGTCCAGTATCCTAGAGATGGAAAATGAGCAAATAATCACAATTTAAGACTCTCCTGTTTACAAGCATACTTGACAATAAACATAGGTGTAGTTTCAGTTGAAAATATGGATATATACAGAAGAGCTTTGATGTCCTAATAACTGAGCTGAGGGTGTTAAATACTGTTAAGCATCCTAATGTTAAATTAAAATAAATTAAATGCGCAACCTCATAAAAAATACTTCCAATGAAGATTTTGAATAGGCTTTATGAGAAAACTGACTCTGACCTAAATATACCGTGAGCTTAAGAACTGTTTAAATTATTTAGAAATGAAAGAAAAGTCAATTTGCCAATGTGACGATGAGTGCAGAGTCGAGGCTATTTTAAAAGAAGCCCTGTCAGATGAAGCCACAGCAAACTGCACCGGTATTTTTCGGCATAATGCCTCTGCGGACGTTATCTTTTTACGGGTAGGGAATATTGTGCCACCCTTCTTTATTTGGTATAGTCACATTTTTCTCAATATCATCAACACTGCGACCATATATTGTATCCTTCTGACTATAAGCTGTGCTTTTTTCCCCAATCGGGCTAAACTGATAGTTAAAACAACTGCTGGCCCCTGACGGCCGTCGCTCGCCCCCGCCGACCCGCTGGCCCCCCGCCGGCCGTCGCTGCCCCCCGCCGGTCCCCGCCGGCCGTCGCTGGCCCCTGACGGCCGCCGCTGGCCCCTGACCGCCTAGGCGTGTCTGTCTGCTGTCTCGGCTCATTCTTACTGCAGGTGCTGATATTTATGCATATTTGAGACCGTTCTTATAACAATAAGGAAGCTATCCGGCTACAGAAGCGTGAGTAGCTCATCTCTCCCAACTGACCAAGTGACAGATTACCTGTAAATAGCCGTAAAAAGCACAAAAACCGGGATTGCCAATAAAAGCCCTTTTAGGGCGATAATCCACAGGTTATTATGGAAAAGGCACACTGGCTGGTACTGAGACAACAGGGCTTTCCCCGAAAGCGGCGGATTCTGCAAGCCCCCGATCCAAACGCTAAGCGATGCAATCACGTTTCTCACCAGACGCAACTCAACAACTTGGCACGAAGCGCCTAGAGACGCCGCAGACGCGTTTACCTTGAATGCCTGTTTGATGGGACATTGTACTTATTTCCTTTCGAGTCGGCCGCTCTGCCGTGAAGGAGCTGAAGACGGAAGAGGGAAATGGGACTACAGTAACCTGACCCGGCTCCGCCGTGACGTCACCCCGCGGCCGCGCCCTCGCCGCCAGACGTGCCCGCGCAGCCCGCGCCGCACTCACGAGCCTGCCCGCCGCCCGGCCTCCCGACGACGCCGAGTCACGTGTCTCGGCGGTCGCTAGCGATTGGAGGACTCGAGGGCCGCGTCACGGACAATCAGGATGCGGAATTTTTTATCCGTATGGTACTGTGAACTACAGCTGTCAATTAATAATTATAAATAAAATATTTTTAATGTTTTGTATGTTAGACGTTAAATATGTTAAATATTCCGTGGCACCTTAACTACAAATACAGCTACTCCTCCCTATTAATGTATTACTTTGTCTTGAATTTTATTATTATTATTATTAATAATAATAATAATACATTGTATACCGTCTAAATGGAAGAATCAGAGTAAAACTCCGGATTTGTAAGGATGTATCAAAACCTCACAAAATGACTAACTATAAAGCTAAGCAGAACAAGTGACACAATGCAGCAGCACACGCGGATCCCCCCTTGGCGGTGGCCAAAGCAATGCTTCCCCAGCGTCTCCCCGCTGGCTGGCGGTGGCAAGCCCCAGCCTGGCCGCTCCGTCCCGGTGGTAAGGGAGTCCGCTCCCCTGACACACGGCACCGAGGTGCACCAGCGCAAGCAGCCCAGCATCGTGCCCTAGGGGGCGGCCGCTCACACGGATTATCCCCGCATGTGTGAGCCGGGCGGCTCCAATCAGCGAATGGGATCTTGGCGGCGGTGCCCAGCGAGTGGGGAGGGGGGTGCAGCCGGCGCCCAGCGGCTCGCTGTGTGTTTATGTGCCCGATCGCGTCGCCGGCACATGGCGACTCCAGGGGGGAGCGCGCAGGACGCTGCCCGGCCGGCCGCACAGCATGTGCATGTCCGCTACGCGCTACCGGGAGTCCTCTGCTACTGACGGGAGCTTGGAGGATCGGTCCGAAGGTGGAGCTCCCACGGCTTCCAGGCAGCCCCTCGGAGAAGGCGAGACGGCACCGGAGTAGTGCGGGGTAGGGGTGCGCGACGGCGCTGCGGGGGGCAGCCTCTCTATCCCGGACCACTCCCAATTACAGAACATGGGCTGCTTCGGAATCATAGGCAAATATGTCCGTACGTCCACGCTAAATAAGTCTATCGTTGGACAAAGGACCGGGGCATGCCGTAAGGTGGCCGGGAATAATGAGCTATAGCGGCGTGGAAGGCTGTATTTGCGACCGCTGCTTCGCTTTCAGCGCCGGGGTCGCGCCGAATCCGGCACCCCCTCTCGGGAGCGCGCACAGCGCTTCGCTTCGCGTCGAAGGGGGAAAGAAGTGGTTCCGTCCGTCGAAATGCAGTACAGAAAATGGGAAGCAGTGTCTGTATATTTAATAGAAGTATATCGCTGTTTCACATGGCGAAAGATACATTTTATATTGACTTATTTTCATTAGTCCGCTAGTTTATGATTGAGGAAGTCCTTCGCTTTATTCACCAACACGAAGAGGACAACACGACGTGATTCTAATTCTATCATAAAATGCTGTTCGCAAACAGCACATTTCTCTTACAGCACATGGTGATTATTGAATTTGTGAAATAAATAAATTTGTCAAAATTGAATGTCAAAGCAGCATTATAGGGCTGCTTAATTGTTTTACGTGTAAAACCCTTTTCAGTGACTGTTTTATTAGTAACATCAGAGATTTGTCTCTTTACTGATGTTTGTCCATAGTGTGGATTTATGAAAATAATTGAAAACAGGACGATGCGGGGGGTTGCATCATTATATATAAGGGTATGCATCCTGTATTCAAATCTGGTTGCACTGAAATTTAATCTATGAAGCTTCCCCACATTATAATTTTAAGTCCAGTGTGTGTATCATCAAAACGTTCTATGATACAATCACCAGAGACCAAGATGCAAAGGGGTGCATTTCATGGCAGGCTCCCCATTGTGAAATCCCCCCAACCCCTTGTAATTTTGGCTCTGTTGCTTCTACTTGCATTAAACTTGCTCAGATATTATGTTTTAACCCACAGCGTGCGCAACTAAAAGCATTTTATCATACAAACACCACAGACCAAGATGCAAGGGGTGCATTTCACAACAGGCTCACTGCAGGGAGATGCCCCCCTTGTAATTCTGGCTCAGCTGTTTCTACATACATGAAACTTGCTCAGATACTATGTCTTGGCCAACAGAGTGTGCAGGCAAAATCATTTGATCATATATTCACCAGAAACAAAGATACAGGGGGTTGCATTTCACGGCAGGCAGCCTGCCACGTAATGCACCCCCTTTTACACTCTTCTAGAACACGGCTTTGAAATTATTTAGATACCCCTGGATCACTGTCAAACTTACATACATTAACGTTACATCTATGGAGCTTGCTGACTTTGTTAGTTGTAGTCCATTATTTAATGTTTATTCTCAGCTCTTTTTCATGCAGTGACCTGCAGTTAGAAAGATGCAGAGGGCAGCGTTTATGTCAGGATTTCTTTTTAATTCATGTAAGTGTCAGTTGCAAAATTTGCTTTGTATATTTTGGTCCTAAGTGTGCATCATGACCAGTTGTTTAAATTACAGTTTGAATACCAATGTTTTTGCCAAATACTTTGAATATGTTGTCTAATGCCAAGACTGTTATTAAGACTGTCTATTCTACTGCCACATAGAAAACAGAGAAAACAAACATGTCTAATTTTGCTTATTTATTATTTGTTTATTGCCTTTAGGTCACTAATATGGTCTTACATGCATGTTTTCTAGCAAATTATTATTATTATTATTAATGTCATAATTTTAGATATTTTAAGGCCTTTAGTTTGTAATCATTGTTGGAATTGTTTGACATATTTGTTATTAAAGTTTATATGCTTTCTCAAAATTATTTGCCTATAAAATTTCAGATGTTATCTCTAAGAAAAATGCGATGTGGGGTGTTACTGATGTTGAAACGAGTGATTACAACCAGGGCATTAAGAAAAGTGTTATATCCAAGTTTGATGGTCATTTGACATCAGCAAGGTATGGTGCATAATCTGTATATGTGTTTTGGCATTAGACAATATATTAAAAGTATTTGGCAAAAAAATTGGCATTCAAGCTGTAATTTAAACTGCTAGTCATGATGCACGCTTAGGACCAAAATATACAAAGCAAGTTTTGCAACTGACATTTGCATGAATTAAAAAAGAAATCCTGACTTGAACGCTGCCCTCTGCATCTTTCTAACTGCAGATCACGCCATGAAAAACAGCTGAGAATAAACAATAAATAATGGACTAAAACATACAAAGTCAGCAAGCTTCATAGATGTAACGTCAATGTAGTTAAGTTTGACAGTGGTCCAGGGGTATCTAAATAATTTCAAATATGACATCCATTTTCTAGAAGGGTGTAAAAGGGGGTGCATTACGTGGCAGGCAGCCTGCCGTGAAATGCAACCCCCTGTATCTTTGTTTCTGGTGACTTTGATTCCCTGCACACTCTGTTGGCCAAGATATAGTATCTGAGCAAATTTCATGTATGTAGAAGCAACTGAGCCAGAATTACAGGGGGGGTATTTCCCGATAGAGAGCCTGCCGTGAAAAGCACCCCCCTGCATCTCGGTCTGTGGTGATTGTATGATAAAATGCTTTTAGTTGCACACTCGGGGCTAAAATATCTGGGCATAATATCTGAGCAAGTTTCATACGTGTAGAAGCAACAGAGCCAAAATTACAAGGGGTTGGGGGGATTTCACAATGGGGAGCCTGCCATGAAATGCACCCCTCTACATCTTGGTCTCCGGTGATTGTATCATAGAACGTTTTGATGATACACACACTGGACTTAAAATTATAATGTGAGGAAGCTTCATAGATTAAATTTCAGTGCAACCAGATTTGAACACAGGGTGCATACCCTTATATATAATGATGCAACCCCCCTGCATTGTCCTGTCAGCTGATTTTCTCATACAATTATTTTCATAAATCCACACTATGGACAAACATCAATTAACAGACAAATCTTTGATGTTACTAATAAAACAGTCACTGAAAAGGGTCTTACACGTAAAACAATTAAGCTGCCCTATAATTCAATGCCTTATAATTCAACAATCACCATGTGCTGTAAGAGAAACGTGCTGCTTGCAAACTGCATTTTATGATAGAATCAGAATCACGTCGTGTTGTCCTCTTTGTGTAGGTGAATAAAGCGAAGGACTTCCTTGTTCATAAACTAGCAAACTAATGAAAATAAGTAAATAAAAAAACTTAAATGTATCTTTCGCCATGTGAAACAGCGATATACTTCTATTAAATATACAGACACCATTTCCCATTTTCTGTAATGCATTTCGACGGACGAAACAACTTCGTTTCACCTTCGAAGCAAAGCGCTGCAGTCACTTCCGAGAGAGGGCGCATTTCACGGCAGGGGTGCCGAATTCGGCACAACAGGTGTTTGTGGTGTGTAAATCGCCGGTGCTGACACACTCTGTATGGCCAGAAGTGCCGTGAGTCACCATCAAGGGGTATTTTTGCGTGCTGCAGCTCCGTGATCAATTATTCGAGCTTCAAGAACATACTACAGGCAATATCACAGTCCAGTCACACATAACCAGCGTTTAGGTACCCTATATTTCTTAGCAGCGGGCTGGCATGTATTTCTGGAAGCAGCAATTTTGGGTCACACAAACAGATTGGAGCCATATGGGCCCTAAAGGGGGTACTACAAGGTTTAAAGTGGAACCTGCCAGGCTTCCACCCCCCAACCCCTGGTTTAAAAATAAGCCCGGTTTACTCTGTAGCACTAGGGAGGGGTCACTTTTCACAGGATACTATTAGGTCTGACGACTGCATTGGGAAATGGTCCAACCCCAGAAGATTAGTAGCGCTCCATAATGTTTACAGAGCTTTTGAAGAAATTTCCCTTTATGACCAAGTCTAAATGATAATCACAGGGAGCACGAGCCGTGAATGATGGGATGTCTCAGAGAGTGTATAATTTAACCTCAGCTTGCTTTTATAAAGCTTGAACCTCACCCATGTCTTTTTATTTATTTTTTTTAACTTCCCTTAAAATATTGTGGTGATGAACGGTTTGTTTTTCTGTCCATCTTGCAGGTGGCCTGAGGCCGAGGTCAGTTAGGATGGAGATCGCTGCCCGTTTCCGCTACTATTTCCAGCATCCGTGGTCTCGGCTGTTCGTGGCCAGCCTGGTGACCTTCTGTAACTTCCTCATCTTCGCTGAGGACCCCGTCTCCCACAGCCAGACGGAGGCACGCGTCACCATGGTGGGCAACTGCTTCTCATTCATTGCGAACAAGTACCCAGGGGGAGGCTGGAATATTGTTAAAGTGCTGCTCTGGCTGGTGGCCATCGTCGTCGGCCTCTTTGTTGGGAAGTTCTTCTTCCACAAACGCATCTTCGGTAAGACCTGTGTGCCCATGCGAGTGCATAAGAAACACATCACAAAAACGAGAGAGCCTCATCTCAGAACCTCATCCCTTTAATCTTAAGACTGACTCAGCAAAAATCACAGTGTTGATCACAGAAGTAATCCGTGTCTTGGTTTTCTGGTTCTTAGTGCCACAATAACAAGGACTGATGGAATGAGGGAGCTTTGTGACATACCCCACTACCACACAGACTTCCTATTTTCATCCTCCTGCTCAGTGAGTGAACAGGAGATCTGTTTAAATGGAGCTACACAGCTCTGGTATTTGCTGCTAGTAATGGTAACCTAGGGTGATGTCTAGTAACTAACTGTGTAGTAACTAACTGTGATTACAGCGTCAGGTGTCCCACTGCTGTCCATGGTGTGGTAGCCATGAGTAAGAAAAGCTTTTTTGTGACCTTCATTTCTTCTGTAGACTCAGGATTTCTTAAAAACTTTTCTTAAAAAGCCTCCGTTCTATCATTTTCACCCCCGGTCTGCACCACCACCAATACCAGCTCTGGTATTTGCTGCTAGTAATGGTAACCTAGGGTGATGTCTAGTAACTAACTGTGTAGTAACTAACTGTGATTACAGCGTCAGGTGTCCCACTGCTGTCCATGGTGTGGTAGCCATGAGTAAGAAAAGCTTTTTTGTGACCTTCATTTCTTCTGTAGACTCAGGATTTCTTAAAAACTTTTCTTAAAAAGCCTCCGTTCTATCATTTTCACCCCCGGTCTGCACCACCACAAAGAACCATCATTTGCAAAAGGGCCGTGTCAGGAGAATTGGCTGTGTGAGACGCGGTGCAGTGTAAACTGAGCTGTAGCATTAGCAGCCAGCACACGGTCCTTTTATGCAGCATGCTTGTGTTTGCTGTACCGAAGGAGCGTTCACTGCAGGTCAGCTGTGGCCTCCTCCCCACAGCATCACCTCCCACATCTGACCTTAACTACAGGAGCGGTCAAAATCCATGCGGGAGCTTGCAGAGCAGCCAGGTATCAGCAAGGCAGAGAGAGAGGCAAGGCCGGATAGTACTGAGAGCACACCATCCATGTGGGATTTAGGTGGCTGAGCCTGGGCCACACTTAGTGTTGTTGTAGCACGGTAATGTAACACTGCACTGTGAGGTAACAGTGTTGCTGTAGCGTGGTTATGTAACACTGCACTGTGAGGTTACCGTGCTGCTGTAGTGCGGTTATGTGACACTGCACTGTGAGGCAGCAGTGTTACTGTGGCACAGTTATGTAACACTGCACTGTGAGGTAAAGCTGTTGTTGTAGCACAGCTATGTAACACTGCATTGTGAGGCAACAGTG
>JAODKM010000001.1:4867574-4889766 GCA_026780845.1 Petrocephalus sullivani | reverse complement strand
GGGGGGGGGGGCGGGGGGCGGGGTGGGTGGGGGGCCCCGCGGGGGGTGGGGGGGGGACCCCGGGCGGAGAGGAGGGGGGGGGGGGGGGGGGGGGGGGGTGTGCGGGATGCCAGGCGGCTGCTACCTCAGCCTCATGCTACCCCCGTGGGGGGGGGGGGCTTCCCTGGACACACTGCCTCCTCCGACAGAGACTGCTGGCAAGCGCCATTAGTATGCAGTACAGAAACAGGAAGGCAGATAACGGGCGCGCGAAACCCACAAGGCTCCGAATCTCAGCGTCGAGATCCAATTCTGTAATTCCTGGCGTCTGTGGGAGGGGGAAGTGCACACTCTTAATCACATTTGCCCAGGCTCCGCAAGGGGGCTGTCTCCATGGGCGTCTCCTCCATGGGCCTCCCTGCCTGCTTACAGGGGACTCAATCCACATATTGGTTGACCAGGGGGCGGGTTACATGTTTCTGGGTCATTTTGCTCCCATCCCCCGACCAGATGTTTCAAAAACTAAATAGCTATTGAGTACAGTTAGTTGATCATAGCTAGCTAGCAGGACATGCTGCATCATTGTCCCCTAAATAAGGAAGACGTTTGTATAGTATTTAATGTAGTGTCTGTCTTTGTCCAACAGAGGGCCCCTCACAAAAGAATGGTTTGAGTGGTGATAAACATCACTGCTGGTCATGACCCCTCTACAGTTCCATAACTAAGAGGCGTTAAAAGTACTAGAATATTCAAGAATGAAAGACCTATAGAGCTTTTTTAGGATCCCAAGATAGATGTCAGGAGAAAATTATAACCAAATTCACAATTCACAAAATTGGCATCTGCCTAATTTATTGTCCGCTACAGGTACCTGGATGCCGAACATTTTAATAACTCAGCCTTTCCGTGTCTGACGGTAAAACGCAGAACAGTCTGGTGTGGCTTTTCAGCGGGATTGTTAAAGCTCCGCTTATCTGCAATTACACATGCTGTAATTAGTTTTTATTACATCTCCGCAAACGAGTCCTGTCCAAGGGCTGCGATGTCCGTGGATGGTCATTAATCAGAGAAGCTGGCTATCTTCTGGAGTCTTTATCATACAGCAGTGGATATTCTGCCCGTCTGGGTAACAAACGACTGATAGTAACAGAATAGTGCCTGGGAAATCTGTGGCCCTCCTCAAACCTTGATGTTATCTTCGTACCATTTATTTGTGTTAAAAAAAATCTATGTATACCCAGTCTCCCGCACTGAAAGGAAAAGGAAGCCGGTCATGTGCACTGGCTGTCGACATCTAAATAATAATCACGATTTCTGCTGGTTTCCAGGTGAATGACATGATGTTGCAGGATAAACACTACCCAGACTGGGCGAGGCGAGCCAGAAGATTCTGGAAGCAAGGATACAACCGCATCGTCCTTTTCTGGTGCGCTATTTTGATATTCATATATCCGGACCAGACTCACGTACATGCTTGCGTAGATATATTTTCCATAGCCATTCAAGCTGTGATGGGGGTCATTGTTATTAGACCAGACATGGAAATTTCGGGAAGGCAAATGAGGTTAGATTTTGTCCTTGTGTGTAGATGTTCATGGTGTATTTGTTCTTGTCTGTAGGAGAGTCTGCAGTGTTCGGCTGTATGTATATATACACACACACACACTCACTCACACGTACACATATATGAAGCGATGCTGTATTTGCCAAATATGAGCACAGGTACATTGGAATGCTACTTTTTATATATCCCATGCTGCTCCTCTTTGAGACACACACACTTAGGGCTTGGGGTCCGAATCCAGCAACCCTCAAACATTTGGAGGGGCTAAGGGCTTTGTCAAGGGCCTAGTGGCTTTACTTTACTACTTTAACTTTACTTTTGTGGGTCTACGAATGTCCCCACAACACTGCAGGTGTGTGTGTGTGTGTGTGTGTGTGTGTGTGTGAGCAACAGCATACTAGGGCATCATACTAAAACTACAGTAACTTAAAAACACTTAATAGTCCCACAGAACAAAGTCAGTGCTTTAGTCAAACAGAGAGGAAGGGTTAAAAATCAGTGGTGGTCATTTTGACCAAGCTTGCCCGTCCCTACAGTGGAGAGGGCTACAGACACTACAGTGTGCCAATAGGTTCAGAAACCGCGGGACCATGCAATGGCCATTCAGCCACGGCACAGCCACCCCGTGGGGTAGTGGTGGGCTAATAAGTACCAATTAGAGAACTTGACACCACCCAAAGGTTACCGGTTCACGTCCCAGCATTAGAACTGAATTTGAACCGGGCGCTTAACCTAAATGACTCTATAAACGCTAGGCGGATAGTTGCGGATGGAATAAGGTAACGGTGCACGGGCGGCGGCTGCATCAGTCCACCTCCTGAGTCATTGCACTGTCCTAACAAAGCAGCACATCCACTCCTGGAAAAAAAATACATTAAAATATTCTTACGCTAACTTGCTTTTGTCCAGCCTCCAAACTAGGACAGAACTCAGTTAGAAAGTGGGTCAGACGTGTGACCGAACGAACCCAGGAATTCTGGGCGCTCAAAGAATGCGTTCGTCTCCCAGCGTTGAACAACAAGGTCACAAGGCGTGTTAAAGTGGGACACGCTATAGCAGCACCCAACAGAGGCTCCCTTTATGATATACGACGGTACAGAACCCAACACTCTCCAGCATCTCACCTGTTCTGAGCATTATAATTACTTACAGTTGCTTTGCCTGGTAATTATCGTCAATTATGAATAATTGCTGGTAAGGTAACCCCAACCACAACCAGCTAACAGTAATCTTTGACCTTGTCGTTTTTACCTCCGAACACTGACAGTGCTTTCCAGAAACACAGCAGCCGGCTTCGCTGATTCCACGCAGAAAACCTGGAAGCTGATACATTTTTTTCGTATCTGTTCCCCATGAATCCATAAATATTTCAAACAGGATTAACACAGTTTTCAGAATGAGGGCCGCTCTCTTTCCTACAGATTACCTTGGAGCGTAATGGTTAGAAAGCGGCGTCATTAAATTTAGCGAATACTTTACTTTATACTTCACACTTTTTTTGTTTCATTTGCCCCGAGAAATAAAGTCTGTCCGCTTTTCGTCAGCACGTCAACCAAACAGTTTCGCAAAATGTGTATATTCAGTGCAATTCTTTATTTGAAGTTATATTCAATACAGTTTCAAGTAAATATAATTCAAATAATTTTCATAGTCTCCACAACCCAGTATTGAATGAGCAGCTGGAAGACGGATCGACAATTTGTACAGTTTAATTATTTCAGTCCAACATGTTTTTTGTAGTTACCTGTTTTAATGTCTAATTTGTATAGTGTAAGTATCTCAATCCGACATTTTTGGTAGTCATCTGTAGTTACCTGTTCTAATGACTGTTGCCTTACGGTGTAGCTGTAGAGTGCAAAGGAAGGCCTGAGCACCACATCCACCTTTAATGACCAGCTGTAGAAAAGGGTATCGGTGCAAATGGAAAAAAACCTTGTGAAAATGATCCGGTATAAAGCCGCCTGTCAGATAAATGCACCGCGGTTGGAGTACTGTGTAGCCGCAGGCGAAGGCCCCAATAGGCACAACCCTGAACCAGACCCAGTAATTCCATTGTTTCTACCTCTCTGGAAGGAAGGGAGGGAAATGGTCCCATAAAACAAGATCAAAAGCTCTGGAGATCTATCCTCTGGCTCCTTTCATCTCCGAGGTTTGAAGGCCCCAGCTAGGAAACGTTCTCATCTGTACCAGAATTTGTTCCTACACGAATTTCCACTCAGCCGCTACCTCCGCAGCCTTCTAAGTGACTTTAGCACGTCCCCAGGCTGGCCGTGTTGGTAGTCAGGCAGCTACAGGGCCACAGCAAAGGATTCTGGGTACCGTGCCCATGTACCTTTGACATTTTATTCGGCTCTGGCCCATTAACCCTGTCCTATGAGCCCTCATACTTCCCATGGTGCCACCTATCAACAATGACCGCCGATGTTGACCACCATAGCCTAAGCACGGCGGCTCATGGAAAATGTAGGTTTTATGCAGGAGCAATTCTAGGATTTTTTAAGCTGGGGGGCATAATTCATACAGAGGGGCCAACCTTATCATTAGCTAAGGATATGTTTTGAATTGGTGAGTAACAGGGGAGGGGGCACTCCAGGGGCCAATCAGCTTTCAGCTGTGGCCAGTGGCTCTGTTGCCCCACCCCTATATACACCCCTGGTTTTCTGGCATTATGGGAGCAGGTATCATTCCTTCCCATACAGTGTGTATCATTCCTAACAGGTGCTTCAGCACTCAGGCGAACGGTGACTGACATGATGCGAAATCCGTTAACAGGCCCACTGCAGAATGATCTTTAATAGACCTCAGGAGAAGAACTTTAGACAGGCAGAGACTCCATGAAGGAGACACTTGAACCCTCGCCATTACATAACAAGCCACCTCAATCTCATTACTCCATCGTGGCATTTTTCCAGGACTAATTAACTTCATCACATTCAGCATTGCTTTTTCTAAGTTTGATTTCACTTAACTAGGGGCTTTTGTGTGAAAGATGGCATTTTTGAAAGGCATGTTTTCAGATTTCTTTGCGAAAACAACCACACATTCATCTGTCTCAAATAAGCCTGTAATTTGAATATGTTCTTAATTGATTTGTAGTCTACAACTATTTGTTAGACTATTGCTAGCTTTCATGCTGCTAGTTGGACTGTACGCCTTCTGTGATTTTATCTTTGACGCTTAAAAAAAAAGTAGCAAGTAAATCAGGAAAAGGGATAACAGTGTCTAAGCACTTAGATCAGTCAGTGTGACAACAGGAGACTGCTGTGCTGAGAAACAGGTGCATGATGGGATTTGTGTGCACCCGTGTGTGTGTGTGTGTGTGTGCTCCCACAGGACCGTCCTCGTCTCCCTGACATCTGTGGTGGTGCTTATCATCAGCACTGACTGGATAAGCTGGGACAACCTGAACCGCGGTTTTCTGCCTAGCGATGAGGTCTCCCGAGCCTTCCTTGCTTCTTTCATCCTGGTTTTTGACCTCCTCATTGTCATGCAGGTAGGGCTCCCTGTTGGCCAATTAAAAGATGCCTGTGTCTCTAGCCGGCTCCGGCAGCCTGCCAGGAAGGCAGCACCGAACGCCGGCACCGACTTTTTTGATCACCTGCCGGCACGTTGCTGGTGACGCCACTGCGCACGAGCCCACGGCTGCTGGCCCTGTGTCTTGTGCTTCCTCTGACTGTTTGCAAAATAAGGCACCCCCCCCACACACACACACACACACACCACCATGTCTTTAACGTGACACGTGAGACATCCTCTATATCTCTACTTCCAGAAAGAAAAAAAAAGAGATCATGTTTATCGGTCTCTGTGGCACACAGGGTATGAATATGCAAATTATCCCCAAAGGAAGTATGCAAAGTGTAGTTCTTAAAGACAGAATCTTTTAACCAAGTGCTTCTATCCCAAAACACATGGATTTCATGCTTCTGTTTTATAATTTAAATGAAATTACATTTTTACCAGAATGAGATGCTGTTGATTCATATAAAATGTATTACCCATCTCTGATTTGTGCTACTTCTAAAGTTATGAAGTGAGAGTTTTAAACGGGGCAGCCCGATGGCACAGTGGTTAGCACTATTGACTTACACCTCTGGAACCAGGGTTCGAGCCATGGCTCTTGGTGTGTGGTGTCGGCATCATAGGGATTCCTCTGGTTTCTCCCCACTGACTAGAAAGATGCTGAGTTTAACTGGAGTTACCAAATTGCCATTAGGTGTGTGAGTGTGCCCTGTGATGGGTTGGCGCCCCATCCTGGGTTGTTCCCTGTCTTACGCCCATAGCTGCTGGGATCGGCTCTGGATCCCCCACAACCCTGAACATGGCAGGCGGTTTCTTGGTTTCAGAAGATGGACGGAAGGAAATTTTAAAGTTTTTATTTTTTCTAAACGTTTCCAATGGGTCATGTCATGCTACTTGTATACAAAGCATACTATATAAAGAGCCCCGTATGACATCCTATGTTTAGGGGTGACAGTGACCCCATGGAAATGTTTACTTTTATATGTATCTGTGTGAAATATTGAAAATAAATTGGTTGTACCACAGAGTGGTGGGGGTTGGCTATGTTTTGTGCTAAGAAGCGAAAGGCTGCGGCAGGCTACCGCAGGCTACCGCATGCCAGTTTGGTATCACGAATCGCGTAGAGAGTGCAGCTGGGGCTGGCCGGCACATGGCAGAGTGGAACCGCGGCTTGTTACTGGCGGTGATTACCGCATCCTGAAAATGTTAGGTGGAAAACTCCCAAAATAAACGGTTCATAAGTTAGAAATTCCGCGCCACTCCGCGTAACCCTTTCCACACCATTGTGGTTGTTTTTATCTTTAGTTATTGCTGCTGATGTCTTATTGTGTGTAATTTATAAATCAAACTTTATCATAGGTATGCATGTACATGAAAAACAAGTTAGCCTATTTATCGTGTCCCTCGCAGATATGGGGGATTAACTGCTATGAGCAGTATATCTAAAGAGTATCTTTTGCTCCATAATTAAAAACAAGTTAACCTAAAAAATCATTTTGGGAAAAAAATTTAAAATTACATGTTTAGAATTTGCAGTGACCAAGATTGTATCGTTTTAATTTAATGTTTAATAATTGAATGTTTTCATTACCGTTCTTATCAGAACTAGACAATGTTTAAAATGATTAGATATTTCCGGTGTTTTACAGATGCAGAAGTATTATTTCAGTGACACTGGATGTTTGGTTTTACTTAAAAAGTTAAAAAAGTTCTGCTTTCTTTTTGTGTATGTTACACTACATGCATACAAAATTCGTGTTATAATAATAATAATGTTATTAATATTGTGCTAACCCCATAATGTGTGGTTGGCACAAGTGCACATCACGATTTTATAACTGAATAAACTTGTCGTTGTCTGTAATGTAATGTATCAGACTGAAATCGTAAGGACTGATGTTTATGTAGCTAGGTTATCATAGTTTAATAAATGCCTGAGATATACAGCGCTGTGCCTGCCAGACTCAGTCCCCACTACCAAGCTTCAGGTAACGTGGCTCTCACTTTAGTTTGTCTGCAATACTTTATAGTCCTAACGAGCTTTAAAGAGCAGTAATATACTGACAACCAAGATCTTAAAGCAATTTTAATTCACTTATAGTTTTCGGTTTACTACTTGATGTTTTCTCCTTGTTTAGATTACATTTTAGTAACACGCACTGATGCTGTTATACATTTGTATTCCCAAGGCACAATTGTTGAAAAAAATAAGAAAGACTGAGGATGAAACGTAATCGCCGTGTTTCTCCGTACAGCGCATCTTCTGAGAGCTCGGGCGAGAGCCAGGCGGCCCCCTTCTGCAGACGCGGCTTATTCGCCCTAATTGCGCTTGTTAATTGCGCCGACGACGCTTCCCAGAAGCGCACTTGCCGTCCTCCTTTCTTTTCCGCCCCTGAAGTCACCCAGAGCCCCGCAGCCCCCGGAGCCGCGCGTGTTTTACCGCAGTATTACTCATCATCCTCCGCGCCAGCCGCCTTCCCCCTCGGCCCGCTTTATTAGACTGCTTTACGGTTTCAATTAGGCTGTGCCGGCCGCAAATGCGGAAGCCTGCCCCCATCCTGTCAATAAAACACCCCCCAATGAAAAAGGGCTCCTTTCACCTTCATCCGCCTGAGTCTAGCCGTTAATCTGCTTATGCGTCTGTAAGGGAAGGACTAATCTTTTACTCGAAAACTAATTAACAGTTTAATTACTGACCAAGCCCGAATTGTCCCCTGCTCCAATTGCTCCGTTAAGATTTGCGTGACAGAAGCTGTAGGTTTTATGATTGACTTTTTCATAAACAGTTTTTTTTGTCACAGTTGCTTCGAGGACATTTTTATCCGAAGCTACTAAGGATTAACATTTTATAGAGCATATCGTTGAGTATTAATTAAGGCCATTTAAATGAACCTAGGGGAATTCAGAAGTTCGTATATGTACTAATCGCGCTACCCAGTGCTCCCTACTACAGTAGTTGATTAGTTAAATATCTGTTCTTTAAACACTGGTTTTTCAGCACAAGCTTGCGGCTCCTTAATACCACGCCTCTGCTTGTAGTTACTGTAGTAAGTTCTTGCAGGTTTCAGTAGAGAGCAACAACAAAGCCTTTCAGAAGCATTGCACCGTTACAAACTCATACATTATCTGTATCATTTCCTGGTAGAAGATTGTTTCACTGTAGTGCATGTGTGAGAAGTTTATCTGTTAGAAGCCAAGCCCATGTCTAACCTTGGGATTTAAATGCAAAACTCTGATTTTCTGTTTTCTGATAACAGACGGTGGAAATTGAAAATGATATTGCATCTATTAACATTTATCTGTGATATAACAGCAAAGTCTAGAATGTGTGTGTCTGTGTGCTTCTCCGAATATAAAATGCCACACAATATGTCAATATATGTTGTTTGACATCAAATTTATCCCAGAAGTAGAATCTCGGATCTTCCGTATACATATTATTGAGAAAAACCACTTTGTTTTATCTTTCAACACTTAATGAAAAACAGTTCTTGAAGTTGTGTGTCATAATGTTTATGGACATGACTCCTTCTCTCAGGCTAAGTGCTCATGCCTGGATGATGCTGTCAGATGCATGATTTCTCAGCTTGTTTATAGATCTTTGCTTGATTAATGTTTCATATAACAAATGTTCTGAAAACAATAACATTAATATCAGCTGCTATATGAAACACTGACATATTAGAATACACTATTCTAGTAAGAGCCCTGTCTTTAAAAGTAAGAGCTGAGAATAATTCCGGTCTTTGTGTATATCTGGGTTGATTTCAGGACTGGGCATTTCCTCACTTTATGGGGGACCTGGACATTAATTTACCTGGATTGCCCACCAATCACGTGAAGGTGAAGCTCCCTGTCTGCAAGCGGATCTTCAAGGAGGAATACCACATCCACATCACAGGTACGGCCACCCCACGGGCCAGTCACATCTGCCCCCTTTCCTGCACCTTTTATCGGCTAAGCCCCCCAGTGTGACATCACAGCCCTGCTTCTTTGATGGATGATTGTGCCATTCTCCTGGACAGATGCATCGCCAGCAGTAAATAATGTCTGTGTGTAAAACGGACTGTTTTACATGGCTGAGATGGGGCGGCCCCTTCCAGTGAAAGGGCTAGCCAAGCACATGAAGGAGAAATGCAAATGTCACCCCCTGTGTCAGAGTACAGGGTTAAATTCCCCTGCACCAATCAGCAGGCAGCAGCCGGCCTCCACGGCTGTTCTAAAGCCTGCCTTTGCTTTAAGATCAATGGCCGCATCGCACTAACGAAGGAAAAGTAATGTTCTTTCCGATGTCATCCTCCCACGATGGTAACCAACCCACAGCAGGTTATTTTGCTGAAAGTGTTGTACCACAGTTTAGTTTAATGGAAACGGTACATTGCTATCACCTTGACTAAGAAACATTAAAAGGGTCCTTCACTGAAATTAGTTTATTATGCACTTACAGGTTTAAAAACTACGGTTCTGAAAGCAGCGGTGATAAGAAAATGACTGGATTTTATGTGAAACTTTGCAACAGATAAATTTATATTTAGAAAGAGCCATGAAAATATTCTAACTGGTGGAATGACTGTCATGAAAAATGTGCCACATTGGGTGACACATTTAAACTTTTTTTTTTTTTTTGGTTGAACTGAATTATTTCCTGTAAAACGGTAGACCTCTCAGTGACCTATTATGTAAGCAGGTTGGTGACCACATGCCCCAAATGGCCAGGCTTGTATTCTTACATTCATGTTCATCTTTCCATCAGGTAAATGGTTCAACTATGGGATCATTTTCATGGTTTTGATTCTGGACTTGAACATGTGGAAGAACCAAATCTTCTACACGCCCTACGAATACGGGCAGTACGTGGGGCCAGGAGAGAAGATTTACATGGTGGAGGCTGCTGACACCCTGGACGAGTTTAACAGGAGCACGTTGACCTGGGAGTGGCGCTCCACAAACCTAGACCCTGAGACCAACCTCACCTACGTCCAGCAGGACGTGTTCCTGCACAGCCGCTACATTGGTGCCAGCCTAGATGTCAAATGCCTGGCCTTCATTCCCTGCCTGGGCGCTTTCGTCCTCTTTGGCTTCTTCATCTCCCTTCTAGGCCGCTTCCAGGACAGCGAGCAGGGTCCGGAGAACAGGGACCGATCCTACGAGCGCATCAGAAGGAAGTCTCCATCTGAGCACAGCAAAGAGATGGGCGGCACGCCTGAGGAGATCTGTGTCCCAATAGGCACCACTATGAAAAGGAGCAACGTCATGCTACTGTCAGTGGACACCCCGTGCCGTGTCTCCAGTTCCAGCAGCACCACGTGTCCCTGCTCCCCAGAGGTGACCCACCCCAACATCATCATAGACTGTGTGTCAACAGAGGAGCCAGCTGTGTCCTTTGATGCCGGCCAATCATCTCCCTGACGTGCGTAGGCTGCGATGGAATTGGGAGCCTATTCGCTAGCACCTGTCTGGGCCAAAATGACCTGCTTTTAGAGAGCAGATGTTCCTTTCTAGATTGTTCTAGCCCTTTTGAAAGCCCCAGCTGGTCTTGTGCTGGACCTTGGACAGTGACTCTGAGGAGCATATGTATGGGCAAGCTGAGCCACTGGTGGTCACCAAAAAAGCTTTTTTTTGTACATTTTTGTAAGGACTATTTCTTAACAGGTCATGTGCCGCATATCAGATGTCGTACGGTAATCCTACCTCTTTAAGGGTAAATGTGTTGTTGGTGCATTCACAGTTCAATTTTGTAAATCGATATATTTTTTCTTATCGCTGTGTTTTGGTGCCTAAATAAAATATTTGTATATTAGGGACATTTGCAGAACTGTTATTTACCGTATTTATCGTGAGTCTTCAGCGCCGTGCCTTGACTTATTTCCATGAAATATCTCATCCACGACGTTTTGCCCCAGCTGCTTCCTGTCGTCTGTAATGGCACTGGGAAATTGCAGATAATAATAAAATGCCCCCAGAAACCCGAAGGTCCCATATTGTATCACGGGTTACGGTGAGTTCCCCATCTGAGGCAAAGCTACGGGCCGAATTCCTCGGCTTCGGGGTGGAATATACCAATTTGCTGTGCGACGTCATTGTCAGGCTACTTTTTTATTTTGCTTATTTACCGCCTTGATAAAGTCCCCCCACCCGTGCACCATCCTGTATATATTTACAGCTGACATTTTTCATCGTATCTGGTTCGGATCTGGCGCTTTTGTCTTATTTATCACGATGTGAAGTTACTGGCTCTCAATATTTTTATCTGAGGGTGTGAAAAGGAGGCTTCTAGTGGTACTTCAGAGCATACTTTATCAGATAATTATAAACCTTATTCATCATTGCTGTGCCTTGTGCTTTGCATATTTCCCGGCTCGTTATATTAATGCAAATAAAATGCCCACAAAATATGTTCTGCTTTGTTATTTCCAAATTAAGCAGGATGAAGCACATGTTCTTTTTCAAAGCTCCGAAAGGCATCCTGCTTTTCCCCACGTGGAGCGGCACGTACTTCTCCACGTTCCAAAAAGCACTGCTTGCCGGCATAATGCTTTTTCAGTGACGTAAAACTGAGGTAGTGGTTCAACTACGCTAGATGCAAACGGCTGTGGCTGTAGATCATGGGCGTGACCTTTCACCCCCTCATGCGTAAATAATGAGACCCCAGTGGGCTAGTCCGGTTCATTTGGAAGTTTTAGAGAGAAATCAACTATGACAATGCAGAAAATCCTGTTGATTGTTGTAAGGGTGGGGGTGCAGCGGTTAGCACTGCTGCTTTAAATTTGGTTGGGTATTCTACTTGAGCAGTACATTACCTATGCTAAGTATTATACTGCTAAATTAACCATCATGCTTTCTAATTGCTATGTTACTAAATTAATCTTCGGCTCAGTCTTGCCTAACGGCTTTCCTAATTGGTTAATTAGGAAAGAAATTTTGAGAATTAAATTGAGTATATTGAAATATTGGTTAAGTATGATATTCAGTGTAGGGAAAAATATGTCCAGAGCTCGTATAATGGGTAAAAAAACAATATTCACCATACAAGAACAAAAAAGATGATTTTGCAGACATGCCAATCAATCAAACGTTCGCGATCAAAACCTGGAGTAGGGGCAAGCGTCCGGAACAAGCAGCAGCTGCTAATCAGGCTTTGCTCAGCTGTCAGGGTATATCCTTGTTGTATTCAATAAGTGTCCAGAGGTCACTGAAGAAAAGGGGAATGAGCAAAGCATTTGAAGAGCGATCTCTGCTCCCACCTCCTACTGGGATGAGATGTTGGCTTTGGTCAAAGAAAACGGTATGAGGTCATGCTTTAAGTATATTTCTCAAAACAATGGACAGAGTTATGAATCTTTGAAGTGTGTGTGTGGGGGGGCATCATTGTCAGATGTCAAATAGTGCCAAATAAGCACATGTGACTGATGGAACAAACAGAAGAACAATAGTTTCATGACGTCCTTGTGTATTTCAGCGGATCTCAGTGGGTGGTTCCAGCAGCCAAATATGACCTGATGCTGTTTTCAGAAGAGCGAATGCAAGATTGCAGTTTTGAAGCCCACTCGAGCTTCTTTGGGCGTAACTCCCTATGTGGTAACTCGACAAAGAAATTCAATCACTACCCTGCCCACCCTCGAGGTCTGCAATTCCAGGTTGAACAAAACAGCCCATATAAAATGACCGAATCCCTGATACGCGTATTGTGGAGAACATTATACTATATCATCTGACCAATTACAGGTGCTATATCCTCGGGGCACTGTTCCCAACCTCAGTGCCGTTCATATAGCAGCATATTCCATAATATGCAGTGTATCAAAGACCAGCAGGATGCTGTCCCATATGCCCCATGGGACACAGATACCACAGATACGACGTCCAAGCCAATAGCATCCACCAGGAGCGAGAAAATGGCACGAAAATGAAACATACTCGATTTAGGTCCAGAATAATGCTGTTAGGTCTAGTAACCGCCCACCCAATGTGTCAGTGGTCAGCTGAGAATTTTTAATTCATAAAACCTATATTGCATACATACAATTTATCGACCTTTCCAATTACACAGTAGCATTAATCAGACAGCTTGCAGAATGTTAGAAGCCAAGGCAAAAAAAAATTGCTGCAATTAACATGAATAATATTAAGTTGACTTTACCCGACTCATCAAAAAGGTCATCCAATTATTTCTTTGAGTAACAATCAAGGTTCCTTGGATGAAAACAGCGGCTTTCGCTTTTTTCGGCGCGATATATTAGCCCGTGTCACACGCGGTGTGCCAGCACTCATTAACACCACTCACATGCAGAAAGAGCCTTCATTATAGATTAACACAGGTTGCATGGCAACGATTTCTTTGTAGTCACGGCAAAGACCTGCTCTTCAGAGGAGGGACTGCTCCTGCCCGGTCGATAACATTTCGCTCACAACAACCTAGCCTAGCTTAGCCTAGCCTGGCCTGGGCTGTCTCCCAAAAGCATAGTTACTAACTACATTAGCAAGTTATATAGTTGAAACTATGCCACTGAATGGATCCAACCAAGGGTGTAACTTTGGATGGAACACTGGTGGGGTTGAGGTCCCCACCCACTCATCTTGGCAATATGATAACTTACATCCATGGGTCCAATGGGAGCCTCTTACAAAATGTATCCCCAGCCAGACTGGACTTGCTCTTCCTCTTGTCTCTGATGGACTATTCATGCCTTTGTTAAAGGCCGATTAACTGACAGATGTAAATCAATTAAGTCAATTGACAGCCTTTGGTTGGATGCTGTCCTCTCGAAATCTATTTGAAGTGTTTAACAGTGACACAATTGGGGGAAACCGATCTCCGTTAATGAGATCATGCTTAAAAGACTGGCAAATAATGGATTTCAAGATTTATTTTTTTTATAAAAAAACACATTCTAAAGGTCTTTCTGACAATTTAGCATGTAACCTCATATCCACCAATCAGGAGTTTGCAGAAAGACTGCCTTAAATACTTCTTCATACTGTGTGACTAACATTTTTAATCAGTTTCACAACCTAAATAAGATAAACTACTTGAAATGTGTCACAGAACAAATTATGTTTGCCAGAAAAATTACTGTAATTTATAATTATGTACTTCCTAATTATATACTATATTTATATTCACATCATGTTATCTGTCTTCTATAATTATTTATCTATTGTAGGGTCATGGAGAGCCTGCAGCCTATCCCAGGAACCATAGGGCACAAGGTAGGGGACACCCTGGATGGGGTGCCAGGCTATCATAGGGCACAAGGTAGGGGACACCCTGGATGGGGTGCCAGGCTATCACTGGGCAAGAGGTAGGGGACACCCTGGATGGGGTGCCATGCTATCACTGGGCACAAGGTAGGGGACACCCTGGATGGGACGCCAGGCCATCGCAATTATACAGTGGGCACAGTTTAAATACACTAATCCTAAAATCACATTATCTTTTAGAGGCAACCTACACGGAGCTAAAAGCAGAAATGTGAACCCCAGCCCTGGAGATGTTAGCCACTGAACCAACATTCATCAGTATATGTCCCTCCATCCATCTTCGAACAGCTTATTCTGGACAGGGTCATAGGAGCCAATCCCAGGGCAGATGGCTGGATGCCACCCGGGGCCTGCAAGTACAGAGACAGTGTCTTACAGGAGCTTATATATGGGCGGCCTCAGGGGTACTGGTCCTAGCTGAAAGCTGATTGGCTGCCAGAGTGCCCCCTCCTCTCTCACTCATTAGTTCCAAACAGATATTTGGCGAGTGATACAGTCGGCTCCTCTGTATGAATCATGGATTCTCTTATGCCCCACAACAAAATCCTAGAATTGCTACTGCTGGTGATGAATCGGAGAGCGCGTTGAGATTCTCTTGAGAATGATGGTGGACTTATGGTTGGCAGGCTACCTGCTCTGGTCCTCCTTGACCACCACCATGCCAATGAACGGGAAAGCCCCGAATATCCAGCACCCCCTTTAAAATATCTTACACTTGCCCCTGACGTCTTGGGACTGTGCGAGGAAATCCACACGGCCCAGGGAGAGCCACACAGGAATGGCGGACACACAGTGCAGCATGATATATGTAAAGAGTTAATGCACGATAATGCATCATATGCTTTTAAAGGCACGATTGCAGAGGCTAAGTGCCACCAAACACGCAAGAAATTCTCTGCAAAGTGATTGCATCCTTCCCACCAATCAGATTCCAGAATTCAACAATGCCTTGATATAATGTTATTTAAATTCATTTCCCTCATTATTTATGAAAGTAAATAATTTAATCTATTTAATTTGATTTTTACAGCCCAGAGGAAACATTTATTTAAAATTATGAATTCCTGACATGCTTTACCTCTCAGGTCTCCAGTCCTGCCCTTAGGCGTGGTCTGAAGGTCTTCATTGAAGCTAAGGATTATGGCACTCTGTTGACCTCATTATTAGCCTGGGGTCTTTAAAGGTTTTAAGGAGAGGAAAAAATGAACACACTGGGAACCGGGGGCGCTGCTGGCATCAGGTGACACACCCCATTTCACCTTCTCACATTCCCAGTCGTAATTGATGATTTGTGTGCTCACGGGCCTGAGGCTCCACTGGTCATCGCGTCCAGGGAAAAACCTACAGTGGAACAAAATTGCTTTGCATCCCCTCTGTGTTGAGTCACTTTCTCGGGAGGAGGAGATGAGACCATCCATCTCTGTCATTCCCAGTGGGTCGGGGAAGTCGCTAGGGGGGTTTTGGAGGGAAATTTTGCAGTGACCTTATGGAAAAATCGTTAGCGAGTCGGAGGGGAACTGCTCATCTGTACGTGGCATTTCGAAGCTTCCGGTATGGGGTGTGAGTGTGAGAATGTCAGGGCTGCTTTCTGAGGTCTGGGGCATGTAGCCCGTTAGCCCACTAGCGCTGCTTGTTAAGCCCGGTTTTAGCTTCTCTAGCTAATTGCCAGTCGGTGCCTCTGCTCCTGTCCCCCTTGTGCCCCCCTGCCCCCCCATTCTGTGTCACAGACAAACTGGCACTGGAGCCTGCAAGTCAGCGTCCCATGCAATTCCAGCCGGCGCCCTTTCCCAATCTATACTTATCGCCCCAGGCTGGACCCGCCAGTTCCTCTTCCATCTCCGAGGACCTTAAGCCTCGCCTGGCAGGATTCAGCTCTGGATCAGAATCAGTGGAATGCTGTGCTGAGGGCCAAGGCTTCCGGAACACGCTCTGTCAGAAGCAGTGCCCTCCGCGGCTGACCACAATCAAGCCATCCTAATCTCAAACACCCATTAACACATTAGACGAGCAAAAGAACGGATATTAGGAAATATCATGAACATGATCATCTGTTGAACTGTGAATAATTGTCTATGAAAATTTTAATAGATCTGCCATTACTGGAGACAGGCTATATTACGGGACCTAAAACTTTTTAACAATGTTACTCAATCAATCAATAAATTATCTATATCTATCTATCTATCTATCTGTCTGTCTATCTAATCTGTCCATCACTGTATGCCTGTCTAGTGTCCTTATTTCTATTTGCTTTAAATTCTTGTGACTGCACCGACTTACCATGCCAAATCCCTCGTGCATGCAAATGATGCGGCTGATCGTGATTCTGATGATCTTCTTTCGGGTGTTACTCAGATGCGCATTGCATGTGTTTGCCGCCGAGCAGGCGTATGAATAAAAAGCACGTGCCGTGGAATGAGGGCAGGCGGCTGGGGGTCAGAGGTCGGCGCTCTTTCCCGGCCACCTGGCCACCCGTTGGAGCCTTAAGCTCAAAACCTGGGGTAGCTGTGCTTTCCTGGACGTCTCACTGCCGCTGCACTGCAGCTTGGCCACCGTTTGGCAGATGGTGGGAGGGGCGGGCTCGTCTCAGTGCCGAGCGGGGAGAGGGCTTGCTGGAGCTGGGCCAGGAGCAGCAGAAGAGTGAATGATGTGCAGCAGCAACAGAGTGAATGATGAATTCAGTGAGGTGATGTATACTTATAGGTGCCCCTGCAGATGCCTGCGTCAGCGTGTCTGAGGAGGCTTACAGTTTTATCGTCTAATTTGGATATTTAAGTTCTTGTAAATCTGGCTACTTTTTGTGCAGTAGGGGCATGGGTACCCTGGCAGATTCCGGGACCCTTTAATATGTAAAGCTACATGTAAAGATTGGCAGAGGGCCCAAGGTGACATTCCGTCTCACTACATCTTGAGCTTTAGCACCACAGCTACATTCTTGGGACTTGTATTGGTGACCTTCTGGTCACTGTTTAGTCCCTTTGCAGGGTAACAAAGGTTACTATAGTGGAACAGCGTACTGTGGACGGGAACTTCTGACCGTTTCGGAAGATAGCTTTTCATTACAGGCATTTCACAGAGAATAGGAACAGGGATCTTAGGTTAGACCAGAGGAGAGCCGATCTCAATAAATCCACAGGATCATTAGCAACCAAATGACCCATTTTCAGCCTAACGAAGAGTTATAAAGGCTCTTGAAATTGGTCTCATAAAGGGCTTTGGACCCATTTGCATTCCGTTAGCCGCTCGGCTAATCTCCTACATTTTCCATACAAACAAGTATAGTTAAGGAAATAATGATGTCAGTGACTTCAAGCTGTAAGTTTAGCAGATGAGATCAATAGGGGAATCTGATTTTCTGACTTTTATGACTATATTATATACCAAAAATAAATGCCACTTAACTTCATACCCAGGTACACACAGTATTTTGTTGGCAAATTCCCAAACTTTTTCTTCTTGGGTATTGAAACATCCTCATTTGATATTTTATTTTTCGCTATTTTTAAATTCTTGTGTTGAACAGGCATTTATAAAATATTTATCAGTGAAAACAAGCAGTCAGTGACGCCACAAAGGAACGTTACTATTAATCTTGTAAATGGACAAGTTTATTTCACCATTACACAGTAACAAGCCACAGAATAAATTAAACTAGAAATTAACGAAGACCTAGCAAACAACAGAACATGTTCACATAAGTAAAGGGAAAATGAAACAGATGTTCTTCACTACTGAGAAATACCACAATCCTTAGGGGCGGTAAAGAATCAAAAATTAGTAAACCTTCAACATCTAGTACAGTCATGCCAGTTTAGGTACTTTTCGCAGACTTTCGCAGTTTGTCATGAATGTTTTCTTGCTCACGGTTACCGGAAACAGGACGGTTGGACCTCTGTGGCCGAGAGCACGCTTACAGCCCAGCGTCCGTTTGGTACGGTACACGTCTGTATTTGGTATAAAGAGGTTTGTGGGTAGGAAAGAGGCTCCCCGTGGATGCACGATACTGTACAAGCTGCTCCAGTGCCCCAGCGCGTGGCGGCTATAGGCACATTGGGTCGACCGAGCAGCAGACGTGTCCATTCTGCAGGGAGAACACAACATGCCATTGGCACATTATATGCCATTGTTAACGTCCATTGTTAACGTTCATCACTCTGATATTTACATTCAACACATTTGTATGAGTGTCAGCAACATTGGAGCAACTTCAACTTCTAACAGAGCGAGAACCTAATCAGACTAATAAAGGAGCAGAAGTGCAACATCTAGGGAACTTATTCACACATTCACTGCCAAAAAAAATCAGAAATTGCAGTACTGTTAATGTTTACGTTATGTGTTGCCTTTCTTGTTTCTTGTACTTGTCCTGTCTCTCTGCACTATGTATATACAGAATGTAGCACCACGGTCCTCGGCTGTTATACAGTATGCTGTGTTACTGTAAATATACATTGTCGGCGTGACAATGAAGCCACACTTCACTTTACTTCAATTTGCAAAACACCACAAACTAGAGGAAGCCATTTTGCTCACTTGGAAAATTGCTAGGAAATGTCACCTGGTGTCCCTAAGAATGAATCTGAAAGTCGTTATTATCAATCAGCGGGATAAAGGTTATTTTAAGGAACCAAAGGAACAAGATACACATCTGACTAGCTAGCTCTGTGAGACGGGACGTGGTGACACCCAGAGAGGTTCCGCCCCTGGGTGAAGTGTCCTTTCACTCAGTCACACATGGGTTTGAAAATATCGGACAGGATAACACGTTTCACTGCATGTTATATTAAGACACAGGTTTGTGGGTAGCAATCCAGATTATCGCAGGTTACAGCACTGACTCATGGGCAGGAACAGAACTCCATATAGCTGATGCCTAGCTACACATGTGCTATGCTTCTCGATTTAGCGCTGAAGCTAAAGCCTAGAGCTGTGTGTGCATACGTACGATATGTTATAGCAACTATTGCTTATAACTACATGTGTTCTGTGCAAGCTAGGTTCAGATGACAAATTAATGCCTAGGTCTAAATGTGGACTACGTGCCATGGTTTACAGCTAATGCTAATACCCATAGCTACATGCACGCTATGCAGCTAGCTTTTTAGCAGATGCCGCCACTTATAGCTACATATGCCTGATGCGCTGAAGCTGCATGCGCCATATGCTTGAGTAGCAGCTAAAGTGCATGCAGGCCACGTGCCATATGTTACAGCAGAAGCTAGCGCACGTGGCCGCACACGCTACCTCGCGCTTTGCGCCTCATGGGGCATGCTGATGCTAATCCCCTACCTTGCACTGGCAGAGGGTGCACTCCGTGCCGTGCTTGATCCAGGAGGACCCGCTGAATCGCACCAGGCCATGCTCATCCGTGCAGGTCCTGGTGATGTCGTTGTGGATGGTGTCGGCCTGGCAGGGGTCAGCCACGCAGCGCGGGCAGCACTCACCCTCAGGGACGACGGTAAACTCGCAGTCGGCTGGTGGGCAGGATAGGGGCCAGCAGTCCACCTCGCCTTGCTGGGGGCCGGGCACAGACAGACAGGGCTCCGTTTACGGCTGATACGGGGCCTCACAAAGCCGTACATACTGCTCTTAATCTTCTACTCTGGGTACGCGAACCAGCCTGCCCATTCCCAATCTCCTCCCTCTGCTGTAAATGCTGCCATTGCCCTGATTGGATTTCACCTGACATTTCAATGAACTTGTAAAAAAAAATGGTTATACATGTCCAGCTTGAAAGGCCTCTGCTAAGATTTGATTTACTAAACACTGACCTAAGTCTAATGATAATTTAATTCCCTAGCATCTACATAAAGGGAATACGATGTGAAAAAGATTCATAAAATATACACTGAAGTGGAATACCACAACACTTATTCATTATTGATATGACATTATGCGTTATGATGTTTGATACACACATAGTGAACGCATCTTGATTATATGGCAAGATTCAGGTGATTTAACTTCAATTAAATCCATAACTGAATGTAGAAGATGCCAACTGCTTTGCCCACCTGCTTTGCTGGTGTCACGCATTCTCATTGGACACTGGAAAAGCCCCGCCCCTGTAAGTCTGCCTTTATGTGCCACCAGGGGTGTTACTCAATATCAAGAATGTGAAAAACCTACATACGGTCTTGGCAAGACCGGTCTTGCTAACTCCCAAGAACAGACCTGGGCCACAACGAATCATGAGATTGCTCGCATTTGAGGCGGGCCAAGAACAAGATCTGGGGATTTTTACCATCCTCTGTACTTCTGATGTTAGTATTGGAACTGCACTTTGGCAATGGAAGAAGATGTAAGACAGGTATATGAGAACACATGTACGGTCAAGTACGCAACTCCCCTAGTGTCTGGTCATCTGCAGAGGTGTCAATTTCAGGTCTAGAATGTAAAAATCCAGACCAGGATTTCGTTGAGCATAAAGAGTCACAGTCACAGAGTGCTCAACTAGGGAACTTTCTGGACCTGAAATTGACACCTCTGGTCATCTGCTTTTATTTCGCTGCTTACTGATTGGCAGGTAATTGTGAATCGATAAGGTTCCGGATGCCGTCTTGGGTGCGTCTCCCGGGCAACGGCGCCACTAAGCATCACTCCCGCGGCAGATGCTGCTAAACCCGCCAAGGGCTCTCTCATCAGTGCCGCCCTTGCAGCTAATTCAGTTTATTAGCATTTGACTGCTGGCATTGTGTCTAAAGATTAAAACGGTTCACTATTTCACTTGATTATTACGGGGAAGAGCTGTGTGGCACATGAAATCCAATTACAGGGCAGAGACAGAAAAAAAAAGGAAAAGAACCCATGTGCTATTTATTCTACAACACAAAATCACCTCGTTTGGCTCGGAATAAAGTGCAAATTATGCAAACTGAAAAAATAATCTCCCAGTACCTGCCGGAGGTTGTTTCTCCAACTCATCGTTGGATATCAGAGTTGCCCACGGTTATCAGGTGATTCTACACAGGGCGGGGCCACACCGCGGTGGAACCTCGCGGTAATCAAGGGTTCCATTAAGCGCCTCGGCCGCGGTCACCGGCGCGGTAATAGGAAGGGTTCTGCTCACCCCTCCGCGCTTAATAAAAGGACAGGAGATCAGTACAGAAGTTACTGACGACGTGCCTGTTTGGACTCCTAATGTATTTCCCCACACGCTCCTTACGGGCCTCAGTTTCATTTACAGGTTTCTCATCTTTCCCAGGGTTCGTTATGTGTGTTTTTTTAACACTCGAGGCGATGTGCTTTCCACAAAATTCACTCGTTTGTGTGGAGAGAGAGAGAGAGAGAGAGAGAGAGAGAGAGAGAGAGAATTTACTAGGTTTTACAGAAGGAAGTGTTTTTTTATGTGCCTTCCCGGAACGACTGCGCGCAAATCAACATTGAAGGAAGAGGGTGTACCTTCCGGGGGCCTCACTGGTACCCCGGTGGTCCACCTCCCCATCCACACGTCTTCTGTAAACAGCGGTGAGCAGTAAATACGGCCCGCGACAGCTCACTGCACCAGCATTCATATTCCGCGACTCCTATATGGCGGATGAGTCTGATTTGTTAAAGAGACGATGGGCACCATGTGTCTCCGGAGACGGGCGGGAGGGGATCAGCCGGCAGGGTGATTTAAGGTCCGCTGAACAGAAAGCGGCACAAAAAAAGTCACAAAGCGCAGTTTGTCCGGGACACTGCAAGCACCGTTTGAATACCAAGCTGGAAATTAGCATTTAGCACAAACATATGGCCAGCGATGAAGAACATCTCAAAGGCAAGCGGGCTGGGGGTGGGGGGGGGGGGGGGGGGGTTTTCGGATTTCTTCAACAGGGTTAAACCGTTGGAAAAAGAAATTTTGGCGGGGTCCAGTAAAAGGGTGTA
>JAODKM010000001.1:4853650-4867474 GCA_026780845.1 Petrocephalus sullivani | reverse complement strand
CAGGGAGGAGGGAGCCGAAGGCACGAGGACAGAAAGCTGGAGGGAAGGGAGGGGGGGGGGGGAGGAAGGGGACCAGGCGGCGGGGGGGGGGGGGGGGGGGGGGGGGGGGGGGGGGCTGGCTGACGTAATGCTTCAACACGTTTAAATCCTTGTAAAAATACATTTTGGCAGCAGCCATTAAAACGGCTGAAAACTTGTCAGTAGAGAAGCTGCTGAAGGCCGCAGTGTTGGCGCCGTGTTTGCTCTGTACCACGGCATGTAGTGCTTTCCGGTGTCTTCCTCACACTGGAACAAAGGCTACCACCTCCCAAGCACCATCTTGCCCGGTGCATCGTATCAGGCCAGCAGACGCCCTCCCCCCAGGAACGCCGACGTCGGCCGGCAGTGCCCCCGCACTCTGAAGGTGTCCTCACCAGGCACTGGCACTGCTGACAGCTCTCCACCCAGGACGCCCCGGTGCTGTAGGCCAAAAGCCCGTTCTGGTGCAGACACTGGCTACTGAGGCGGGGGTCGCATTCGGGGCAGCAGAAGAGGTCCACGGTGGGGTTTTCGCAGTCGCACACCATCCTCCGACACATGACCTGCCCCGTCTGTGGAGAAACGGAGTGGTAGGGGGTTTGGGATAGAGGTTAAGGAGAAGGAGGACATACATGTGAAAAGGCCAATCAGATCCACTCAGAGGTATGTACAGGGGCGGGGCCACAGGGGCACTGGCCCCAACAGAAAGCTGATTGGCCCCTGGAGTGCCCTCCATCCTGTCACTCACTGATCCAAAGCGTATCATTGCCTCATGACAAGATTAGCCTCTTTTTATGTCCCATCTAATGTCCTCCACCGTAAAAAGTGCAAGAATCTCCACTGGATCCACTATATCACCAGTGAGCACAGAAAAGACTAATGATTACAGTGATGTATGACACAGAATAAGAAATCTTCCAATGACAGGCTGTGTTTTGTGTGATAGCCTAACAACAGATCTGAGAGGCAAAATCCTTCCTCTAGTCCTCAGGGGGTCAATCAGCTTAATTAACTTTCAATGTCACTCGTAGGTCACAGGTCATAACCGATAAAGAGCACGTGTGAATGGCCACACTCTCCCTGCATTTATGTTATCTGCTGCGTCTCAGGGAAGACAATCTATTCTGCTCAATTATGCACTAATATTCTCCCGCCACTCACCGACCCCCCCCACCCCACCCTCCATTTTCAAATTTAATTGAAAACGAATCATCTAATTTCAGATTTTTACACTTCTTGGTATCCGTTTCAGGTTTTGCAAAATAAATGAATAATTTAATTGTCACATCCCGGGGAATCATCTTCGGACACCTGCGGCCGTTTCTGCAGATTAAAAATGACATCACTTAATCTGATAATCGATAGCTTTCTCATGCCGCATTTACGCCCGTATTTACATAATCAGAGATTAGTCTAAATCCAAAAGCAATTTTCTATGTTTACAAGGGCGTACTTTTAAGCAGCGAGCAGCATCATCGCATTTAACCTCCTCCATAGCAATTATGCATTCCCACTAGCTGTTCCAGAAAGCTCTGTCGCACAGTGTATCCCCTTGGCATCACAAACCGCTGGCGAATGAAAACATCTCCCCGTGCCAGACCCATTAGATGAGACTTGCATCACAGTGTCATGCCAACCTCAAAGAAAGACTGTGAGGTGGCTGCGTCCCATTGGCTAAGATCCAGATCCACTTATCATAATGGAGATTTTAATCATTATGAGCACACCATTATAAGGTCAAAATTGACCTCTCGTGGGCGTGGCAAAGAGTACCAGGTCTGCCCAGACAGCATGCCCAGCCTATGCATGCCACACTGACCCGTCATGTGACCTTGCCCAGTGATGCACTCACCTGACAGGAGCATACAGAGCACCTGTCGCTCTCTAGGACCCATATCTGACCGTTGTGCTTGACCCGGTTGTCGTGGATACAGTCGCCGGTGCAGTTTTTCCCGTGGGGGCACCTGCAGTCATAGCCCCCCTCCAGGTTGAAGCAGACGGTGTCGTTGGTGCAGCTGTTCCTGGCCATCCCACATTCGTCAATATCTGAGGTAGTAAGGCGGGGGGTGGGGCAGGTATCGTCGCGATATTCATGTCATAACTCCAGGTTCACCTTCATTTACACGCATCAAACCGAGCTGCCAGCTCTAGTCACCGCTGAGGAGTTGTTTACGAAGTTCAGCACTCCCTGATGTTGTGCTGCTTTCTAAATAACCGTGACAATCCCTATTCTATCCTCCCAAGGACTGTAACTATCTTGTCAAATTGCCATTCTGTATTTATTAGTATTGAAATGTTATTTTTATACACTGTTTTATCACCACCTGCCAGGGTCAATCCCTGTCCAGCATAAGGTACTTTTTTAGCCTTGATTGGATATAAAAACTGACACATTTAAGCAGCAAGCCTTCAAGTGTGATTTGCAGAGATTCGGCTGACCCTCACTGACATTATCCATATCTCCAGATCTGGGTGGCCTCTCTGTGGGACAGAGCAGAATTCTGCTATGGCTTCTGTCTGACCTCCATATGGGTTATCTACTGGCAGGAAGCTCTCCTGTGATCTCCTGCTGCTACCTGTCTCGTCCCTTTCCGTCTGCCGCTGCCTCGACTTAAATCCGGCATAAACACCCGTCCATAAACACCCGTCCTTAAACACCCGTCCATAAACACCCGTCCTTAAACACCCGTCCTTAAACACCCGGGCCTCCCGGAGTCAGGCTTTCGCAGGCGTGAAACGATAACCGTGCTTATGTCAGCCTGCAAAGCTATTTTTCCATTTTGTTAAACATACCAGGGCAAATGCTGGGTAGAACGCTTTGTAAAAATGAATTATAATAACATATTAATCAAGAGTAGGCACTTCACTGGCAGCCATTAAGGGCTAATGGAGCTTATTTATGTAATCCAAAGGCTTTCAAGTGTTGAGTTGACAGTGTAGTTTATGAGGGAGACAATTTTCATGGACCAATTACAAGCAAGTAGCTTTTAGCTACTTACTGAGGTCTCGTCCGTGTGTACGTCATGTGTCAGTACCAAAGAGAGGCGGAGCCCACCTTCACAGGACTCTCCATTGGCTGAAAACATGCCGTTGTCGTGGTAGCCATCACGGCACTCGCAGTGGTACCAGCCAGGCAGGTTGACGCAAATAGCCCGGCTATCACACTCCACAAAGCCACTGGAACACTCATCGATATCTGCACCAAACACACACATACACGTAGTCAGATGAACAACAGCTCACAGGAGGAACAGTGCCCTGTTAAGAGCTCCCACTGGCTCTCAAGTGGCACTCCAAGAAATTCTTCCTCAGAGCGGTACACATATCAACCCATAGGAGTATCTGCGCTACAGCACTAGCAGCAGCTACCACATTAGAATGACCATCAGATAATACCCCACTGGCACTTCATAAATTCTGCATGGCGTGATGTCGACTTCCTCTTCTGAGAAGGCATAAACACATTTCGATATGACCCAAGTTGCACTGATTTACTGCGATAAATTGTAAAGAAAAGGAAGAAACACATTCAGTGGATTAGAGTTTTTGGAAGCGGTTTACAGTGGGGGAAACCTAACCCAATAACTGTAACCCAATGCTGGAAGGTCCACAATGGTCCTGGCTGCAAAGCACTAGGAAACAATACACATGTACTGTAAATCAAAAGCAAACCTTTTCAAGTGAGTCATACTGCCAGTCAAAGATGATTCCACATGGTCCGTGATAGAATTTCCAACTGGATAATTCTTGGTTGGAAAAAGGGCATTCTCTAGACATGCCTCTCCATAAACATCAAGCCCTGCTGTGTTGCTGATGAACATGGTAAGGGTAAGGGAACTGCACTCCCAGCATGAGATCTACCTGCCTCTAGCATAATCTGGTCATCAAGGCCATATTCAGGGGCGGGCCACAGGGGAACTGACCCCAACCAAAGGAATGATTGGCTCCTCCATATCATGACTCTGCCAAAAAAAACCCTAGAGTCAGCACTACAGATAATGAGTTAGAGACCGTGTCGAGATCTTCTAGAGAATGATGATAGACTTGTGGACGTCAGACTACCTGCTCGGTTCCTCCTTAACCACCACTATGCCAATGAAGAAGAAAGCTCAGAATCTCCAGCACCCGTGTCTTATCCACCCGCAATTCACCTCTCTTCACCCTGGCTGCACCGATCAATTTTTTAACCAGCTTTTATATCTCTGCACCCTCCCTGGAGTGACGGGACACACCGAGGAACAGGAACAGAATTTGTGTGCCCGCGACTCGGGCTGCCGTTACACATTCGGAGTGCGTCGGTCGGATTCCCGGGAATGTGGGCCTCCACAAGAGTCAGCTGGCTGTCCTTGCCACTGCAGTCCCCACTAATCCAATTTCTTTGACAAACAGCGTAATGGCATCCAATTTCTTACAAGGACCAAAGTAAATCCAATATCAAATAAAACAACTGGATTTATGATGATGAAAAAAATAAATCTAATATCTCGAATAATATTTAATTAGACTCGCCGGCGTAGGGGGCCGTACGAAAGGAATGTAGGAATATATGTAAGCCTCAAGGTTTTAGAGTGATTAAACGTCTCCATAAAGCCATTGATGGCTTCTTTATGATTCTCCTTGATGCATTATCCGGAGCCTCATTACCAAAATGGCTTTGTTCAAAGGCTGAGTCCACGATCCGACCCCCTCACAGGATCCCATCCAACGGAAAAAAAAAATCCAGATTGTTAACTGGTTTGTGGAGTAATGGGATTAAAATCTATTGCCTAATGAGGTTTAGCTCTTTTATTAATTTCTCCAGGATAAATAATTAATTACTTGTCCAAGTCATTGCTTAGAAGACACTTAGTCACTATGACTAATACCTACCACCTACGGGGTCTTGCAGACCATCCAGTATAAAATGAAAAAAATGACCTATTTTTACGCAGGATTATCCAGAAGATTGTGCATTAGTTTCACCCGCAGAACAAACCTTGCGTTTGAAGTGAAAATATCTCATTTTAAAGCGTCGTCATTGGAAAGCAACGAGATTCAAGAGAACTAACATTCAGTAAAGTTACATTCGCCAAAGTTAACATGGATGTTAGCCTCCGTACCCAGACACTCTCATTTTCCTGTGAGGAAATGTGTACATTCTCTGAAACGATTTATGAGACCTTTGGGAAATATCGTGGGGAATATTATACCAACAGGGCCTTCAGGATATTCTCTGTCAGTGTTGCCCTTGAGCTCATTTGTCTAGATTCCTCACACTAAGCAAGCAACACACACACTGCTCTCACCTCCCCCCCGTGGCAAATGTCCTGCCCCGCACACACTGACAAATAGTCGAGACGGCCTCCATTTTAACCGGCCAGGTTGTAGCCAAGGGGAAGCACAGAAGAATCACATCTCCCAGGGAAGCACTATTGAACAGGTAAGACCCGGCTCTATTATGTAGATACAATTGACTGCATAAAACGCGAATGGTTTCACTCAGGAATTTCGATCTTCCCTTGCCCTGATAAAGTGAGATCCCCCGTGCATTTTATAACTGCCAATTGAAGGAGACGGGACACACAGACTTTAGATGTGCAAAGTGATTCACCAGCTCAGGCGAATGCCAGCACACAGTGTACTGCAGCTATTTAAACCACGACGCCCTACCAATCTGTCTTCAAAGATACAGTACAATGGAAAGAGAGCAATTACTATTTATAAAATCCAGGCTGCCTCAGAATTATAAATATGCATCAATATAATCTGGTCTATATTCTTATCTAAGCTTAGTTGTTGCATGGAGCATATGAACAATTACAAGGGCTTCGAATGTCCCCTTTTGGTGTATCTGGCAGAGGTGCGAAGGACTGCAGAACTGTAATGAAACAGACTGTCTTACTGAGGGTACTGGCCTGGTTGGCATAAGTCCTGGTGCTGAGAAAGAGTTTGTCCTTGAGGAACAGCATTAGCTTGTCCTGCCCTCAGCATAAGCCTAGTCATGTCAAGAACAGACATGTAGATTCCACAGCTAGGAGGAAATAAAAAGTTTTGCCCAGACTTTCATGGAACCAAGAACCAGGGAGGTCGGTATTCAGACAGTAGGTTTCACAGATTGGACATTCAAAAAACAGACTTCACATGAGTTTGAAAGGCCCCCATGAACCAGCCAAAACTTGATCGATGTGTGATCTGTCAACCTTTGAAAGTTCTGGACACTCCTCAGCACCCATGTAATTTCCAGGGGCTTTTCGCTAGCTTCCCAGCAGGAGTGCCCGGTATTGTTGACTTGAGCTTGATGTAGAATGGTGACCTGCTGGCCGTGCCCTGGCCTGTCAGTAGATATAGGTGGCACGCAAGGCCCAGTGAAGTGTACCGATGCACTGCTACAGCCCCTTGATAATCAACAAACTAGCACATAGAAGAACCTCCATTCACAAAGCCCCCTTTGAAGTTTTAAAATGTCATTCTGGTGTCATATGGTCAATGATTGAGCGTGTTGATACTCCAGTATTAAAAGGTAAATCATCAGACACAGAAATCCACCACCGCTACACTGAACAGCATCATGCCGGCTCCAGCTGGGGATTACGGGCGATTTATCAGAAAATAACACCAAAGACAACGCTCCATGAGGAGATACCAGATTATAGAAAAAAATACTTTTTATTTCAGTTTTATGCTATTTCAGTGTCTGTGTTTTATTTTGATGTACATCTAAACAGACTTCAAGCTGGTGCTCACTGACAGTGTGGCTGAATCTGTCAGAATCATTTTCAGACCACATGTACAAAAACGCACACATTGTCGAGAGCCAAACATTGCCTGCAACGCTATTTTGTTTTTAGATTAACCAAATAAACAGGACGGGTTTTGTTTCTTGCCCGTAACAGTCTTTGACATTCAATTTATGTCAAATAATATGTATTATCACCATATTGTGGTTTAACAAACACTTTATCTCAAGTGACAAACTTACAGCGTGATGCTCCATCCATCCACGGACTGTAAAATATAACCAACTGGGACCTTTAACCACCACGCTTCTGCTTGCCTAGATGAAATACGGATGGGTTTCCATCACTGGCACAAAGCGGATACCGTTTCCTAGGAAACGGGCACTTTTAAAGCAGAGTTATGACAAACACGGCGCTTCGCTTCAGATGAGTTGAGGCGGCGGCTTCCAGAGGATCTAGATGGCTTCTGATGGGGGACACATTTGGACTTTCAAAGAGATTCGAGAGGTGGCCTGGCCCACACTCCAATCGGGCTGGCTGCCCCGCCATCAGGACCCCGCTCTTCGGTCGCCATAGTAGCGAAGGGTCGATAGACGGAGGAAATGGACACGCTGGGTTTTTCCCACTCATTATATTGAGTGACGGGCCAGAAGCAAAGGCCCTATTAATCCTTCTCCTCCTCGGCGTGCCCACGGTGGGCCAGCTGCCCTGGCCTTATTACAGACACTTCACAAGTGCTCCGTCCAGTACAAGGAAAGCTAGAGGCTACACCAGCCAGGAAGCAGAGTCCTTGGTGACTTTGTGTCTGAGGTGGGGAAAGTCCACCAATGACTGCAACCAAGCATAAACAAACTGGGCGGCAAATGCATATGAAGCATCGGTAAAGTAACTGTTACAAGCTAGCTAACTGGTACGGTTTCAAGTTCAGCGACTTCAAACATATAGCAGATAATAACGCATTTATAGATTACAAGGAACTTTCCACTCACTGCAATCTGGCCATTGTTTTCAGATCAGATTTTCCATGCAGCAGAGGAAGTGAGATCTTCCAATACTATGCAATATCCGGACACAGAACCCTGAAGTATTGGAAAACAGTACTCGATATCCACAGCAGAGCATGTGAGCAGAGCCTGAGTGAACAGCAGAGCAGGCGGAATTTGGTCAGAACGTGGAGCGGTTTATTTTATTAAGGCTCGCTCCAATTTCACTCTGATCCTGCTTATACCGTGAGTCTGAGGTATGCCCAAATCTACCCAGAACTCATCTGTACAATTATCTAGACTGTTACACAAATGACACTTTTCCACCGCAGCAAGTACCGTACTTTTGGTACCTCAATAAAGTATTAAAAGTTCGGTACTTCATTTGTGTTGGTTTTCCGCTGCCGTAAAAACCGGTACCAGCGCTGAGTAAAAGCACAACATGAGACGGGGCATTTTGTACTAAAGTTTAACAATGGCTGTAGTGTACAGCTGGACGATGTTGGATATTAAATCTAATATTGCATGTTATGCACATGCAGCTCTTACATCACTAGTGAGTTACCTTAAGATACGGACATTGCGGACAGAGAAGGGGGTTAATGTTTCGCTAAATATGTTAGCAACTTACACTACATAGTTGGACCCATACAACTGAATGAATCCAACTATCTAAGTTGCTAATAGAAGATTTTTCGAAATGCATGCCTCGCATTTTAAATCACTCTTAGTTTGGTTTGTGAGAAATTTATGTTAACAAATTTTTGCTTTATAAATACCTCAATATTTATTATAACAAAATCAGATTGCTATATTTGAAAATTCTCCTATACCGTGCTGCCCTAGTATATTAAATAAAAATACTTTTTACATTTCTTGTTATGCCATCCTGATCTTGTTGTATCCGTTCTTAGGACCAGACTGCATTTTTTTTTTTTTACTTCATTCATTGTTGTTTTCTGCATTTGTAACTTTTTTTCAAGACAACGGTCACATTTTGTTTCAGAATCGGTATCTTTGCATAATCAATCGACAGCAAAACCATTTCAAGTCATGCCCCCAAAGTACCAAAGAAGTTCCACAACTAGTTTGGCACGTCTGACCCGGGGTTTAGTGGGTTGTGAGCATAATCCTTCTGTGACAGTCACTCTCACCAATCAGAAGTGCCGTGCTCCTTGCATGCCAATCATGCTCACCAATCAGAGGTGGTCCAAAGTGACTGCGTATACACCCAATAACAATAGCCACGTGAAACCCAAGCAAAACATTGCATTCGCAGTGCAAAAAAAATATTAATTCCGCTGCTGAGCCGTAAGGGAATTACTCACCCAATTCATGGTCAGAGTTTGTGTATAGAAAGGTCCTGTTATTAGGGGTCCCTAATGTTTTTATTACTGGAATTGTTTTATTTTCAATACTGTATTTAACAACACAGTCGCAGCTTTTGTCATAGTAGTTTTATGTGTCATTGTTCTTTGCGAATTTGACCCTTGTGTACATGGAACTTTCTGGAAAAACTTTACTAAGGGTAAAAAAATGGTCAAGCGCTTTTTGCAAACACGGCACTTAAAATGTAAAAATAAAATCACTTTACCATGTTCGGATTGCTAGAGAATTGTTCTATGGTTTATTAGGTGTATGTTCTATATAATTTTTGTTAGAATAAATACATTTTGGATTAAATTCATAGATTTCCATTCTTATCTTTGCATTAATGTATAGCGCAGTTCAGATTTCAATGTACGGTTGTGCTCAATTACAGTTTTTATACACACATAGTGAATACTAAACTGAGTAAAAAAAATGCAAATCAAATCGCAATCGCAATATCTGTCAGATAAATCACAATTAGAGTTTTTACCTCTAGCCACGACCCTGGAGCGAGCGCGGAGCGATTTGACTGGAGCGGTATTGAGAGGCATTGAGCCGGCAGCCGGCAGCCTCGTGAGCGAGGAGCGGTATGGAGCAGAGCGGCTTAGTGTGAATTAGAGCAGAGGAGGGGGCGGAGCCGGTAGCCTCGTGAGTGAGGAGCGGTATGGAGCGGAGCGGCTTAGTGCGAATCAGGGCAGAGGAGCAGGCGGAGCCAACAGCCTCGTGAGCGAGGAGCGGTATGGAGCGGAGCGGCTTAGTGTAAATTACAGCAGAGGAGCGGGCGGAGCCGGTAGCCTCCTGAGCGAGGAGCGGTATGGAGCGGAGCGGCTTAGTGTGAATTAGAGCAGAGGAGCGGGCGGAGCCAACAGCCTTGTGAGCGAGGAGCGGTATGGAGTGGAGCGGCTTAGTGCGAATCAGGGCAGAGGACCGGGCGGAGCCAACAGCCTCGTGAGAAATTCTCACCGCTCCGCTCACATGCTCTGTTCCACAGTTACTCAGGCCCAAGAGCAAGGCCCTTAATCTCAAATGCTCCAGGTACTGGCTGACCTTCTTTGCTTTCATGTCTCTTTGGTCAAAAGGATCCACTAAAATAAATAAATGTAAATGTTATTTTCATGTAGAGGCTTGCGTACTGCCTATCCTGTAATACTGTGGGTTGAGTATAAAGTATTCTGGAGTTATAAATAGAGTTTTGTGATTCTGTTTTTGAACTGTCAGTCTTCTGTGGTACTGGTGAGTTTTGCACTTGCGTACAGGATATTTAAACCATCACAATCTTCCGCAGTGCTTTGTGGGTCGAAAACAAATAATGAAATAAGTCACAGAACATTCTGTACAACGTTCCATGGTGCTCTGTAGCAAAAATCTCCAAGGCCTCTGCGATGCTGGGGAGTACACAATGTGGCCCACACCCAGCACTGAGACATCTGAGAGAAGGTAAGAGCTAGTACTCCTCTGTCCCACTGGGAGGAACTACTAAGGCGTGCTAAACTTCTGTTCAGAGTACATCTTCCATTAGAAAGCCCTACTTAAAATGACAGACTGCAGCCTCGAAAGTACTCAAAATAAATGGCATATAAAGAAATTCACATCCCATAAAATGGTCAGCTCAGAGCTGAAGCTGCAAGTTATTAGGTGCAGAATAACTCTTCCTGTGTTTTTTTCCATCTACATCTATTTAGCAGAAGCTTTCATCCAAATCGACGTATAAATATATATACACATTTTTTTTTTTTGCGAAAGCTGGGCCAGACAATAACTGGAGCAATTGGAGGTTAGCTACCTTGCTCAGGGGCCGGATGGTGAAGTCACTCTGCTGATCCTTGGATTTGAACCCACAACCTACTCCTCACAGGCTCAAAATCATAACCCACTGAGTCACACGCTGTGCCTGATCAGTCGCTGTACCTTTTCCTGTGAGAATCGATCAATTCCAGCACAACATGCTAATCTACCCGATCAAAGGGTATAGGACGTTAACCTGACCATGCAAACCCGGATGCCATAGCAACAGAGGCTGGCACATGCTGATAGGTCTGAAAGAATGCCACACACATCCCGAACTTATGCGTGAACTTATGCTGGGCTTTATTTCACTCACCTCATATTTTGGCTCACTGGGATATATTGTGAACCTTGTAAATTGCATTAAGAGGCTCCGCATTTTCGGCTAGGTCGTTAAAATGGCAACCGGCAATTACACTAAAAAGAGAAATATCAGTGCTACATAATGGTGATAATAATGGTGAGCTCGTTAGCGAGTGATAGAGCCCGTTCTGCAGTGGGCTGAAATGCATTACCTCAGAATATAATAAAATAGGAAATAGGTTAATTTACTTAAATCTCTTGTCCTGTTGATTCTTGGCGGCATTGAATGCTGAGCAATATTCCCAACAAGTGGCACGCGTATTTTATACCTGCCAAGAAGCTCACAATTTAAGAGAATCCTAAAAGGGACTAACAGCATATCCTCTAGGTCATTCATTGTTTGACTACTAAAATTGTATTATTTGTTTTAAAAGACTGAAATTCCTATCGTGATTAAACTATCCCCAAGGAGGACTGTTCCAGTGTCATTGTCGCAATAACATGACTGGAAAGCAGGAGTCTCCAAGTACTCAGAGCTGACAGGACATGGGCTGCTGACTACGAGTACTCAGTGGCGACAGGACTTGGGCTGCGGAGTATGAGTACTCAATGCTGATAGGGTTTCTGTTAGGGCTGTGGGAGACCATGCCAACTCCACACAGAGAATGGAAGCAGGATTCAAACCCCCAAGCATGGAGGTGTGAAGCTGCAGTGTTAGCCTCCACGCAGCCCATGTCTCATTTACACTCACCATTCATCGCTCTGAATTCCCACCAGGGCTCAGACATACATTAAAACCCACAAATCGGTCGCATGATGGACTGGCGGCTCAGAGCACGTTAGCTTGTTCACCGTCAGGTCGAGAGCCCCAACTCTTCAATCGATTTTCCTCCAGGCGAACGCGCACCCGGCGACCTCATACGATTGCCCGAAGCACCGTTGTACAGAAATAACCCAGCATTCATGAATATAATTAATAAAAGCCTCTGACACTAGAGCTGAGAGTATTCAGCAATGTTGAAATTGCTGAATTTGTAATTACACCCGCCCAAGAACCAGACATCCAGCCACGAGGCCCAGTTCCTGCTCCCCCAGGGAGCGAATGAGATGAAATGGCAAATGCATTAAAAAGGATAATGTGGAAGGACCAGAAATCAGTGCGAGGGTAAACACGCCGCGTAAAGGTGCAGCGGAGAATGAAAAGATCAGCCTTGCACAGGATGTGGTTTCTGGCCTTCTGAGGTTTGGGAAGCTGGTGTGAGTGGCTCAACGCTGCCTCTACTGGCAGAGATGAACCACACTCTCGCCTCTGCCCGGTCCTCCTTAATTGCATTGGCATTTTGGACCCGCTACGGTACATGGGCGAGGGCGAGAAATCGGTCCCTTTGTAATGAGGGCCCCGTGAATCTGAGGTGGCACCTTCACCGCCCGTGGAAACGCCTCCAGCCCCTCTGGGGCCCTGCCTCCACTAATTAGCACCCCAGGAACAAACATCTCATCCTCCACCTCCTGCTCCCTGCCAACTGCGTCCCAGCGACCTCGCTGGCCCCCTCCCGCCATAGCCGGACTTCTCAACGCTGGCTGACACAGTTGTCACAAGTACTGGATGGACTTCTGATTATGTTGGGTAAATAAAGAACAAGAGATAGAGTGCTGAGATACACGTTCTGCATCTACGATTAGACCATCCCTGGGAACTGGGTTTCTGAGTGAATAAGAAAAATCTTCCTCTGAGAGAGCTTGAGTCACTATCAATAAGGCTGAAAACACACTGTCAAGACGATGAATAAATGTAATTTTAAATCATCTAGTTCACGCGTTTGAATAATGCCCCAGCTTGCAACGAATACTCCTCTGCAGAGAGGTCAGCTGACTCATCGCTCTCAAATGCGAGGATGAGAAACAGATCAAGGGCTTCCTTTGCTGTCAGGTTAACTCCCATTCTTGTAGCAGCAGGATTTTTCACGACCAATGAGGACAGCGCTGGGAAGCGTTATGTGTCGGAGCTGATTGGTCGGAAGTATAGCAAGGCCGGGTCATCATTTGATAAAACGACACTCTGCATAAGTGAGCATGACTGTGAACATCACATGTATGGCCCTTGTGAATTTATATATCTTTGTCTGTTTATTCGTTTGTACGACCTTGTTGGCACTACACGTATTGTCTTAGTATTAAGTAAAGCCCATCCATCCATCCATCCATCCATGTCATTTTTACCTCATGCCTACCCAACACATAGGAATCGCACAAAAATTAAAGATATGCTTGCGTACATGCCAATGTCTAACCTGCCAGTCATCTAATATCCCCACCCATTGTTCACACAAGTACCGAGGATAGGCTGCACTGGCTGAGTATGGCTGGGAGCAGGCTGCACTGGCTGAGTATGGCTGGGAGCAGGCTGCTGTGGCTGATTATGGCTGGGAGCAGGCTGCTGTAGCTGAGTATGGCTGGGAGCAGGCTGCTGTGCCTGAGTATGGCTGGGAGCAGGCTGCTGTGGCTGAGTATGGCTGGGAACACGCTGCTTTGGCTGAGTATGGCTGGGAGCAGGCTGATGTGGCTGAGTACGGCTGGGAGCAGGCTGCTGTGGCTGAGTATGGCTGGGAGCAGGCTGCTGTGGCTGAGTATGGCTGGGAGCAGGCTGC
>JAODKM010000001.1:4802796-4825812 GCA_026780845.1 Petrocephalus sullivani | reverse complement strand
GGGGGGGGGAGGGGGTGGCGTGGGGGTCGACTGGCAATGGGGACGTAAACAAGGACTGGACTGGGAGGAAAAAAATGTCACAGTGCAGGCAGGAGAAGGGTCTATTGGTGAGCGGTCATGTGGAATGGACATTAATGACCCCCCGACGCGTGAAGGGCCCCACCTGCACGGAGTCTGACCACGCTAACAGTCACTTACCCTGCACTCGAAGAGGGAGCACTTTCCGGAAGGGTCCCGCAGAGCCTGCCTCTCGCCCTCCATGTAGACCTTCTTCCGGAACATGCATATTGCTGAAACACAAACAGACAGACGGTGCACTAAGTGGGCGGTGGTCCGGCAGGCGCCTCGTCATTGGGAACGCCACGCGGCCCCCCCCCCAACCAAGGCCCCACCGCGTCGAGCATCCCTTAGCTGGGAGGCTGACCAAGGCATCCGTCCACCTGGCTTGCCTCCCGGTGACTCATTACCGGGACGCGGTAAAAGATGAATCTGTGCCTGACAGGTGCGATCGATATGCAAAGGTGAAAAGAGCGCGGCCCGGTGAGGGTATGTTATGCAAGCATGCGAGGGGGGGGGGCACTCAAATCGAAGAGGTCGAAATGCCACGGTGAAAATAAGCAGCACCAGATCGGTCTCTGGCTGCCGGAAACGGTCTGCCAGGATGAGACGGGCGAGCAGATAAGAGGGCAGCCGTGCAACAGAAAGGCCTAGAAGAGAGCAGGACCCCGCTAATTAGCTGCATGTTTGCTGACCTTTGTATGTGGGTGGGGGGTAGAGGGAGGGGGGATTATCAGCATGAGTTTGGGGAAACAGAACGGCTGACCGGAGCCTCTGACCCGGCTCCCGAGTCCCATGTGAGCTCCATCGCCCACGGCCCACCCCTGCTCCTCTCACAAAGCCACTGTCTGCCTTCTTACCTAAGCTAATTCCGTAATTATTTCCACATTAACGCAGTTGCAGCAAAGACGGGCCTTCCTGCCGACAGTAAACATACAGCCAACGCATTTTAAAAACTGACATACAAACAGAAACAGTCAGAGGCCAAGCCTGAATGAGGGAATTATGCGAATAAAGGGTAGAATAAACAATTCTGCTTGGCAACATGAATCCCAGGATGAGACACGGCCAGGAAACAGCAGCTACGCTGTCCATGCGGGCTACTGCCACGCTGATGCCACGAAAACCGCACATTTGCATGTGGCCCCCGAGGTTTGGGGCCACAAACAGTCACTACACTAAATATTAAATAAATGTTTTCCTTAGTTAGGAGATACTGAAGCATCGTGTTCCTCTAGCCAGCTACCTTGCTATGAACTTCTGCCTCTGCCTGCCACCTACGTATTTAGTTTTGAAATTCACTGCAGAAATAGCAGACCCACCCCTACACACAAGTACCAAATTTGGGGATTCCAGGATACAGCGCTGGGTGACACAGAGCCGAATGTCCCCACGTCTTGTCTGTCCTGTTGTTAGCCAGCCAAAAATGAAATTTTCCTCTTACTGCTAACCATATTTTAACCTTATTTTCAACCGAGGATTGACCTGACTGATTAAACTACAAATATTGCGGTTAATAAGACGTTAAATTTGCAGGTTGGCACCTACACTTGGACAAGTCTAAACCTACCGCTAAGCAATTTGTCAGGAGAATGTTTATCAGAATTGAATGCAATAAAATTCTGGGAAGAACATGAAACAAAGATAAGTCTTACTGCTACTTTTGAGATCTTCTTCTGGTGAAACTCAAAACCCTTGGTGTATGGCTGCCTGCTTCCTTAGAGCAGTGTTCCTCAGTCCAGTCCTCTGGGACCCCAGACAGTCTACATTTTTTCTCCCGCCTAGCTCACGATACACCTGTACCAGGTATTTAGTGTTCCTAATTGGCTGGGAGCCATGTAGGAGCAGAAATATGGACTGTCCAGGGGTCCCCGAGCACTGGCTGACAAACACTGTCCTTGGGAGACTGTTTTCCCAGAGCATCAATGTGGTCCTTGCCCACGGTCATGCACAGACCAGATGGCAAATTTCATTACTTAGACCTTGATCCTTTTGTCCTGATTGTTCACTCATCATGTCATCACGAAGCAAAGCCTTTTGTAATATATATTTACCCGTATTTATGCAAATGTGGACACGCACCGGAGATGGCTGGTGAGGTGCTTAGCAACGCGGAGACGAGGTCAGTTGTCAGGCAGCCCCATCGGAGGCGTGACTGGATGTGCCGTGCCTGACAGAGGAGGCGTGATTGGATGTGCCGTGCCTGAGAGAGGAGGCGTGATTGGATGTGCCGTGCCTAAGAGAGGCGCTCGGGCGGGGGGCAGGCGGAGAGGTCGCGGGGTGGAAGCGTCAGCCTTGGTCGTGTCACATACTCACGCCGACACTCTTGGCAGCACCTGCCCTTCACGTAAGCGGGGGCGGAGTCCGGCGGGCAGAGGGGAGGCAGACAGGAAACGGGTTGGCAGAGAGCGGTGCCATTCTGGGGGAGAGATTCCGCAGTCATAAATAACACATAAATAAAATGCAGATTGAGGCAGCGGCGGCGCAGCATGTGGGGTCACATGACATCACAAGACGTCCGAGGGGATGCAGGACATCCCCAAACGCTGCTCTGCAAGGACAGGCATGTTAAGCTGTAGTTAAGCAACTCAGTACTGACATCCTGATTTATCAATGAAGGTCCTATGTGTATAAACAAAAAAAGAAGCATCTAATGAGAACTCAAGTAATAATAACCGAAATAAGTAATTTGCCTGCAGATCAGGAAATATTTTTCCACAGCTAGAGCATAACAGTAATTAATCAAACACTATTCTGCTTGCCTTCAGAAGCTGGTACTTTATAAGCTGGAGGCGATGCATATCACCATGGTGATATAGGGGTGTGCATCTCATTTGCTCACTACAGATTTGTGCATCATTGGCGAAAAACATAATCACTATGTTAAATGAGTAATTGGCCTGAAGTTCTTATTGATCATAACTTTAATATCACCAGGCTCAGTCTAGGGCAGCACAGAAGCAAGGCATTACCCATTATGATACCTCTAGCAACCCCCACCCCGCTGCCTTGGTTTGATCTGTACTTCATGTTCAATTTGGCTTCCAAAACACAGACCTTATCTAAACACACACCCAAAAACACATCAATGACCTTCCAGGAATCGGAAGCTTGTCACCGGTCTGTTTTAAGTTCCGTCCCCCTGCTGTGCCGGTCTGTTGCCGAGATGCATCCATAATCCCATCCTGTTCATCCCAGAATCATGGACACCCAGCACCTGCAGGAGGTCTGCCGAGGCTGGGGTGGAAGCCCCATGCCCCGCCCCCTCATCAGCCCCGCCCCCCCCATCAGCCCCACCCCCCAACCCCCTCCTATGCTAGGCACCTACCGAACATGTGCAGTTCTTGCAACCATCTGTCCAGGATTCATCCTCCCTGTAGAGCAAGCCCTTGACAGTGCAGGTCCGCTCACAATAGCATCTCTCCAGACCATTCATCTTCTCTTCTGCCTTGGACAGCTTTACACAGGGTGGAGAGGGTGGGAATAGGGGAATAAGGGTGCACTTAGACTACCAGACACTGCCTTTGTGCTGGGGAATCGCATTATCACCAACTGCGGCACTGTGGCATGCGGGCGACTGAAAGGTTAGAGTTTACCCCGACATAGACATCCTTTAAGAACTAGAATGAGTACTCATGTCCTTCAGAAAGACCTGAGGCTTTCCACTAACGAATTCTTTTTATTTAAAGACATTCTGAAGAGAAATGAGATGTGGTTTTAAACCTGACATACTCTCTGTGAAGTATCAAAATCTCTGTGTGGGCAGGGGAGAAAAAAAAGCGATATTTTCCTCCCATCAAAGAGCTGCATTCTCCATGTGAAGATGATCAGGTGATGTGATACCTTGCTGGATGTCTTGGCTAAGATGTCCTGCAGCTCCATTATCTTCTGCACAAGCCCGTGAAAGTCGTTGCAAGTAGGACAGGCTGAAGGCGAGAGTGAGAGAGCCACGTCCTGTCAAGGCCCGTCATGGCCGCCCACGAAATCCAGCTAAACATCTGGAGACTGAGACAGGATTCCCACAAAGGCAAAGGGAAGCCGACTTACTGCGATTCAGGTCCGGGCATTGCGAGATGTATCCTTGGGGCATGACGAGCAGCTCGACATCCTGCAGTACCCCCTGAAACAGCCAAAAAACACAGTTGCACCTCGTCACATAAATTAGCCTCAGTCCATGCCGGTTACGTGCGCGAAGGTGGCATCAGATAAGATGCAGGAAACTAGCTTAATCCAGCAAGTGTAGGCCTGAGAAATGACGGTGAAGGACACTGACAACTTTCAATGCAACTTTCACTACTTGCGCTTTTTTTTGGAAGGCTTCAGAATTACTGTTTGGGCAGCAGTGAAATGTGGAGCAGGTCTGGAGTCTGACAGATCACGACCCACTTCCTGTCACGAAATGGCTAATCTTATATTGTAGAAGGACAGCTAAACCCTTATACATTTTGGTACCATTTCTGTCCGATGCAGGTGCTTATATTTAGCAGCATCGTGTGTCGACTGTCAGTAGCCATGGAAACCGCATCTAATTCAAGTATCCGAGTTCGGTTTCTCCACTTAAAAAAGACGGATAACTTACAGTATCAGCCGCTAAATTAACCTGTTACTTCTGCAATGGGACTGAACATTCCAATCTGAGTTTAAGGCACTTTTTATACCTGGAAAATTGTTTCCTTTGCCGTGGAAACTAGAATGAGTTTCTCTAAAGCGACGGCATTAACAGAAACAAAGCTGGGGCAGCTGGAAACTGGAGCTATGAATGAAGGCGTCCAGCTTCAGTTTCATTTCAGCGCATCGTTTGCAGGAGAATCTGGGAGCTTCGCAGCCGCTATTCAGAGACACCGACACCCTTACAGACGATCAGTGCAGCTCCAGGGTACAGCCAAACCGGCAGGCCCGTGTCTACACTCCCCTTTAAATTTCCAGCATCAAAAATCAGACGCCTTTGACTAAGCCCTCTGTGTGAATCCTGCACCCATCTGTGGGATGGCTTTCAAATATGGAGGTGCAGCTCCACGCTTGAGGGAAACTGTCCGGAGCGTACTGCTGTCTGTGTTAATGTCAGTTTATTAAAGGGTGACCTGAGCACCAGGGGCGTTGCAAGCGGGGGTGGATGTGGGAGTTATGACACCCCCACTTTTGCTGAAACACGATTCCATCCCCCCCACTTTTGTCAGATTAAAAGGATACTAAAATATGTGCTGCTACGGGTACAAGAGCGAACTGAACTGTAGCTCTGATCGGGGAGGGAAAATAGCACACACAAATATAGGCTATACGCATAGGTCCATTAGTTTGATTGAAGGACCATTCGGCCAATCACAGCAAAGGTATCAGCGTCAGTGAGGAGGGAAAGAGAGCTGTCCTGTTGGATTTGGGAAGAAAGTGCAGTGACGGGCAGTAAGGTTTGTGGCAGGTGAGGCTTTTTCAGAACAAAATCAAATAATAATAATAACACTGAGTGCTATAGTGAACTTAATTTTTCATTTTTAGCCAGCGTACCGGCAATAATAATCCCATTGACTCACATGCGCCCCCTTCAGTGAGGCAGAGGTACTGGCTGCCTCACCTCCTCCTTTTTCGCTGTGGTTTTGCATCAGATCAGCAAGACTGACTTTGATACGCACATACGCGAAATGAGCCTCTATGGAGAGTGAGGACATATAGGAGTGTGCAAACATGATACTGGGGACATACAGTGAGAAGGCAGACGGTCAGTGAGGGAGCGCGCGCTGGGAGATCTGGCTTTTTAAAAATGATTTAAATAATTGGAATCATACAAAAATCACATTTATAGCACAGAGTAGTAGACAAATATTAATATTTATTTCATCATTATTTGTTTTTTACTTCTCATGACGACCTGCCTCCCCTGACCACACCTCCCTAGAAAGTGATGTCTGAAACTGCATCACGCTAAATTAGTAAAGCAAAATTCACAACGTCTGTCACAATGTCGTAACGTCAGCATTTTCTACGTAATGTATGCTAGACGGGGTTAATTATCCCTGTGAGCCCTTGTTAGCCAATGGCATTGCATTTAACATTATAGCAACTAGCTAGGGGGTAACTTTACCGAATATGTTAGGCAAGTACCGCCGTGTTTTTCTTTTTTTCAGTCTGTCTCGTGCATTATTATATGTTCCTGTCATAGAGCGGTGTCACTGAGGCAGTCATTCTCTTTTTGTCCTGCAATAGCAGGATGCACAAAAGGAAAAGGTGGGCAAGAGAGGCTCCTTTTATTTGCATAGTGTAGATGTAAAGAAAATGTATAAATGCAGGAAGTTATATATAATTGATCTATATATAATTATATAATTATATTATTATATGGCTGTGATAAATTCAAGGGGAGTTTTACTTCCCCATCTTAAACCCCCCCCTTCTTTTAAAAAGCCTGATACGCCCCTGCTGGGCACTCAGTAGGTAGCACTATGACCTCATGCTTCTGAGGTTGGGGGATCAATGCCCCCCCAGGCAGTGTGTGTGGACTGTGTGCGGAGGGCATATTCTCTCCAGGTTTGTGTGGGCTTTATCTGGCTTCCTCCAAAAATAGTCACCCTGCCTTGCGCCCTGTGTTTCCTGGGACAAGCTGCAGGCTCTCTGTGACCCTGCATCACAAAGCGATTACAGCAACTAGATATATAAATGTTCTCACAAAAAAAATGGGCCACTATTCTCTGGTTTAAAATGAATAAGTATCTGCAATAAACGTCATGGATATCGATGCATTGTTCTATAATTCCCAATGACGAGGCTGTGTGGAAGCACAGCTGATGATACCCCAGAAAGCTGAACAACCTGCATACAAACACATCTGTGGTGTCATGAAGATACAGCATTTAGGACCAAATCAAAAAAAGACAAAACAAAGACAGCATTACCGTCATCACAAATTACCCACAACACACAAGCATTTACCAACAGTATGAAACAATTCTACCACTTAGTTTGAATGAAGAATCACCGGTTATGATTAGATGAATAAGCATGGGCAGAATCCTCCACTTTACCCTGAGCTCAGGTGAACTGTGGTCAGTGAGGCTCGTACCTTGAAGAATCCATGCGCGCTGTTTCTTTGTCCGAGCCAGATTGACGTGTCCTCAGGTAGGTCCATGGATGGCGGCTCCACCACCTTCTCATAGATTCTAGAACAGCAACGACATAAAATGATTCACCAGCGCTACATTCCACACGATCTGCCCCTTCTATCGCTCTGTTGGGGGGCCACGCTCCTTTCAGGGGCGATTCTTGGACTTTTTAAAGGTGGGGCGCATAAGAGAAGCCATAACTCACAGAGTAGTGCCAACCCTATCATTGGCCATGTGCTGAATCAGTGAGTGACAGGGAGGGGATACATACACTAGGGCCCAATCAGCTTTCTGCTGGGGCTGGTGGCCCCGCCCATGTATGCACCCCCTTTTTGCAGGAAGCCTACCTGTTGCAGTCGACGTGCAGCAGTACGTGGGATGCGCTCAAGGCCACGGAGACCTTGTGCCATCGCCCGTCTGCCAGCGTGTAGGGGAAGATGTCGGTGTGAGGCTGCTGGCTCTCCGTTCTGTAGCGGAGGCGGATCTCATTGCGATGCCCACTGCTCTCCAGCTCCAGGAACCTGGGTAGGAGAGACGGAGGCCTTTTGTTTGGCTCAAACTCGGCTAGAGAACGGAAGCGGGCTGCTGAGTCCAGAACACAACAGACAGACCTAATCTGTAACAAATATACGTGTCTTATAAAGCTAATCCTGGAAATACGGACTTCAGCTTTCACCAATTACTGTTTCTTCTTCCACTATGGACTTTGAGAAACAAAAAAGAAAAAGATTTTAATGCCGCTGGGAATATAAAACTCAAGTCAGCACACTGCCGCACGGAGAAATATCTCACAATGTATCTGGGAGGCTCAGTATGAGACGGCACGACCATAAAGAAACACTTTATTATAACTGCGGCAAAAAATTGTTCCAGAAAAGAAAAAAAATACCCACTGCAGATCTAAAGCTGCAGTTTCATCGGTTGGCTGAGGGAAAGGACTTTTTTTTGCGGAGAGGAATGCAAATCCTGGCTTGGAAAAGCTCACACAAGTAAAATCGTTGCCCCACTCTCGATTATGTGTGGCTCAACGTCATGGGAGAGTAACTGTTATGCTGATCAGGCAAAGCGAAGAGGGCTCGACATCACTACACATCAGACTGACAAACTGCAGGTCTAATCAGTCAGCTTACTGTTCTAGGCACTGATGGATATCCTTAGCAAGACTCACCAAAGCTCAGGGTGATAATGGTCACCCTCGGCAGTAGACCAGTACAGTACTCACTAGAGCTCAGGGTGATAATGGTCACCCTCAGCAGCAGACAAGTTTGGTACTAACTAGAGCTCAGGGTGATAATGGTCGCCCTCGGCAGCAGACTAGTTCAGTACTCACTAATGCTCAGGATGATAATGGTCACCATCGGCAGCAGACTAGTTTGGTACTCACTAGAGCTCAGGGTGATAATGGTCACCCTCAGCAGCAGACTAGTTCAGTACGCACTAGTGATCAGGGTGATAATGGTCACCTTAGGCAGCAGACTAGTTCAGTACTCACTAGAGCTCAGGGTGATAATGGTCACCCTCAGCAGCAGACTAGTTTGGTACTCACTAGAGCTCAGGGTGATAATGGTCACCCTCAGCAGCAGACTAGTTCAGTACGCACTAGTGATCAGGGTGATAATGGTCACCATCGGCAGCAGACTAGTTTGGTACTCACTAGAGCTCAGGGTGATAATGGTCACCCTCAGCAGCAGACTAGTTCAGTACGCACTAGTGATCAGGGTGATAATGGTCACCTTAGGCAGCAGACTAGTTCAGTACTCACTAGAGCTCAGGGTGATAATGGTCACCCTCAGCAGCAAACCAGTAGAGTACTCACTAGAGCTCAGGGTGATAATGGTCACCTTCAGCAGCAGACCAGTTCAATACTCCGTTGTATCAGGCTGCATGCATTCTAGGGTACCTCATGCCAAAAACAGCCACCTGCCCAGAAGGCTCACTAGAGAAAGTGAAACAGAACACCTGCCCCAGGTCCATGATGTCCCTAGAAAAGAGAGTGCTCCTTGATAAGAGTCAGACAGTAGAGGCGTCCATCCAACTTGATGATGAAGGGCCTACTTCAGTCTTAGAACTACATTAGCTTTACTGGGTTTTGTTTTGTATCTTGACCCGATGCACAGACATCTTGATTGAGGAGTATGCATTTTTGATCACAATACTTGATGATGTCTCTCTCCAAGACATCCGTGCCAAAAATCACTTGATCGGCTGCGATCTGTCAAGTTGAGCAGACTTCAGTGAAACTCCCGCCAAATACATCCCAATGATCAATCACCTCTCAAAGTCACTGAAAGCCCTATGGCAGCCAATCAAATGGGTAACTGAGCCCTCAAAATCAGATTAATATTTATGAATTAAAGAGATTGCAGCTATAACATCTGCTTTCAGTACACTTTGTATCCCTAATTAACTCGAGCATGACTTGTTTGCCTTCACGATCACCTGTAGCTTTCATGTGAAGCTGTGCACGCTCAAAGCAGAGCTCACACAGAAACAGCCATCCCGGCTGACCTTGTCCGTTCCTCTCCTGATTTTGTACACTTCAATCACGTCTCCCTTCCTCAGATGCCTTTGCTCAAGGCTAAAGAGATTTAGCACTTGCGTTACAACACAGCTCTCTAAGAAGAAGCATGTCGCCCCTTCCATGACCCTAAAACCCATGTACGGATACCTGACCGATTTCATAGCACACACCTGGAACAAAGCTTGAATAAAAGCTCAGGTAGTCAGTAAGGGCAGGGATTATTAATTCAACAACCTATAACTCAGGACTTCGTTTTCACCACACTAGCTGTGTTGAGGGTACAGAATTTAAAACAGCCTGAAATATAGATGTGACTTTGTATGGGTAAAGCAAAGCTTTTCTGAAACCATAGCAGCAAACTGCAGACAGGACCTGATAGGCTGCACCTCTCACAGAGAGGGAACGATGACCTGAAGGTGCAAAGCAAATTACAGAGCAAATGACACAACCGGTGTCCTTGGGGACCCCCTAATCGATACAGCACCTGTCCTGCAAATGCCAGCAGGCTCTGCTGCTTGGCGCCTTACAGCCAGTTCATCCTTAAGGCCATTCGATTCTGCTTTCAGCGCACGGATCAGACTTAAATAAGACCACAGCAGCCTGGGTTTCTGGGCTGACGGCTGCCTTCCATATCCTCGGGAAAAGCCCGCAGGACGATTTTCGGTGCATTTGATTTACTCCAGCATTCCTGCAGAAGGATGAACTGTAATTCCAATAGCATGGTCTCCGTCTGCCCTGGACCTCAGGCCGTGCGGGCCTCCCATGTGCAGTGCAAACCGCCAAATCCCTCTCTTCAACAGGGAATTTCGGCAGACTGAAAGGCAGCGTCTACTGTACAAGCTGTAGTTCATCACTCATTTTGGCCATCATCTAGTTACTATATAGGCACCATTACGGGACGTCACCCTGCTAACCACCTCCCTCTACATGCATATCAGAGGTTATAGCTGGCTAACATAAGATGGAACTGAAATTTAAATACAGAATTTATTTTTAGTCGTTCTTCGGTACATCATACAGAAATGGACCAGAGAGGTGCTCTCGGAGCCTGTCTACCTTTGCTCCGCATGGTGGACAGACAGGATGACTCCCGAGTTGAGCGGCTCCTGCTTCACAGTGGCCAGGATAGTGAATTCCTTCCTGTTCCGCAGTTTTTTCAGGATCTTCTCGGCGACGTCCTCGGAGGCCTTCAGCTCCCTCGCTGTATCTGTGCGGACGGACGGCAGTCACATGTCAGCAGAGGAGGAAACCCTGAAACTTCTGCTCGCCAGTTACCGTAGCCGAGGAGAAAATCTCGCTTACATGGACGCCGTGTTCCTTAGACAAGGGTGTTCGCTAGAATACAATTTCACTCAAAATTATGCCCATCCATTTTCATGACTATGTGTCCCAGTGGTTCTCTACTGGATTAGCCGCAGGACTCACTTTCCCTTAGTCATTAAGTCAATTTAGAAAAATTTTGAACCAGATTTATTTCACAAAAAATAGTTCAGTAACAGTCAATAGAACATAGTGCAGTAACAGCAGCACAATGCCGTCATGCACTGCCAAAAATAAACAATAAAGTCCAACATACCTAACCGAATGCTCTTGAAGACCCACCCAAACAGAGAGAAGACACACAAACAGACCACACACACAGCGCCAGAGAGGTGCGGGCAGAATGCTGCCTACTGAGCCACAGCGTGACTGAAAGGAAGGCTTAGGCAAATGAAAGCCCAAAGATGAAAAATGACAATGCACCAAGAAACTGAGTGAAAAGCAATAAAGCGGAAGAAAATAGCGTTAGGAAACACTTTCAGTGAAGCATTGCTAATTGATATGTCCACCGGTGCCGCATTTTCACCTCAGAAACTTTAAAGGTACGATATAATTAGGCCGTATTCGCATTCTCCAAACCTTTCTGAACAAACTGATTTATCCTTTTCAAGACGCGCGCCGGACATTTTAACATCTCAGCGCCATCTCACCATACTAATGTCAGACAGCTTTACAAAGAAAGAAAAAATCTTTTTCCCCTTTAAACTTCTTTTATCGCAGGCTGAACTACAAAGAGGGCAATACAAAAGCAGAAAAGGAGAAGTTTCACTTCAGTTTTAACGTCCATGGAGACTGTTTTGCTGTTTGGAGACGTCCGCTGTGTTTTAATGGACCGATAAATAAATGACAATCTCCCTCCGAGGCGATCACATCACAATTTATCCCCCAGCGATCAGCATCTACGGGGAGCGCTTTGATGCCTTTCCTTCTGACTTTGGCCAACGGGGTTTATATATTTATTACTTTATCTTAATCTGCCGCGCCGGGAAGGAAGGTGGTGTGGTTAAAGCCACACAGGTTTGTCCTGGGAATGTTTTTTGAACCTTCTCCGGTTGAGACATGAAAGGCGTCTGCCTTCAGATCCAGCAGAGAGGGGAGCAGGGAGACCTTGGATGACATTCGCACTTTCCCGGTCCTGCCGGCGCCGCCACGCTGCCTTAAAACTAATGCAAGCCACGGTGCTGAGTGCCATCAGCCCGCCTGTGGATTTCTCAACCTATATGACTTAGTGTCATGGATTAAAACAAAAGCCTTCCCTCCATCCACAATGGGCCATTCAACTCATCTGCTAATTTGTGATTTTGGCATTAAATGCATTATTTATGAGCCATTTCCAAGTATGTAACAAATATCTAATTTATAACAGTGCGCCATTTCAATACTCCACTAGTGTGGCAGCGGGCATCTTTCCCAGAGTTGTATAAATTATAAACTAGAGTAATGCTATATATGAAGAATCTTATATCCAAAATTACTTTGTGTTTGCTCATTTATATAATGGATTACTTTACTAGAACAACTCAGGTTAAGCACCCAAAGTATTAAGTATCTAAAGTATTACAGCAAGGTCTCTCCTGGGAACTGAACCAGAAACCTGCCGGCTGTTCAAACGCACTTAACTCTGACACTAACTGCAGCTTCTCCCAGAAGTCTTATTCTTCGATATACCTGCTAATGTGATGGATTTGCAACAGGAAGGTGAGCTGAACAATGATTCTCTCTCGCTCTGATCCATAACTCCTGTGAACAAGCTGTTCTGTACCCACTGGTCATGTGACCTCGGCTTTCCCAGCAGGCCGAGGGGCATGCGACACCGCGGGTAGCACTTAGGATCAGTCTTGAAGACATTAATGCGCTGCTCTCGTGAGGGGAGGTGCACAGCCCCTAGGAACCCCGGGGCATGACAGGCGGGTTCACCAACAGCCCACGGGCACATCAGACCACATGGCTGTCCTTTTTTCTCTGAAAGCACTCTGGGTTTCCCCAGGCAGGGTCTGACAGCTCAGTGTGAAGCGGGGGGGGGGCGCATGACTCTCCCTCCTTCCCCAGCCTCCAATCGAGTGCCTGTAGCGCTCGTTAATCCTGTTCCCGATAAGAAGCAAAATCCATGTCTCGCCCAATCAATGTGCGAACCATCGGCTACAAGCCGATTCTTTATTGCCAGATAGCTACATGGGGGCACCGCCCACTCTTCCCATTGGTTAGCCAAAGACCAGGACACAAATTATCCAATCGAGGTTTGGAGTGATCTAATAGACCTGATTTCGGGCAGAACAGTGGTTCTTTATAAATTGATACCCGCAAGGCCCTGGGGGAGGAGAAGCAGAGGTATGAATAAAAATACTGTGGAGCAATGTGGATCTGGATAATCCGGGGCCATCATTATGTTTCCTGGGAAAATGCGGCTTTGATTTGCAGTGGACTGTTTAATCCTGCCTTTTGGGACATGCAATAAATGGTTCAACTTGGGGCAGGAGCATTAAAGCCTAAGTCTCTGCCAACTGAATGTTACCCAATTTTCATCTGACATCAAGTCTCCATCCAGCCATTTGAAAATTAATTACTGATCCATTGACTTCACTTTTTCTGACTACTGTAAAAGATTGCGGGCTTCCCGCAGTGCAGAGGAGCATCAGAAGCTCCACTGGAGGGTCCGCAGTTAGAATAGCCTTGATTTGTTCACTCAAGATCCCTCTGATGTTGTCGATGTGGGTTCTCTACCCGGCCATGTGGAACCCTGGAAAGACTACATCTGAACCAGCATATACATCTGAACCAGCACGGGAAAACGGAGACACGATGATCACAAAAGTCAGACACAAAAAATCCCTGCCTTTTCATGGCTTTCGATGAAGAAAAGGCCCAAATATTTGGCATCTGGCCACACTAATGCAGATTCGGTCTGCAGCACACACATCTTAACAATAATGGAGATGGTGTCCGTGGCAGCCGTGCAGCTACAGCAATGCAGATTCTGCCTGCAGAGCACATAGAACTGCGATATTGTAGATACCTGAGCAGGCAGAGAAATGCATAATTTGCATATTCAGAAGGGAAGCCCACAATTCATTTTAAAACTGTGAATTAAAAAAAAAAACAGCACTTTGTCAGTCTGCCTGGGAGAAGAAATGAACGCTAGAGTATGAGCGCGGCATCGCCAATTAGCATTCGCTTTCGGCGTGAGCGAATTACACTGCATTTTTCTCAACGCCCATTTCGGCCTGCCAGCGCAGACGCCACAAAGCATGTCTGTGGGCCAGCTCTGCAGGAGCTCGTCCCGGTCAGTGGGATTACAGTCATGTGAAACTCCGGGCCGCTCAGCAGAATTCCCGAATGAGAGGGGGTAATGTCCGCGCCCGAGGGGATACCGCGTCCTACCAGAAGAGGATGGTATCCCCATCCCATCTGGTCACTCGGTGCCTGATACGCTTCTTGGTGACTGACAGCCTGGCGGCAGACAGAACGTGCCGTTCGGATGATGTGTGGAGAGTCGTTCTGGCAGAGTTACAGAACATTCCCGACACAACGCGCTATCAGCAGTGGCAAAGGAATCGGATACCGGGCACAACTGAGCGGTGGAGCACCATTTACCAATCTGGACGTCATGCCTAGACTGTCGAATCCCACGGCAGGAGCACGCTTCAGCCTGGCTGATGCCGATGCACAGGGTTCTTCCGGGCCAAACAGTCGGTACTGAGGCAGGGGAGGTAACCAACCTTTCCCGCTGTGCCACTGACCCGAAAATGACCAACGAGCCAAGCGGACAGAATGCAAATGACTTGCCTCAGCCATGTCCTGAGCAAATAATGAGCTCAGATCTGGCTCACCCTGCCCACAACTGACTCACCCTCCCCATGACTCGCTCACCCGGCCCACGACTCGCTCGCCCTGCCCACGACTGGCTCGCCATGCCCACGACTGGCTCGCCATGCCCACGACTGGCTCGCCCTGCCCACGACTGGCTCGCCATGCCCACGACTGGCTCGCCCTGCCCACGACTGGCTCGCCCTCCCCACACTGGCTCGCCATGCCCACGACTGGCTCGCCCTCCCCACACTGGCTCGCCCTCCCCACACTGGCTCGCCATGCCCACGACTGGTTCGCCATGCCCACGACTGGCTCACCCTGCCCACGACTGTTTCACCATGCCCACGACTAGGGATGGGTACCGAAACCCAGTACTAACTGGGCCCCGGGGTTAAATTTTTAAAGACCGGAGTATCGATAAGCTTTGAAGTTAGCGGTATTGCTTTCGGTACTGGATAAATGAATATGCGTTTCTACATTAAAGTAATTTTCCCAGTTAATCTGACCAGCTCCGTTACTGATTAATACGTTAATCTAGAGCGTTCTCTCGCGCGCGCGGTGCACGGGGAAACACTGGCACGCGCGCCCACACACGCACACAGACGCTGTGCCGCTGCCTGATCTACGTGCGCATGCGCAAAGTTCTGTTCCGCTTATGGTAATTTGTATACTGACATTCGCTGGACCCGGCCTGATTGGCGACAGTATGCGCACAAATGTAAACTTTAAATTAAATTTGAATACATTGTAAGACATATAAGCGCATACGTTCACAATCACATGATACGTAACTTAATATCCGTTAGTAGAAAAATATATGACAAGTTAAAATATAGGACAAGTACAGCGCTTGTCTGCCAGCTTTTTATTTAATGTGATATTGTAAAACACTTAAATGCACACGACCTCGTTGTGGACTGAGAAGTCTTTAGAATTAAAACTAACAAAAACGATTGTTTATGTTTTAATTTTATTATAATGATTTTAGTAGTATTGTGAGAGGTGTACTTGTCAGCTAACTGTGTCGACAGTGTAGATATCTTAGGGCAGATATCTTAACATATTGCTATACAAGGGTGCGTTTCCCAAACGCATAGTAACTACGTAAGCAACTTACATAGTTAGAACCATGCAACTGAATGAGTCCAAGGATGTTAGTTGCTGACGGGAGATTTTGGGAAACGCACCCCAGATCTACGGTACCGTAAAACATGCGCATGCGCACGCAGATCGGGAGGGACGGCAGATGTGGCCGCCGCAGCTAGTGATGATTGCGGAGGGGTAAGAGATCAAAAGTGTGGCTGCACTTCACTAGAATCAATGTGGACAGTGCTCGTTACCAAAAGGGCAACAGGTGTTTCGCATGTAAAGGCATTAAAGGTTTTGCATTAAAATCATTTATTATGTTTGTTTTACATTTCCATCATCAGAACATTTGTAGTTGTTTAAAACATCGCTGTATGTTTTGTGAAATTTAATTTTGCATTCCACGTTCAATGTGAATTTAAATAATGATGCAGAATTGTTGAATAACTATGATTTGTTAAGTAAATCTGTTAATTATGTTGTTAATTTGATTTCTTCTTCAAAAAGCACCGCTAGGAATACCGATAAAGTACTGGACCGATAAGCAGTACCGTTAATATCTTAACGATACCCATCCCTACCCACGACTGGCTTACCATGCCCACGACTGGCTCACCCCTCCCCCAGCGGTGCGGATGCCTTCTCACGCTGAGGCTAGCCTGCATGCCTTTGAGAAAAGCATCCCGGGCGTCTATTAAAAGGATATCTAGGGACATTCTTATCCCATTCACATTAAAAGAGAAAGAAAACACTATTTATAAAAAGAGTAGAAGATAATCGCCCTTGAGGGGGGACTTGGGAGCAAGCCATGGGAACCTGCACCACCTGCCCCAATTAGACACGCGTGATCCCGCTGGGAGCCGGCCAGTTTTACGGTCTGCTCTCGGAGCGCCCGCTCGCACCCTGACAGACACCCTTTCCTGCGGGCTATCGGTGGCTCTAGGGTCAGGCGGTGGAGAGCCGAGCTCTGACTTTGTGTGCATCTCCCAAATGGCTTGCCCTGTGGGAATGGCCTGGAGCCCATTCAGCTTTACCGCGTACGGCCACAGGAGTACCAGGTCCCCACTGTTATTACACTCGTACATCTCAGCTTGTGTCAACCCCCGCCTCCCCAGGGGAACCCCCAACAGCTGGGGCAGCTATCGACCAAGACAGGCGCAGACTGGCCGAAAGGGAATTAATGCCCACTGAGGGTACGCATTTTAGGCTGGGCGAATCTCCAAACAGCTCCATGGGTCCAAATTGGTCCAGAACATCTGGAGGTGGGACTCCTACAAACTCAGCAGCCAAAGACACGGAGACGCATCTCAAGCAACAGTTTTAATGTCCTGCTGGCTCTACTGCAAGAGACTACAAAGCCTAGACAAGATATATCACAAAAAAGCAGGCTATGATATTTTGTGTAAACCAGGGACTGTATTCATCTATAATCATTTTCTAAGTCTATATTCGGATTTTAAAAATATAAAGAAAGGAGAACAGCAGAGAATAAAACTGCAGCTACGGGCTAATGCACTTTAATCTGCAGCCTAAATCACCCTGGGAAACTTTTATCCAGCCTTGGAAAGTGCAGCAGGGAAAGGAGACAAAGGAGCCGTCCGGGTGGCGATCTGTCACTTCGGGCGGCAGACGGAGCCCCGGCCCAGCGCCACCCAGACAAAGCGCGCTAACGCATGCAAACACTTCTGCGCATTTATATGCAGCGGACGTCGCGGTTTTGCGAGCGGCCGGGGCCTCCGTGCGGCTCTTTGTGTGCGTGTCTGTCTCTTTGTGGGAACCCGCACTCTCCTTTGTGCCCGCAGAACCGGACGCAACAGGCTCATTCCGAGAAGCGCAATTATACGGCGGGGTCCGACCGGGCGAATGCGCTCCGGCTCGGATACGACAACTGCCCGCTTGGGGGGGGGGGGGGGGGAGAGGGCGGGGGGGAGGGGGCGGGCGCGGGGGGGGGAGGGCGGGGGGGTGGGGGGGTGTCCGGGCGGGGGGGCGGGGGGGGGGGGGGGGGGGGCGGGGGGGGGGGGGATCGGTAGCAGAGGCTGCTCTCTCTGAAAGTGAGCGAGGCTAGGAGTTTAATTAAATATTAACTGCCGCGCTAGGACGAACGGACGGGGGAGTGGTGCGTAGGTGAGGGGAGAGCCTGCCGCTTGGAAGAGCCCCTACCAGGCGAGGACTGCGTGGGCCGCTGCTCTAATAACACGCGGGGGCTGGGCCGGGCCGGGCCTCCCCATCCCCCCCCCCCCCCCGAGGGTGACTCCTCAGCATCCGCAGTGCCACCCTGGCGAGATACGCCACACATCCTGGCCTTTTTTTAAATAGCATCCTCTGCTCTTTCCCGTTACTCATAATGATTTTACCTTCCCCCAGTGACGACCCATCCAGCGGCACAGGCTGCTGCTTTTAATGACTTGTCTGTTTTAGAAATATACCAGGGCTTCCCCGAGCGTGGGATCGCTGACAGAACATGCAGGCACACTTGTCAGCGGAGACTACTTGCCCCCACATTTACAATTGGAAAAGTTACATTGTTGTCACAGCACCCCTCCCAATTCCAGGCAAAGAAAAAGATGCTCAGATGTAAAGTTCATTGGTAACATTACCATCCGAGTTTATTTGTTAATGCATCTGGAACAAGAGCACTTGAATGTACTGGAGTCAGCCTCTTCCAGCTTAGGCCTTTTTTAAAATTATTCTTACAGTTATAATTGCTATAATCTCTACTGTAACTGTTGTCTCCTCGCCCAGTTCCTTCATTCTTTTCACGTTCCGGGGCTTCCTCGTGCAACCTGTTCCAATTCCCGACCATTAATTATGTATTATAGCCTTTTAAAAGCAGCATCAAGGGTGAAAGTAGAAGCAAATGGCCTCTGGCAGCGTGAGAGATAGCTGGAAGGCAATCCTACCCAACCGACCGTAATGAAAGATACCGAATGCTGTATGCTCGGCCAGACGTGGCCACACATGTGGGAGAGAGCGACTATCCGTCCGGTTCATTCATCGCCTCTTTATTAAATATGCATCTCGCACAATTATCATTAAGGGGTAAATAAAGTGCGATGGGGAAAACACGATACGCTTATTCGCTTTTTCTTTTTTACCGTCCCGAGATCCTTTAAATTACTGGTAGATTTCCATGCATCGGGCTATTATCCTGCCGGGCAGCTGCTCGGCGGGCCGGCGCACTTCAGGGAACCGCCGGCCGGGATAGACGGAGCATAGGCGGCGTTTCGTGAGCATGCTCAGTGAGATATCACTGCGTCGGAGGAATGCACCTGGCGGGGGTCCAGGGGAAGCCGGAGAGCGCCGAGCGGGGAGCGGGGAGCGCGGCCGAGATCGATCGGCGTTTATTTAAGCGCCTTCGTCGGGGAATCGACACCTCGTTATCTTATGTGTTCTGACCCGGCAAAGAAACGGCTTAATAACGAGGTTACCGACTTGGATGGAGTCAGCAGCGGAGGCAACAAGTCGATTTGCTTTTGAGCGAACTTGAATGCGCGCGTGTGTGTGTGTGTGTGTGTGTGTGTATATATATATATATATATATATATATATATATATTACTAGCGATGAGCCACGGTGCCTCTTCTATAGATCCCCCCCCCCCGCAGATAGCAGCATAGTGCAGCATTTTATAAATAGGACGACTTGGCGTGTTATGCGGAGTGAGTGACATAGAGAATCCCCGCGTATCGAACCAGGGACACCCTAAAAGTACCGCTAGCGGACCAAGCGGCGTGCTTTCATCCTAAGGCGGTTTTGCAGTTCTGACCCGGGACTTTATTTAATGTATGCATTTTGTTTACGCTCGACTTGTTGGTTTTTACAGCGCACATAATGTAAGGTTTCATCTTAAGCACCATTAAAGGGGGAGGGAGAGGCGTGTGTTAGACTGCGAGATCAAAGTCTGATTCTAGCTATCTGTGCCACATTAAAGCGACAAGCTGCATTTCTATCCGCTTCTGACTGCAGACCTGCACCTGTCGCTTTCACAGTAGCACGCCAGAACCTGGAGAATAGCCCCGATCGGTTATCGCATTGTGCAGACTCTCCCGTCCAAATTAGCGTTACATTTGTGGTATCTAGATAACATTCAGGTTATGCAGGACACTGAAGAGATTTCTCGAAACTTGTACCGCGGGCTGCTCTCTTTGGTACAAATTGTGTCCAGATGCAACGAGATCTCGAAGGTCCCTTTGCGATTAATGCACTACAGGCGCAATGTGAATCTGAATAAAATTTGCATCACTTTTTTGAGTGTTTTGTGTAAGAAAGGCAGTTTTCACATGTTACTTCTGCTTCGACCTTTTTGAGTAAATCATTCCATGTACATATATACATTTTCATATAGTTTTCCCCGGCAGATGACAGGGCGTTTCTTTGGCTGCAGGATGCTTGACAGTTTTAACTGACGGCTATTTGTTTCCGTATCTTCTTCACGTGTGAAATCGCGATCACCAAGTGGAATAATATTTTCGCATTCAACAGCATTCGTGATGTTTTCAAGCACAACTGAAAGTACATTTAGGCGGAGTGTCGTCGATAAACCCGTAATACTTAATCGCCCCCTATTCAAAACTATATGAACGCTCGCTTAACGCGCATCCCGTTTTCCTCAATTTTTCGCATTTTCACCAAAATGAGCAATGTTTTGCTTTTTTGCATTTGATTTTTTTCTTAACCTAGGTATTGCATGAGTTTTTGCAGTCCGGTGCTGTCTGGGTAATAAAATCTGTCCACTAAAACCTTTACCCTGGCGTATTTTAACTTTCACTTGGCAGGAAAGCTCCGTCTTTTACACTGTCCTCTCTCACCAGCTCACTTCGAAAAAAAGTCAGCAATAAAAACATCAGTTTGCCGGTAGCGTGCTAAAATAACCATAAAACCGAAAAATAAACCGGACACACAGACACACAGATTTCCTGTTTTCATTTTCTACCACCGAACATTTCTGCGGTGACGTTTTACTCTCCGTCCGGTAGTGGAAATACTGTGTCCTGTATGCAGTCAGAGACAACTTTAAGTTAGAGGTATATTGCTTGCACTTCGATATTGTTTTATGCATTTAAATCAGGTTACTGTTCATCAAAAAAGTAAAACGTAAATGCCAATATATATATTCTGTTGTTAGTTCTGAAACTGTTTTGTGCATATACACATGTGTTTACGTCTGCGGCGTGATGTTCTTAAAGCATACATCATGTCTGAGTATCAGTATATTATAGGATCATGCATATAATATGTACTTTCGTTTGAGTATTTAACACCTGAATTAAATGCATCTGAAGTGGGACATTTACAAATAATAATAATAATGTATCTTCGCTTTTGCAAGGATGTAGAGTGCACGTATAAAATAGTGCTGACATTCGTTATTGCGCCCAGCGCTGGACTTCAGTCGCTCCCTAATCTCTCTTTGGCTGCCAGGCTCCGATCAGGCTACCTCAGGAAACTCCAAATAAGGGCAAAGGAAGGAAACCCACCGGAATCAGTCCTTATGTAGACACGACCTTATATGGCGTGTCTTCCGGCAAGCGCCATGCTCCAGCTTACACGGGAAATCCGCTCGCAACTGGGGCCGCCGGTCACAGCGCAAATATAACGTGTTTTCATTGTGGGAAGCGATTAATATCAGATGGAAGGGGAATAAGCCTTGGACGTGCCGTTCGCTTTATCGCATATACTTAATTCACAGTCTCCCCGCTTCGCCTTTTCCCCCAGGCAAACGTCATGTGTCCTCCACTGCAGTGCCTAAATATGGGCTTCCTCCATGCCATATATGGACATCTACGTCACAGCAGGAGTATATATAAAGGAGTAGGGATTCTCTAAACAGAGAAAGAGCCCAGAGAGCGTAGCAGAGCCACTAGCAGTACAGAGCGAAACAGCCACAGACACACAGAGCGCAATCTCTCCACACATAAATGACAAACGACGTCTTCAAAACGAGAACTGTGCAGTTATCCTCACATAAATGAAAAACGTGTTCAAAGCGAAAACTGTCCAGATATTCTCAGTTACAAGCCGAGAATAAAAAAAAAATCAGCGGCAGATATTTTAATTTTTATGGAATGAACGAAAAGGACGCAATTCTGCACGGTGCTTGTTTTTAAAACAGAGTGGATTTTTTTTCTGAAGAAGTGGGGGAAAAGCCTTGCCATCCAGCTGACAAACCTGGAGATCATCCACAGCGTGCTGTTAGCGAGTGGCAGTAGTGGCAGCATCATTCTCGCGTTGCTCCCTTGAGGTGTGTTGGTGGTTCCCTCACCTGTGCACCGCGGCGCTACCCTCTCTGAACTTCCACAGCTCCACCAGCAACGGCAGAAAACACCTGGCCAGAGGCATGGCTGCAGCCAAGACGGAGATGGTCCTGCCTGCTCTGCAGATCTCTGACCCCCTGAGCTTCCCTCACTCGCCCATGGATAACTACCCCAAACTGGAGGAGATGATGCTCCTCAACCCTACCGGGACCCCCTTCCTGAGTGCCTCTGCACCTGAGGGGGCAGGGTTCGGGACCGGGGAGCCGGGAGACCAGTACGACCACTTGCCTGGAGGTAAGCGCTGCTTTCTTTACATTTGCTTGACATGTTCATGAATACAGTCCCTAATTTGAAACATAGCACCTGCAGAGATTGAGTTGTAAATGTACCATCTTTAATGTGTTAAACATCTTTGAAGGTCCGATAATAGGGCAGGGAGCTCAGCTGTAAAAAGCCTCTTCAGGCAAAAAATGAGAGATTCGCTCAGCTAATAATGAGTAAATTACAGAAAATAGGTACTTAGTGCAAGTATTATTTGGTGATAAATTTGTACGTCAGATGATTTCAGAATTCAGTCTGTGATTTAATGCTGCCTGGCGCAAGCCCCCGCTGTGTGTTAAAATGGCATTGCTGAAATCAGCTGAATTGCATTTTCTGTAATGAAATGCCGTTAGGGTAGGGATGAGGGTTGGTAGGGGAGAGGAGGCAGGAGGTGTCTGTGAATAGTTCGCGCTGAGCCATGCAGGAGCTGTAGATGCCCAGACCCCGGGATAGAGGAGGTGATGGGGGGGGGGGGGGGGGGGGGGCCCAAGGGCCCCCAGGAGAAAACCCCTGTTTTTTTTCCCCCCACCCCGGCCCCCCCCCCCCCCCCCAGGGGGGG
>JAODKM010000001.1:4765952-4780533 GCA_026780845.1 Petrocephalus sullivani | reverse complement strand
CCTAATAAACGCCCTTTTGAAGGGTTTAACCCCACGGCTGCCAACATGGGTCGTTCCTCCCGCCGCGCCGGTAACAGTCTGAGCGTGCTCAGTGATTAGCTACATGTCTGAGTGTGCTCAGTGATTAAGCTACATGTCTGAGCGTGCTCAGTGGTTAGGCTACCTGTCTGAGCGTGCTCAGTGATTAGGCTACCTGTCTGAGCGTGATCAGTGATTAGGCTACCTGTCTGAGCATGCTCAGTGATTCAGTCACTTGATGAGCAACAACCTGTAACATTAATTTTGTAATCTAGTAATTAATGGCATCCATTCCATTCTATCTCACGATTCTTAATGACTCCTTGGAGAGTCATGGCTGATCTTCTTGTTTGCCCCCCCACAGATGCACCTCCTAGGCATGATCAGTAACTCTGCACGTGGCCTTGTCTCCAACGAGGCCCTTGGCCCCCGAGCCTCGAGCAGCGGGACGCACTCCATGACCGACCAGGAGCTCCTGTACTGCTTCCGCAGGGATTCCAACAAGATCCAGAGCTACCTGAAGATCCTTAAGTGCAGGATCGCCCCTGAAGAGGGATGCTGAGCCCGGGATGCTGAGCCCGGCATGCAGCAGAGGAGCCAGAAATGCAGGCGCAGAAATGCAGCATCTGTTTTGGTCTGATTCGATTTCAGTCCATGAACATGCTGCAGTGCTACACGGCATAGCTAGTGCTTTCCACACAAAGTATAATACAATGTGAAAAGTGTATTTTCAAATAAACTCAATTCGTTCAGCAACTCCCTGTCTCATGACTGTTTCTATGTTTGTTTTTTAGTCAACCTCATAGTTGAGGTTGACTAAAAAACATGTGCAAGGATCCCTGAATGCACGGGGCATTAGGCAGGGGACACCCTGGAATGCATTCCAAAATGATCATTCTGTATAGTAAGATCTAAGATGGCTAAGATCTGAAATCTGCTCTCTGAATATGTTTATATGTCGTAAAAACCACATGAAGTCATACAATTGTCCATCATCTAGAAGGAAATTAGCTCTCTTTCCACTGAGCAATAGGTTTACATTTCCCTTTTATTCTGGAGATCCTTTATGGCATCTGTGCCCATGTTAATAAGCCTAATAAGGATAATAGGCAATGCATTATAACTAACATGAAAATACATGAAGTAATTACAAATTTAGCCTTTATGATGGACAAACTTTTTGTTTCTTATAACACCAGCTAATAAGGAAAATTAAAATAGATTTAAACATGTTTATAAATGCAAAACTCAGAAAATGTGTATTAAGAACAAACTGTACTAAAATGTACAATAATAATAATAATAATAAAACATTTTTACATAACATTGGGACGACAGAATTTCTGCATGTGATTCTGTTGTTTGTAGTTTGGTGTTTCTCTGTTCAGAATGGATATATTGCTTTTTTCTTTCATTTTGAGCCTGTCAGACTGAGGTGACAGATTCCCAAAAGGCATCAGCACCAGATGGTGTGAACACGCTGAGAGGTGTCCCAGGCTGTCCTCTAACTCTTAATTCAGAGCAGAGTATAAAATGTTCATGGCTATGTCCCATAGTGTCCACAGGAAGTTAGGGGGTGGGACTTCCTGTTATTCTCTGCTGGCTTCCCCAGCCATTAGCTCCAGCTCAGGGTTGGGGTCGGGTCAGGGTCTGGGAGCACTCCAGAGTAACGGCGGTGAGTCCCTTCGATCTCCTCCTGGCTTCTGTGACAGATGGCCATGGTTTTGGCGTGCCTTTGTGCATCTCCTGGGTCTGAAGTGATGCTTGCGTCTCCTGCTCCTCCTCCCCGTCCCCCATCCCTGCGTCACTCCTTAGTGAAAGCTCCTCCATTGGAGTCCTCAGGCAGAGAGCCTCCTTCTCCTTCGAGTTCCTCCATTTCATCCTCCGATTCTGGAACCAGATCTTTACCTGTCCATCGCAGAACAGAGCAGGAGACAATGAGCTGGATGTACGGGTTGCACGTATTGGCCGTGTGAATGATTGTGCAAATGAGCTGTTTGGCAACAGTGCAGTTCTTGGACACAGATTGCACTGCAGTTGTCCATTATAATAGACAGGAAGTGACAGATAGTGTGCACTAGGAAGCAGGCTTAATGATGCAACAGTCATACCTGGGACTCCTTCAGGCTAAGATCAGCTGCAAGCTTATTTCTGTCTGCCTTGCTGATGTATTTTTGCCTCGCAAAGGTCTTCTCCAATGCCCTCCTCTGGACCTCGGAGAAAACAGCCCGCCTTAGGATTCCCCTCAGGGCCTTGGGGCTTGACTCCGGGGACAGCAGCGGCAGACCAGCTCTTTCTGAAAGGTCAAAGTTCAACATTTACTCCCACATAAAAATAAACCAAATTCTTCAAATATCTCCAAGTGTCTTACTGAACATTAAGTTTCAGGAGGACAAAAGGTTTATTTTCAGATTAGAGAGGATGTTGAGTCATGTTGTACTACTGTTGCAAGGTATTTGTGAGATAAACCTTGTTGGTCAAATACATTGTCACCTGACACCAATGAAGTCACATAAGATTTAGCAGGAAAGCCATTACAGACAATGCAGTAAAACAGTAACCAAACAAAGGAAATCAAAACAACAACAAATAAACAAAGCAAAGCAAAATGAAGCACAATACTGCATGTACTTATTTAATTTTGAGTCTATAAGAAATTTCAAGATGAACTCAAACCGCTGTCAGCCGGATGGAACTTTCCAGATTTTCTTCAGAACCTTAGTGACTTTTAAAATAGGGCAAGTGTAAGGCATCCTGTCATGCGAGACCGTTTCTGAAAGGCCCTGAGTCACCCTGCCAGTGATGGCATTTGCTGCCTTGACGCATTGTCCTTATTTTTGTGTTCCCATTGCTTTGCTTGCTTTGGCATGCATTTGGTATGCTTACGAGCTGCTATTCTCTTCCCTTGGTGACATTGCATATGATGTATGTTATGCACTCTATGTATAGATGGATGTCTCTTTTGTGCCTCTGTGAACTTTCTGCATTGCACTATTAAATTAGTACAAACGACTGTATTTATCATATACTTTGTGATTGCCCTTTATTTGCATTTATTATCGTTTTTTAATCTGTTGAATACCTTGTGTCTTGTATTTGTTCTGTGTCGTGTCCTAATTGTTAGTTGTGTATCGTCATGGTGTTACCATTAGTAACAGGCTGTGCCAACAAAAATTGGTCATGTGACAATAAAGATTTTGATAGCAAAAAAAAAACTGCTGTCAGGATCCAGTCAGATCAAAAGAGACCTTCCCTGGGATCATCGGCTGCTTGGATTTCTGTGGTTGACATTGGTGAAGCATCCATGCTCTTGGGACGACTCACACGACTGCTATAACTGCTAGCTTGAGATTTAAATCACGTGGATGGTCGTTGTGACCAGATCTCTTCTCAAAAAAGAGCTTGGGCTCTATAGGCGATCCCATACAAATCAGTGGCCAAAGGGGAATGGAGGACACAGAGGCTGGGATCAGATCCGGGGTCCCCTCCTGAAAGGGGAACGGGCGATCAGTCATCCCCAAAGGCTTCTGAAGGCAATCCCACGGTGGCTCTCTCTCACAGGTGCACGAACAACAAAAGTCAAGTAGGACAATTAGCCTTGCCCATCGATGAATGGTTTATTAATCTGTACGACAAATCTGCTGCGGGGAGGCACGCGGACCACCGCAGAGGAGCGCGTCAAGGCGCTTAGTCACGCTCCCCATTCCTCCATTTTGGCTCAATAGCTCCACTTAAACGCATGATTAATAGGTCACCGGGAGAAATGGCAGCGTCCCGGGTCCCGGTCCCCGCCCGTGACCCTCAGGGCCCCCCGAAAGGACGACCTTTCCGCATTCAGCCCATTTCCCTCTAAAACAAGCCCCCCTCCTCAGTGCATCTTTTCTCTGGCAGGTAGGTGCCGCTCTATGGGAAGATGAGCTGGGATAAGTCTATAAAAGTCACGCTCATTCATTTCCTTATGCCGCCCATGAAGGGAGCTTAAATGGCCCGGCAGTGAGAGTTAGGGACAGAAGGAGGGCTTCGTCTTTCTGTCCAAACAAAGAGGTAGCCCCGCCCCCTTTGCCTGACCCCACCCCCCCATCCTTCCACGCCGGAATGTTCTCAGAGTTCGTGGCTATGATGAAAAATCGCAACGGGGTCGCGTGTGGACGGCTAAATTGAATGTGCTGATTGGTCACAGGTCCGCCAGGCATTGTGGGCCAGCTCAGCTCTGTGGGAAAGTACCGGGTTGCTAATAGGTGTCCAGGAATTCTGGGCTCATTCCAGCGCCAGTATTTCTAACCCCTCCGCCCCTTTTTCTCGACCCCCCCCAACCCCTCGTCATGAATTTGTGGACTTGGCAACACGGACGCCTTAGCAACAGCGGAGAAAAAACACAGACGACACCACAGGCCGCTTTATGAAGTCATACTTGACACATTAATCACATTAATCAGTCGGCGACGCAGCTCACAATGAGAAGCAATGTCGGAGCATGCCCTCGGAGCCACGCAGGCACGGAGCCACGGATTATGGCAGAAAAATAATGGCTTATTCCGGTCAGGGGCTGGCACAGACATACGGTTAATCTCATTAACAGGGTCATCAGCAGTTTAGGAATACGTATAAATTACGCAGGCAGTGGGCACGTCCACTGATGTCTTTGTGCTCAAATTAACGTCGCTCCATACACACTTTTTTTAAAATCAATTGCTCCCTTTTGAAGGGCTCACCATGGCCCAGTCGGATCACGGGAGATCGGAATGATGGGAGAATGGTCAGGAATGCTGATGGCCTTTCCAGGGCTGCTGATGTTGATTGTAAACTACTCTGGCAGAAAGAAGGTGGGGGTTGATTTAGACTGGGGTGGGGTAAGAACTTTATGTTAATAAGAGCACACCCCCGTGCCCCCCCGCCACACCAGTACCACCACCTCCTGTGGAAGCACCAATAGCATGTGATAAATTGCGGGGCATCTGCTGAATAGGCCTGGCGGTGGTGGCGTTGGAGAATTAGCTACCCTGCATTGCATCTGTAATTAGCTCTTCAGGGCAAACGGAATCCTGCCGCCCCGGTATAGGGGGGAACTGAAGCATCGCTGATGAGGCACAAAAACTTACTCGGAAAAGCCGTGGGGGAGGCCACGGGGGGGCCGGACCCACCACAGCACGCCATGCGGATCTGCAGGCCGCTCTGGAGGAAGTCGGACCACAGGGCTGGGGACGGAGGAAGACCGTCAGGGCATGGGTAGTGCGATGCTGCGGCATACGGGACATTGCAGAACACACGCTGACGGGAGCCCTTCTCATCGGCAATAAATAACAGAAATCCTTTGCACCCAAGAGACCCCAGAAATTGTTCCACTCACATTTGGTTGCAAATGAAAAGTAAAATAATAATAAACAAACAAATATGTAATAGGAAGTTTTTAGTGAAATACTAAGAATGCAGCTGAGCAAGAATAGAAATAAATCTTTCATATTGCAGGACTGAATAAGTGAATATTTTTAAATTGATTTTACATTCGCATTGTCACCTTATTGGACGTTAATCAGTTTTTACAAGCAGTAAGTCCATAATACCCACCTTCTAACTACTTACCTTGCATTGGAATATGCATACGTTTGTAACAGCTTTATGACTTTTTTGATATTCAGGGACCAATAGATTGAAAAAAATTAAATTAAATTCCATTTGGTAACTGAATGTCCATGAGTAATTCTCTTTAATGTTTCATCCAACAGACAGTTTAATGAAGATATCAGAGAATGTGAGGCTAGTTCACATTGTTTGAAATGTAATGTCAATAAATTAATGAACAACAGGTGCATGGCTATGTATATGGGGACTTTCTTTTCATGAAACTAAATCTTTCTTATGTGATGAAATTTTAATTTGCATAGTATCCTTTCGTGAAGTTTACTTTTGCAGAATAATACTCTGACATTCTATAACACAGGTTAAATTGTAACTGTTACTCCTTTAGGGCAACATCTCTGGCCAATCAGCAGCCGGCTGTGTTGTTTATACCAAAGGGCATACATATTAATCGAAAACATCTGATGTTTTGTTCCTACTCCGGTAACACTAAAATATTACTATTATTATTATGTTAAACGAGAACTACATGAAATAAGTCCTTGTCATGGCTGTTAACATAGCTGTAAACAAGTCTCTAGCAATAGCGCGCCGGTGTCTTACCCTGGTGAGACTGCTTGACCACGACCGCCTCGCCATCTTTCACGGAGAAACGGCCGCAGTCCGCCGGCATGGGACACTGAGAGCCCCATCCCACAACAGGGCCAGCAAGACACGGACAGCTGCGCGGCGAGAGATGGGGGGCCAGCAGCGGCCGCCGGGCCACGGGGCACGTGGGTGACCGCAGGAGATTATCAATGAGGAAGCTTTTCCCTGAATTCCCGAAGCCAGGGTGCGTAGGCGGCAAGGCTACCATCTCCCTCTCCAGCCTCCGAAATGGCATCATGCTGTCTGCGGACGGCGATGGCCGGACGGGGCCGCTGTTCACCTACTCGTCCTGTGGATCTCCCACCGCCTGCAACCTCATGTGTAGCTTCACAGTGCTGTCTATTCCCTTCAGGCTAGAAAAACTTCATAAAATCCAAGAAAACTTCTCCCCTTTCTTTTCTTTAGGGTTTCAGAGTGCTCTAGGTGCCCTGTGATTGGCCCAGAGAGTCTAATGTGATTCTCAATTCAGATAAGAAGTCGGCTATTCTGATGGGCAGAAGGTGTGTCCAGCTCATTCATTATGTCAGCTTGCCTATAAAATGATAGACACCAGAGACAATGGACTGCAGGCCAAAGTTTAACTTGTGGACCAAACAGACTTCTTAAGCAGTAAATAGTCCTTGCTTTCAGAATATATCTTAAAGACTTTCTTTTGAGTCAGGCTGAAGTTTTGATAGCTTTAGTTAGCGGACTATTGTGTGTAACTTTCTACTTACTAGAACGACACTTAACAGTGTTTTTATAAAAAAGCTTCAGAATAACTTTAATTACCTAGTAGCCAAGTATGGACAAAAACTGTGTACCAAATAGATTTCCATTACATAATCAGACTTATTTACCCAAAATTGTTGGACCTCTTTTAAATATCAGTACCAAGTACATGAAGATAACAGTTTGTCAGTTTTATTAATTTGTTGCACCTCTCCTTCTGTACGTCCTTCCCTGTTGACCTTGTAATGATCCTCAGCTCGATAGATCAATATAATACAAAATTGAGGTTTGACTTGACAGAACTGCTAAGGGAAATTACAGAATGATAAGATCTAGAGTAGCTGAGGAAAGTGTATCGATATCCATTCAGTTTAGTTTGCAAACCATTCATTCTATCTCTTGTAGTATAGATATTCTGTTATTGTGGTTGCATTCAGAATGTTTTTACAGACTGTTAAATTCCCTCAGTGTCCATGTCCAATCTGTGTAATAAACCTGGTCAGGTTCTCTGGGGGCGGAGCCTGAAGCCGCAGCACAGGGCAATAAGACAACTTAGATATAGTATCCACAACACGCTTAGTTGTTTTATGATTGGTGCAAACTGCCAGCTGTAGATTGCATTCCAAGTTTATGCTTCCTTGGCTGTGAATTCAAACATATTGTTTTTATATTTCCTGTTGTAAAATATTTTTTGATGGAAGCGGGGATGCTTGTGTGTTTATTCAGATGTACTCAGTTTAAATAAGGTATATTTTTCTTGATTTGGACATAAGGCTGACCCAGTGTACTTCTGAATTTATTGAGTTCATCGCAATATGTTAAAATATAAATAACTTTAGCACTAGCAAAATATGTTTTCTGTATATGTAAGTATATATAACACATTTTTCGTAGTTAAATAACTTCTTTCAAATATCGCACAAACATTTTGTCAAGTGCTATGAAAATTACTTTTGATATGTTAATAGACAGTAGTAAAAACAGAAGTTCCAAGTGAGACTGCTAACTTAGATTGTCGATTTAGAAACTTGGACCTTGCAGCTGTAGTTTATATGCACTGCCTGAAGTATCATTACTGAGGTCCTGAATTTTCTAATTTGTTTTATAGAACAATCTGCTTTATGGTCTGAAAGATTTTAATGCTGAGCCAGGATCCCCAGAATATTCCTGGAGAGCCAGTGCATTTCAGCACTTGTAAGGCACAAAGGGATTTCTGTGTTAGTAAAGGAAACCTCCCAGAATTCAAAGAGAGCCAAAATTAGCCATATCATTGAGCCATTGATCCCAGGCGCATTAAACCAAAGGGCGACGTGGCCAAACATAATTTACGTGCTTAATGAAGATAATGTTATAAAAGGGAAACTGAAAATGTATGAATTTAATGCTCCTAATGTTCAGACGTGAAAAAAATAATAAAGGATATATTCTCTCGACATGTTTCAGGATTCACTAAAAACAAGGCTAAATTGCCTTAGAAAATATCCCATTATTCATGTTCTGTGCAAGTATAAAATTGTGCTTTGAACTTTACTGATCAAATTATCCCATTAAACTAATTGGATTTGTTTAGCCATCTCTCTCAGGTACTGAGGTTTGCCTTCTGAAACAGGGATTCTGATGAGAAACACTGTAGCTTCATTGAACAGAGCCGTCAGTGACCCCGGGTAGGCATGTTTACAGCGAATGAGGATCTGCGGACCGTGACTACTGAGCGAAGGCTCTGTCACTTCGATCATCCACTTCAGCCAGTCACGTCCTGTTGCATGCAGATGAACGCTATACTAGCTCATGCATTTACTAGCTCCGGGCTTATTAGTTCCAACTCCTTCCAGTTACTGACGCAAGACTGAAAGATCTTGAAAATGATACTGGCGTTAGACTTTGAACGCTGTGCGTTGGTGTGAGTGACAGCAAGTCCAAACCAGGCATTAAGGGTGTTTGGGTGGAGGTGCTGTGACCTGGATTGCATTTCTTTAAAGATATTTTTACTCATCCTGGGTGTCAGAATTACGAATGTTCAGTTTTCAAATTTACTGCATTGGGAACATAAGAAATATGCAAACGGAAGGAGGCCATTTGGCCTATCAAGGTAGTTTGGGGAGAACTCAACTAATAGCTCAGACATGTTACAATCTTATCTAGCTCTGATTTAAAGGTTTTAGCCTGCACTACACTAACAGGAAGACTATTCCGTACTCTAACAACTCACTGTGTAAAGAAGGGCTTCCTCAAATCCAGCTTAAAATGTTCTCCCGCTAATTTCCACCTATGTATTAGTTCTTGTATTTGAACTAATGCTGAAGGAACTATTTGGGTGAACAGCATCCAAACCTGTTAGAATCTTATAGACCTGGATCATGTCCCCCCTCAGTCTCCTTTGCTTGAGGCTGAACAGATTTAGCTCAGCTAACCTCTCCTCATATGACATTCCTCTAAGACCAGGAATCATTCTTGTAGCCCTACGTTGCACCTTTTCTAAGGCAGCAATGTCCTTTTTAAGATATGGATACCAAACCTGCACACAATATTCTAGGTGGGGTCTTACCAAGGAATTGTATAATCTTAGCATTACCTCCCTTGACTTAAACTCCACACATCTGGAGATGTAATCCAACATCCTATTGGCCTTTTTAATTGCTTCCCCACACTGGAGAGAGTGGGAAATGGAAGCATCAACATACACACCAAGGTCTCTCTCATAATCAGCTACCTTTGTTTCAGTTGGACCCATAAAATATTTGTACTTCATATTCCTGCTCCCTACATGGATTACCTTACATTTGTCCTTACCTTACATGTTAAATTTCATCTGCCAGGTATCAGCCCAGTCACTTAATAAATCAAGATCCCGCTGTAGCTGCTGAGCTGTAGCTGCATATATTGGTATCTATATCATTTATGTAAATTAGGAACAATAGTGGTCCTAAAATTGAATCCTGTGGTACCCCACTATGAACGCAGGCCCATTGTGACATTGTGCCTCTAATAATTCCTGTCTTTTAACCAGTCTTCAATCCAAGGTGCCACAGTTCTTAAAATTCCTGCGGCTTTGAGCTTAAGCAGGAGCTGTTTGTGGGGGACAACATCAAAGGCCTTCTGGAAATCTAAGTAGATCACATCGTAGGCCTTTTTGTGATCAATTTCTCTTGTAGCATTCTCAAAGAACTCCAGTACATTAGTTAAACAAGTTCTACCCCTCCTAAATCCATGTTGGCTATCACTCAGAACGTTATCAGAATCCAGGTAATCTACCATTTTTGCTTGGATTATGGCTTCAATTACTTCTCCAGTTATGCAAGTTAGACTGATTGGCCTATAGTTTGACAGATTACTTCTATCCCCTTTTTTGAATATGGGCATTATATTAGCATGCTTCCAATCATAAGGTACCACACCTTTCTGAAACAGTAAGGTTAAAGGTCAGCAAATAATATCCCTCATCTCTTTTAACACTATAGGTAAGATGCCAGGAACAGGACATTTTGTGGTGAAAAGGTTTTACAGGATTCTGCAGGATTTACAAGGGCGTGTGCTACATTATGTCCCTGTTCAAAAAAGTGTGATCATTTTTTTTGACAAGAGGGGCATTATGTTGTAAAGTCGTTGGCCAGTTGTCCCTTTCGAAGGGCAGAGACTTGCGATTTCTGTAACTATAAAAATCTCGGTACCGCACAGAGATCCTACGGCTGCATTCCCTGCTAATTATCCGTATCCGACATCCGACAGCCGCTCACGTGGAGACATGACATTCCGGAACGGTCTCCTGCTGCGCCAAAACTGTTCCGGTTGGTTGACCCCCCCGTATCAATAATGGAGACTCTTGAAGTACAACATCAGGGGTGAACAGGAAACAACCATGTCCTGCTGGGGGGAGGGGCGGGTAAGGGGGTACTGATATTGAGGAATGGGCATGGCAGTCACTCCAGAAGGTCTGGCCTATTGTTTATGCCACAGAGAGGCTAAGGGTGCCCCCCCGCCTCCCGGAGTTGGCAGACGAAACGCTCTCCCTGGAGTGAGCCTGCCGCTTTGCAACGCTCTCCTCTTGTCGTGTTCCTATGTACGGTTAGCGCATTGTACTTCCTGCCAATGCCCTGCTGCGCGGGATAGCGGGCGGCTTTGTCTGGCGAGCGGGGGGGGGGACATCTGTTCTCCTGGGAGAGCCTGCTGTGTGCCGTGATAAGGCACCATTGAACCCTAAACAAGCATGCCGAACAAGGACTGGTCCGCACAAGGCTGACCTGCCCTTCGGCTCCGTCGCCTGCATGGTCTCTCACACGCCATTCACTCAGAAATTTGTACATTATTGATATTTCAACAAGCTTCTGGAATTTCGGAATTTACATCAATTGTTCCTTAACCCTCATGGATATAATCGTTATATTGACCTACAGGTGGCAATAGGCAAAATAATGCTACAAAGCTATTTTGAAGGTCTGAGAAACAGGATTTATTATTTGAAAGTCGAAAATAAAATTTTATTTTAAGTGTAGTTGTTATTAATTAATAATTTTTCATGCATTTGGCTCCGTCATCGGCAGGCATGAATTAACTATGCAACTGAAATGATAATTAAATAATTCAGCACTGATCATTAATTGACAAAATGTCTGTTATGGCCGGATTCTTTGATCTGGGGTTTGGATTGTCCTTCTGATGCACTGGTTTATCTCTGGAACTGAACATGGTAAGATGATAATTCTGTTATGACAGATCGAGTAGAGACAGATGCTTCGCAAGAGAAGGAGTCTGTGAATGTAAATGCCTTTGATGTACTTTTTTAATGGCTAGAGAATAGGGTGCCCCCCATTATAGTGCAACAATGGCACAAAATGACCCACCCCTTGGCACACCAGCTGAAAGGGTCCCGCTTTAGACCACAGCTTTAAAAAAGGTACCAAAGTCCCTGCTTACTCACTCGTATTCCAGTTCCTGCACTTAATATTTTGAATAGCCGCCCGCAGCCCATGAATTAAGGGACAATCGGCCAGTCTCTGCCGAACAGGCATTTTGTGAGACGACCCCAGTGAAGTGCAGAAGTCCCGGAGTGCCGATTGTCATTGTGTCCCTATAGAGTCCTAATGAGGTTCGAGGATGAGAATCAATGCTTGAGGCCTATTCACGCTTTGTCCCAGAGATGGGCCCCTGTTCACATTCAGCGTCACACAAAGACCCACGGGGCATTGTTTCGGGGGCGGGGGGGGCTCCGAAAGACTTATATTACCATGACAGTTAGCGACGTGTAGGGCCTTGCGACAGGGAGGAAAACGCCGCACTGAATACATCGGCATCTAGGCCCATGAATACATGAAGTGCCCCGTCCCAGGGTCAGGTTTCGCTTTCCTTTAATTACCAAAGAGGGCTTAACTGAAGGAGTCAATAGGATCACATTTTAACTATGAGCATAGCTGGGTAGCACAGCACTCCACATGTAAAATGTCAACAGGACACTGGGTACAGCTCCTGTGCCTAAATATTGTGGAAGCGTAGAAATATGTTAACTCTGTCTCAGTAGGAGCATAGACAACATATAAAGTCAATCTGATCAACTTGAAATTATTGTGCTAACTACAGTCGGTCAAATTTACAATTACAGATTCAGTCTTAAAATGATGCCACTTCTTACAAACCATTTTTAACGATTGCACACTGTTATAACGTATAACGCAATTATTATTACTCTGATCCAATACATCTAAACTAGTTAAAGCTGCCACCTGCTGGCTGCAATTTGGTATGACAACCTCAACAGGTTCACTGTTACTTACAAGTGATTGTATTAATTAATTATTAGTTCAACAACAGTTAAATAAATCTGAAGACTATTACTTTAGCTGCCATTTAAAATGAATTTAATCTTGAAAAATAAATGAGACAGCAGACCACTACAGTAGACCAGTTATCCAATAAAACTTCTCTTATTTTACATAGTTTTCACATACTACTGACAGAACATTTTAAATACAACATATCAATAATAATAACTATTTACAAGTCATATATAGTTAAAATATGTACAGAGTGCATTTCATATCTTTTCTGAGTCTTGGGGCTCAGCTACAAGTGGCCACAAGGTGGCGTTATAAAGGAAAAATGCCAAGATGCTTTGCCCCCGTCTTGGACCCCTTCAGGGGACCTTGGCTTTAAGCGAGGGAAGTTTTCATCCATCGCCTTCCATCCCGCACCAGATCTCTTTGGTTAATGTCCAAGTTGTACTGTTGCAAGTAAATCCAACTTGCAGTACAGGATGTTCAGCCAGGTGGGGGCACTGTCGCTCAACACCGGTGGTGTTTCCACTTCCGGGTGGCCAAGATGAGGTGGGCATCTTTCTTGTGCCAGGGGAAGAGGCTATTGAGGGTCACCGTGCCGTCGGACCGCACCGCGCCAGTCAGCAGGTACAGCTGGGAGTGGCCGGGCCTGAGCAGTGTTTGGGCGCAGCCAAGGTTGATGAGTAGCCACTGATGCAGCATACTCTGGGTGTCGTAAGGCAGGAGGGGACCCTGGCGCACAAACTCCACCCGACCCTCCACTGTGAACTCTGCCTCCCCCGACGGCAGGCGCTGGCGGGCTAGCTTGGCCTTGACAGCTGCAGGGGGGTGGAGATGGAGGGAAATTGAGACAGAAGTTTCCTGGGGGGCAGGATGGTGAAACTTGCAGTGGGGGGATGGTCCTGGCAGTTGCTAAGTTGGTACCCCACCAGTAGAGGGCGCCCTAGGCAGCCACCTATCTCCTATAATGGGCTGACTGGCACTGCCTACATTTACATTTACATTTATAGCATTTGGTAGACACCCTTAGCCAGAGCAACTTACATAAGTGCTTAAAAACCCCATTAGTGAATACGGAATACATCTGCCTAGATGCACACACAGCGATAACATGTACCTTAGGAAGTGGTGGGTGGCACCTACCAAAGTCATTGAGGCAGAGGGCATCAAGGACCATCCTGAGAGAAGGAAACTCTGCCACAATGGGGCAGTCCTGACAGGCAGGCTGGGGCAAACCTGGGAGGGAGCAGAACCAGGTGAGCGGCACAGATACACAGTAAAAGCTAAGCAACACACACCTAAAGACACGTGTGCTGAGTGTGCGTCTGAAGTAGGGCTGACCTTTCGAGAAGAGGCTGGCGTGTTTCAGAATGGGCGACAGACACATGTCTTCCTGGGCCGGGAAGCGGTCACAGTCCAGCTCACTGGGCCACGCATGCCCCTGGCAGGCCAGCACCGGAGCACAGCTGTCCCTCACAGCCACACAAAGGCTACGGCACGGCTGTATGAAGCTGGGGGAGCAGGCAGAGAGCAGAGCCGTCACATGGGGGAATGATGCTGGGAGTAACAAGCATAAGCATCATGCTAACACTGAAATAGGGAACACTGTGTTACCACGGGGTGAGGAACCCTGGCAGAATGCTGCAGCAACATGCTAACACTGAAATAGGGAACACTGTGTTACCACGGGGTGAGGAACCCTGGCAGAATGCTGCAGCATCATGCTAACACTGATGTGGGGAACACTGTGTTACCACGGGGTGAGGAACCCTGGCAGAATGCTGCAGCATCATGCTAACACTGAAATAGGGAACACTGTGTTACCACGGGGTGAGGAACCCTGGCAGAATGCTGCAGCAACA
>JAODKM010000001.1:4696919-4731774 GCA_026780845.1 Petrocephalus sullivani | reverse complement strand
GGGGGAGTAGACGAAGAAAAGGCAAGAGGGAGGGAGGGGGGGGAGGGAGGGTGGGGACGGGGGAAGAGCGAAGGGGGAGGGGGTGGGGGGGGGGGGGGGGGGGCAGAAATGCCTTTTCATCTATGCTCTGGACAGCTGAAGGATATTAGGAGCTTCAAACAGTTGAAGTGCCAGAGGCTGTGGGGTGTTTGTTGGGGAGGGTCATAGGTGCATAATGGTGGTGTAGGATGTCCTGCAGGTTAACTGGAGTTTTTGGGTGGGAGGGTAATAGAGAACAACAGCCTACAGTCACGTCAAAGGTCAGGATAGGGCATTCCCACAGCCACCCGCGTCACCCCGCCAGAGATCCATCCGGCTACATGTCCGCTTTCGCTGAGAGCTGCTATTTCTGAAGACGAGCGGCATGCAACATGTGAGTTTATCCGGCCTGTAAACTTGCCTATGGGCAAAACAACACTGGAGTGTTAGATCACCAAGACCAAATGGTGGACAACAAGCACGGCGTCGCTGGGACCCTGCGAAGGGCGCGCCGCCGCGCCCCGCCGGGGACTCCCGAGCTCTGGAAGCTCCCGGCGTCTGAGAGGGAGCCCCTGGCCTCCACTGACCAGCTGACGCATGGTCAGCCTACAGCAGGCTCGCATTCCTCGCATTCTGATCCTTGACACTGAGACATGTGACCCTGCCCCCCACTTCCCTACAGAGTCTCGGGAGGCGGAACATGGGCCATGGGGAAACCGTGGGGTCAGAGACGGGGTGGGGGTGGAGGATAGAGGGTGATGGTGACTGCCCGGGACACGAACATGATATTGTATCTGGAACTAATCCTCATTCCCCCCCCCACCCCGCATACCTCTTCTCCTTTCGCTGTTTGCATTCAAAAACTTCTAAGTCAGGCAGATAAAAGTGAGTGACTTAATATCAGGAGCGAAAGACTGAAATTGGTGTGTGGCTCAGTGACCCAGGCCTCGGTGCCTGTGATTGGAAAGGCATGAGTTCCAATCTCGTCCTCTGCAGAATGGCCACACATCCATTGGGCCTTTGAGTGAGTGAAGCCCCCAAGCGGCAGAAATGCTCCAGGGGCACCAGGTAAATGGCTGGACCCTGTGCTAGTACCCCCGGTTTTACACACCACACTACATACTGTATGTGCCTGTGTGTTTCAAAGAAGAGCATGATGGGAAAAAGTGTTCCGGTGTGCTTCTTTAAACGGCAAATGAAAGCATCAATTCACAGCACTCCCACCCATTTAATCTGGGTTTCAGTATGAATCTATAGGAGCAGCTTTGCATGCTATCCGTACACGAGCTAGCAGACGCTGCACCGCGGTCCGAACAGCGTTCCCACGCTAGCACACCATACATTCTGCCATCATTGGCTTTGGTTTCAGTACCTCAGTTTGTTTTGGCTCCTTTAGTTTTCCTGAACATATTCCCATTATGTATCATGATTCAAGACAATCAACAAGGCTTCCGTTTAACCGAAGGGATGAAATATTTTCTCTCACTAAAACAAAGAAATATGAAATAAATGAAATGATGCTTTGTTGTTCATTTGGAGAAGTATATTGGGACACTTCTTTCTCAGGAGAGAGGGGGCCTTGCTCCAGGGCCCAGTAGGTGTGTGACAATTCTGTCAAGCGTGGGACTCAAACTGGTGACCTTCTGACTGCAGGCACAGAGACCGAACCCACTAAGCCTCACACTATGCAAAAGCATCCATTTGAAACAACACCACCTATCTCATAGGGTCACAGGGAAAGCGGCTGTGTTTGTCTTTCTTTTGACAAATACTACATGATGGTCTGAGCACGGCATGTGCAAAGTGGACGTTTCCTTGGGTCGGGGGGCAGTTAAGGTTAATCTGGGGGCCAGTCACCCGCCTAAACAAGCCGTTCATTTGAGCGCACTCACTCATTTCTGGGCCTTGAGTCATGACATTCGGTGGCGAGCGGGACGACCCTGGCCCGCGGGCGTTCAGCCTCGTAAAGTTTCAGGGAAAAAAACCACCCCCTCTCGGGCCTGCCACTCCAACCAAAGCTCAGCAGAAAATGCAGTGGCTGGGGATTAACCCCCCCCCCCTTCTGTTTTTAACACATGTGAGTAGGAATGGCATCTTCGGCGATTTCGGATGTGTTGCTATCTTCCACATGGATTTGCTGTCTTTTGTCTTCCACGAGGTTCTTGCAAAGCTGCGGCCTCTACATTTTTTTCTTTATTTTCTCAAAACAACCAGCTTCATTCCTTTAAAAGTCAGCGCACAGGAATGTGTTATTTTTACTATTTCTATTTTTACCTTGCCTCCACATTTGTGGCTTGGACATTGATTTATGGCAAAGAGGTATTTTTTATTATTTTATTTTTTTTATTATTTAATTCCGTGATAACATCAGGGCGAGTGTGTTTTGGGAATTGGGTATGCTGGTAGGGGAACAGAGGATGCCACTTAGCTCACAAACTCACATTAATTAATTTTGGCTAACAATGTCACAGAAATGGTCATATTTAACCAATAACTAGTAGTTTCCAGTCTGTCAGCATGGTGAATTGGAAAAATGACCTCACACGTAGGGAGACCTTTGCAGCCAGTAAACAGCAAAGCCTCACACGGGCATTTCCTGTTTGGCCTTCCGCACTGTGCACCTGCACAGGCATAACACTGCACAGGTTAGGGATGACCTCACACTGTTAGAGACAGTGGATGCCAAAGTGACCGTGGACGAGATCCCATGGAATCCAGATGGTTTCCTCGCATGGATCCCACAGTGGTGTCCTGCCACTAATCTGCTGCTCCATTAGACTTTTGCTTGTCTAATCTATGTGTTGCTACTTGTTGATTTCTGAATGGTTATGGTTCCATGAACCACTGCCTGGCCTCCATGTACCTGAAAATCATATATATATCATATATTAGCTCTCGGTGGCTCCGTACTGATGCCTCACACCTTCTGGTTTTGGGGCTGAATTGCAAACCAGCTCCATATGTGGAGAGCTTGCACATACACCTTGTGTTCCATGGGTAAGTCTATTGCAGTCAGCAATCAGATTAACTAGCATCCCTAAATTGCCTGCAATGGACCATCATCCCATCCAGGGTGTCCCTGCCTTGTACCGTGCATTATGCTCCAGGGTACTGCAGCCCTCTGCTGAATAAGAGGTAGCAGGGTGGTTGGGTGCTAGCTCTCCATGATGCATGGCCATTCTGGTTTTTGATTTGTGCCATTACACTTGCCACTAACAATATAGCTTGTTCTCTCAGAGGGGCCAGACATCATCGTCTTCAAACCATGAGTAGCATTGTAGAAAAACGAGTCAGCCACGAGCTCTGGAAGGGATTCAGGCCGGAGCATGAATATTAGCGCTGATGGAGAGCATTGGACGCATCCAGAGTGTATGTCTGAAGGTTTCGCTGAGCCACGCACCTCGCTAATTTGTTAAATGCGCACAGATCGAAGATTAAACTGCTGTCACGAAGACACGGACGTCTATGTTCATCAGCGAGCTCCTAATCCGGGGGCTCTTCGCTCCTTCGGGAGGAGGAGGAGAGAAACACGAAGAAGACGGATGAGCAAGGCTCAAGCACCCCCCCACCCCCGTCCTTAAACACCCCTCCCCCCCTAAAGTGACCTGAGCTCACGTTAATTAAGATAGATGGACAAAAGGAAAAGATTTCTCCCCCAGAAAGCCGTGGCCATTTACAGTACAGATAACCATTTTAAGCCCCATTACAGCACGCTCCAGGCATGCTGGAAGTGTTTCGGGAGGCCCTTGGCTTTGGAGTCCAGGGTGTTAAGTACGGAAAACCAGATCTTCAGAACAAAGGATTTTTCTGCAGGAGCATGGGATGTTGCAAGCAACCTTGGCTCAGCACAGAAACGCCAGGGGCAAATGGCAGCGATACCTGCTGCCACCAGTGCCATTCTCTTCTCAGAACTCATATGAGGCTGAATGAAGCCGAACACAGATCAAATACCAGGGTGTTTGACCTGCTCCCCAGCCAGCCAGCGCAACAGGAAAAGGGTCTGGATCGGTGTGCGGCAATCAACTCGTGTGGACTTTCGCGGCCTCTCCTAAGGCTTCTGCGAACGCGCCGGATACCAAGCGAGCCATTGTTTCTCTCATCGCTGCAAAAACGGGATCAGCACATTGAATGGGAGACAGAGTGGAAGGCATGCATTTTTATTGGCTAGGCGTGCCCAGACCAGCAGCATAAATGAGGCATGGGGCATACTTGGCACGGAAGAGTGCGTGCAGCGCTCGGTGCGCACTTACACATCATGCACAAAGGCCTGATGCCTTTAGCTATAAATTCCGCTCCCATTTTGGCTAGTAACCCTGTTTATGAAAGTTGGTATAATAATTGCACTGTGGATTCACTAAATGAGCTTCTCATATTATTCTCCGTTGTCTTGGAGAATCCAGCCCATGTGCATCCATCCACCACTGACGCCTCCAGCAAATCCTTACTCACCTAGTCCCTCACAGTACCACTTATATTTTTTATAGTCTGATTTTATGAAGAATTTTTAGCTCTTTGATCATGTATAGGGGGAGCATCCCAGGAAGCATCCAGCATAAGGCTGCACCAGATTCTAGCCAGGCAAAAATGTATCATCATATACTATGAGCAATGTAAGGATGTGAACTGGTTTGCTGGCATGTACCCTCAGGACTGTGGGAAAAAGGCAACAGGAAATGGAGTGAATGTGCAAACCACACACAGAACACATGTAGGGTTCAAACTCCCAACTCGGCATGCATACCCAGTGGTACTGGGCAGTGCCATGAACAAGCATCATCCCCAATGCCCCCCCCAGGCAAAGTTCACCAACCAATTTCATGCAAATTCTCAATATAGCCATACTGAAAAGAGATGGATGACCAAGAAGCCTGGAGGAGGATGTGGTGATGATAGAGGTTTGTGACCGTTGCTGGGGGTACCTGAGGTTTGCTACGAAGATGCCGCCCTGGGCAATTGCCCATTTCGCCCTTGCCAGGCTAAGGTACTGGAGGCATCACACAGCTTAGTGGGTAGCATTGATGCTCCAGTTCTCTGGGGTTAGATTCCTTTGATTTGAAGCCAGTCCTTGAAGCTTCCATCTTACCAAGTCCAAGGACTCTCGCTACCTCACAAACCTCAAAGATATGCTCTTGAAGGGAATTAGGTACTCTAAGTCGCCTTTAGTTTGTGAGTGCTTAATTACTCAGGGTGCACCATAGCCTTACTCCCCAGTTCCTGCTAGATTAAGCAGTTTCTGAAAATGGTTGAGTGGGCTGATTCTTTTCATCTGGAGGTATGTGAGTAGCATGTTAATTCCCCCACTTTTAATGTGACCAGTTTCAGTGAAATCAAGTTGTCTTCTCCAGACACACATACATTTTATACTGTCGATTTTATGTTGTTTCTTATCTTGACTCCAGAGGAACCCTTGTGATCCCTAGGTACATTATTTCTTGGGGGTCACCCATGGTTTATTCCGTGGATTCTTATGGCTCCTTCTCACAATTCCATTAATTCATAACTAGAGGCACCATATAAAAGGCACCATACAACTTCCTTGTGTCAGAAGGGAATGCAAACATACTGTGGAGGACGGACCCCCCCCCCGCTCTATAATACTAACAGACAATGTTCTGCTTGTTTAGAGGGTAGGAGGTGAAAAAAGTGCTCAAAAAATATGTTCCCTAGAGTTGAGAGCACCTGCTGGGCTGACCCGGAAACCCCATCTTCATGTCTCTGGGACAGAGTTCAACGCAAGGTCATTCTTGTAGGAAAAGGCCATACATCTGTACTGGAGGAGCTGGAGACACGTGGCCTCGCTCTCATGGGGCATGCTGGAGTGTTTTGGACCGCCGACAGTAAGAGGGGAGTCCATCGAGCAGCCAAGACTGACTCCATCCGGATTTCTGATCCTCTTGCTGTGGTTTTCTTAATCCCACAGAGGTGCGGGAATTTCACATATTTCACAGATATATGTAATTTTCCAGAGGTCTGGCCTTCCTTGAGCATTTCTGCTTCTCCCCGGTCCCCTGGCCCTCGCCTGCGCAGGAAAACTGTGGTATCCACGGCACTCGACTGGCAAACAAAGAGGTTGTTGATGTTTCGCCAGTCTGAAGAAGCCGGTCAGGATGTTTTGGATTGCAAATGAGTGAGGAGCGGCAGCTGTGCCTTGTCATTATTGAGGGACCGGACCGGCCACTAGGATGTACAAATACCAGCAGGCAAGTCACTATGGTACTTGAGGTGTTTGCATGTAAAAAAGGTTCCTTTTCACTACAAAAAGGCCTCCTTGCAGGTAAATATCTGTGAAAGGCGTAAATGATACAAAGGCGCTGTGCCCATGTAGCTGCACTTACATAACCATGAACCATGCCTAACACCGGTTATGTTTAGGTCCATGAGGCTCACATTTTAAAAACAGAATTACCATCTTATGTAAGTCCGGGCATTGTTCATCATCTGTTTGCGTGTTTATGTCTTTGAGGGCACTGACATCTCTGTTACATCTGATTTAAATTATGAATGGCTCCCGCTGTTGTCTTCAAGAGTGATATCATGTTTTCAGTATTTGCATGTTGTTAGGCATTGTGAGACGGTGCCAGCATGTCATTTCCAATTCATGCTAGAGGCCAAATAATTGAAGATGGTTGGCATCAGAGGGTCCAAGGCCCATAGATCTTGCCTGATATTTGGTATAGTCTGCAGAAGGGTTTCCTTTTAGAAACATGAGCGTATAGCTCCGTCACGGTTTAGTGGAAACATTCACAGAAACCAAAACGACACCAAAGAATTGTGGGAAATTAAGTAGAAAGGGCAATATCCATCATGCAGCATGGTGCCTGTGCAATGAGATTGACGGTTGGCAGTGACTGATGTCCAGTTCCCTTCCCTACACTTCCACCAGGCAGGCTTGAGTATACTGCCCCATTATTTCCAGCCGCCCTTGACGTCAACGTCTGTTTAAGACAGAGGGTTAGTCTTTTTGGAGCCAAACACGGGGACGTCTGTCATCCAAAATTCAACAAGGATGTCCGAGGCAGGATAAATAGCTGACTGTGTGAAAAACCAGGCCGTCACAGCCAACTCAGTGTTTTACAGGATGCCGAGTGGCCAGCAATACCTCATCATTCCATTCGGAATTCACTCCATCTGTCTGACAGTGAAGGAGAAGCATCAGCAACAATAAATTATTTCTAACTTGTGATCTTGGGTAAGTTTTTTTTTCTCTTGCCTGCAAACATATGTGACTTCTCCAGATTACCCTTTTTATAAAGCTTATTTTAGTCAATTTTTCTTTCTCCAAATTCTCTGTGGCTTTTACCCCACAGTTTTGTGCTTTTCGTCGAATCATGTGGCCGCCCTTGTCCTGGGGGCTTCCGCAGAAAAGGGTCCTGTGGGCAACAGATGGAGATGACAAGGGACACACAAGTCCTACTAACGAAAGCCATGTGACGAGCAATGGGACAGCTGTGTGACTGTGATGTCAACCGCTGCCTGTCCCCCGCATCTGCCAGAGAAAGACTTGCCATCCCTGGGGGAATCCCAGCTTAGTTCGAGTCCATGACAACAGAAACATCAGCTGTGAAACAGATCTCCATGAGGCCACGGGTCTTAGGTGTGGTGCCATACTTTACAATCGGCATTGCACCATAAAATCCATTGTTCACTCCATTTCCAGCCGTCTCCTCAGGGTTTTAAGGAAGTGAGAAAATCCCAAGTAAAATAAACCATCCCTATTCCAGCACATGCGCTTGCATTACACTCAAAGGTGCACACAGGTATTAGGCAGGGAAATATAGTTTTTATTGCACAGTAAATACCTGTGCCAGTGTGCAAAAAATATGGGCTTGGTTGTGGAGGAGAGCAGCTGTGTGCCAGGTGTGTGTCACTGCTGACAAGCTGTGTCTGGCTGGACGGGTCTTGGTGCTTGCCACTGAGACCCGTTTGGACTCTTTCATGCGCCCAAACAATTAATGATCAGCAACAGACCCGTCCATCTAGGTTCAATATAATTTAGTCACATGCAGAAAAATATGTATGGCAACAAGACATACAGGGTCCATGACAGAGTCTAAGATGCAGTTTGATTGGTCCGACACTTTTCCACTGATGCTGGCTGTTAAATCGGTGGCTGGCATTGGGTTGCCTATGAAAAAGAGGCATGGCCGCCATCTATCTGGCACACGAGTTTGGCAGATGTCGGTGAGAAAGGTCTTTCAATCTGCGGATTCAGGGGATTTTAACGCAGACTTGCCAAAACATGTGCTGCCGAAGGGCTTCGATTTATGGTTTAATGGTCAGGATTAAAAAATAACTCAAGAAGAAGCAGGTGCAGTGTGAAATTAGCTCCTTTGGGAATTGTACAGTTGATGTTAATTATGGAATGCATACTTTCCCTCAGACTTGGTCAGTCTGGCAATCTGGACCTTCCATTTTCTTAAATAATGCATAGCTGCCTACTCTGCAAATGGAAATACATTTAAAGTAAATAGCAAATTCCTTGTATCCCCTTTTTTATAAGTCGCATGACACACTGCGGTTCAGTCTCATCTTTTTTAATCATTTATTAACAATCCAGATTCAGTTACTTTCCCAGGGGTACATAATCTGCGGCCTTTCTAGTGCTGTAAACAGCTCATCAGAATAGAGCTGTTTCATTTCCAGGGATTTCATTGGCTGCCCACATCAGTGCCACCCCTATATAAAGAATTTTGTCCCATTATCAAGGCTTTTTTCTCCAGATATGTAGTCTAGACAGCCATGAGACTTAAGAATTAAGATCTAGTGACTGCTTTACATAGCTGAGGCGTAGCTAAGGATAAGGGGAGAGACACCTGGTTCCGCATGAACGCCAAAATTGATCATTCCTCCAGCGTCCAGAACACAAGGTCAATGGGAAGGTCAACCTCGGGACAAGAGCCCTACTCACTGTGCTGGTTCAGCCGTGGATTGTGCCCCTTTGCTGGATTTAATTGGTGCTCTATTCAGGTTCAATGAGGCACAGTCTTAGCTGAATTACTTCGGTGGTTCTGGGTGCAAAATTGGGAATGTGAGTCTCATCTAATCTCTGACAGACATCCACCTAACTTCCAACTAACTTGTTTGGAAAAGGGTGCAGATTTGAAGTACAAAGTGTGTGCCTTTAACACTCAATCAGGAGAAATGTCCTGCTTTCATGCAGTCTCCAACCTGGAAGTGGAATCTTCTGGAATCTTTTATAGTGAATGTAGTGTTCCTTTGATTTGAAGGTCTCTGAAGCTTCTCCATGCCTATAAAATCTACCTCCACGGTGGCCGTTCTAAACAGCTAGTGGTGCCCACAAATTAACATCTTAACAGCCAGCACATTTTTTTCACAAAATCCAGGAAACTGCATCAAGTAACAGGGGCAGTATGTGGCTCAGTGAGTTAGGCCACTGTGCCTGAAAGATTGCTGGCTCAAATCCCAGGGTTAGCAGAGGGATTTCACCGTTTGGTCCTTCAGCAAGGCCCTTAACCCCCAGTTTGTCCTGGGACTGTCTGCTTTCTCAAAAGAGAAATCTATGGAGCTTACTGGATGAAAGCGGCTGCTAAATAAATAAGAAATGTAGATACAAGGCACAAGGTCGCTGCTGCATTCCTGCCAGAATCCAGAAATTGTACCACAGGACACCAGAAGCAGTTAATTATGGACAAATCATTTCTCACATCCCAGCAGCCTTCACTGACCACCTGCTTCCTCTGACGTCACCATAGAGCTCAAATCCATCATGCCATTTTTGGTTAAGAGGACGTTAGAAATTGTGGGAGATCTGCAGAAATACCAGAGCAGTACCACACCTATGCACTAAGCAGGGTCAGAGGTCAGTTCCTCTCTTTCCTTGGCCAGTCCAGAGAAAAAGCCCCCCTTGGTAATCCGGCCCCGTCTTTGCTGATAGAGCTGAGGACTGGCAGCGGCATTCACCGGCGGCCTGGATATCACTCGGCAGATTAGGCGTCTATCTCTCCTTCATTTTAGGTTTACTGCTGACCTGGAATGCGTGGCATGTCGAGGACCCACGCCCTCTGAGCGCGCTAGCCGCATGCCGGAGCGCGCAGCCGGCTTCGCCGGGCCACGGCGCGGGAGGGGGCGTCCGTGCAGAGCTGCTCTGCTCCCCCCCCCCCCACTTTCTGTTCCCACACATCCCTTTCTCGGCCGGAAAAACAAAAGGCTCTGCGGTAAATTCCAGAAGATGGGCCCTGAGGGCTTCCCAAACTCAGACCTGCCCTACTTCCTCTGATAAGCATTGTGTCTGCAGACCTCGCATGCTACAGAAACCAAGAGCCCTGGCGTTTTGCATATTTTCCACCCCCACCGCTCCAATATGGTATAGTTATTGGGGGGGGGGGGGGTGCGGTTCCCGGAGAAAGTACCGCTGTGTTATTTTCCTGACTCTGCTCCCTAAACCCGCCAGTAGGACATGTCAGGATTCCTGTTCGCGGTTTGCATGTTTCATATTCACATTTCTGATGCACATTCCTCACACGCAAGGCTACTCTTTTACCTGTATGGCAAAGTTTCTTGTATTCTCCACAGATGCCCCAAATAAAAAGAGATTTGTAGTACTTGCACCAGGGCGTGGATTTCTCAATAGTTTAGGGTCGTTCAGTTCGTTTAAGCCTTATTACAAATGATATAAACCCTGGTTCTGTTCACTGCCTCCTAAAACACGCACCCGGACCCTGATGCCTCACTGTGGCTTTTTCCGAAACCCAAAGCCTATTTTCTCTTGCCTTTGTGCTGATGCCAAAATGGCTGACTTTTGTTTTCATCCCTTCTTGCCATCTTGTGAAGCTCCCATACCCAAAAAGGGTCCTCATTCCTTCCGTTGCTATGTCACGTCACTCTGTCTGCAGTCCTCACCGGGAGCTTATGAGGTCACATGCGTGGTGTCACTTGAAACGCTGACTAGGCAACCATGTGTCTGCTGGACATGTAAATGTATCTGGCTCTGCCTGTGCTTTGGCTCTGCCTGTGCTTTGGCTTTCCCTGTGCTTTAGGTCTCCCTGTGCTTTGGCTTTCACTGTGCTTTAGGTCTCCCTGTGCTTTGGCTTTCCCTGTGCTTTGGCTTTCCCTGTGCTTTAGGTCTCCCTGTGCTTTGGCTTTCCCTGTGCTTCGGCTCTCCCTGTGCTTTGGCTTTCCCTGTGCTTTAGGTCTCCCTGTGCTTTGGCTTTCCCTGTGCTTCGGCTCTCCCTGTGCTTTGGCTTTCCCTGTGCTTTGGGTCTCCCTGTGCTTTAAGTCTCCCTGTGCTTTGGCTCTCCCTGTGTTTTGGCTTTCCCTGTGCTTCGACTCTTTCCTGTGCCTTGGCTTTCCCTGTGCTTTGGGTCTCACTGTGCTTTAGGTCTCCCTGTGCTTTGGCTTTCCCTGTGCTTTAGGTCTCCCTGTGCTTTGGCTTTCCCTGTGCTTTGGCTTTCCCTGTGTTTCCATGCAGGATCTTCCAAGTTCTTGTTATTTGGTAGAAATCCGGGGGAACCGGATGGATTGACATGGTAAAGCGGCTGGAACATTTCAAATTAAAAACTAAATATGGCTCACTTAGTGCAACAAAAGAGAACCCATATGGATCAATCCCAGTTTGCTTATCTTTTTTTCATTACCACAGACTGTGTTTTTCATTTTTCTGCCTTAGATCTGGTATGTCTGAATCCTCTGTGACACACCTAATCCAAAGTGTTTAAGGCAGTGTTTTCCAGCCCAGTCCACATTTTTGCTCCCTCCCAGCTCCCAGTAATATCGACTGTCTGGCAGGGAGCTGGGAGGGAGCAAAAATGTTGGGAAACACTGGTGTAAGGAATAAATTCAGTTTCTTTGGCAGGTTTCAGTCCAGATGAATTTGTCACAATGGTGACAAAAAAATCTTCTTTCCAGTTTCATACTTTAAAGCATTAGATAGGATACAATGGCACAGAATCCATTCTCTTGCCTTTCCATTTAGCGCCATTTCACTGTTATATTGTCTGGAACTGCGGCTATCTGTGGGGCCAGACGCACTGTGGGGCCAGACGCACTGAGGGTCCAGACGCACTGTGGGGCCAGACGCACTGAGGCTGGTCCTGTTCACAGTCCACTTTAGATATTAATCAGGAGGCTTTTGTCCTGTTCCAGGAGGAATCTGTGGCATCCACGATACCTCGCTTAAATCGTAAACTTTCCCAGTCGCCCGCAAAACCAGATGTGGACTACCTACCCCCCCACCCCAGATGCCAGTGGACGATGTGTCCTGGCGCCACCCCTGGTGAGCTCAGTCCACTCCCTTCCTGTGTGAGAAATGCCAGCACTGTAGGGGGAATCATAGAGCCTGTTGGTAAATATCCCACTCAACGATTAAAGTAAGTGGTGCCCAGAGCAATTGTACATGCTGTAAATTCTACCAGAACAACTTGGGATAGAGAGGAAGACAGAGAACTGGCGCCACGGTCAAACTACTGTGCCGTTGCCTCCACTAGAGCGAGCTCTGTGCAAATCGGACCTCTTAGCAACAATATACAGGGAGGACCTTCACACATGCCTATTTATACTTTAGCTGTTTTTTCTCTCGACTCTCGTACCTAAAAAGCAAGTCCCCGCAGGAGTTCTGTAATGCTTTCAGCTGGATCTGTCATCACGCAACGTGCAGAGATGAAATGATTTCGAAAGTCCGCCCGGAATGTTACGTATCGCACTGCCCACCCCGAGCATTCCTATATACTGGAATTCACCTGCTTTTTTTGAGCGACTAAATTAAACCAGACTTTGGCATTAATATATGGACGCAGAAATGTGCATTGAAATAGTTTCAGCATTACGTCCCGTGCAGAGAAAAATCTCCCCAGTGCCACACCACCTTGTAAATGGATCTGACTTCATTTCTCCTGTTTACATGCAACCTGGGTCAGTATCGCAAAGGAAGCCAGCGTTGGTAGGCCTTGCCAGCTGGTGGAGCTTGCGGTTGTCGATGACAGAAGACGCAATGCTAATGTTTTCAGCAAATCTCCTATGCAAATTTAAATTAGACCAACTCTTCTCTTTCCACACATCCCTTCAAAAAGTGGAGCAATTGTTATAGTGTGAGCAATGGAGTTTGTTGTTTGTACATAACACTTCATTTAATTTTATTACTGTTCCTCTCTGGAGAAATGTAAAAGGATTAACTGCTATCGGGGGAATATTTTGGACACTTTATTTAGTCTGCAACCGTTGCTTGTGAATTTATTTCATTTGAGTAAAAATGTGACATTTCATTTACTGAGACGGGCTTGTTTTCTTTTAGTACAGCAATGCATACATTTTGTTTGCTGAAGTGTCTGAACCAATCAGTGAAATGTTTTTGGATAGGCACACACTTGACAGCCCCCACTGAGTCATGTGACCCAGCATAAAGTGATCTAATTACTCAGCCTGTGAGGGAATGCTAAGTGATTCCTCCTGCTGCGACCCCTCGATCACCCCCCCCTACCCCAGCATGGCTGTCATGAGGGAAGACCCCCCTTCCAGGCTTCTTAGGGGAAGACCTAAGGATTACCCACCCAAACTGGGCTCCCCCCTCCCAGCCGGGCTTTCCTGAGGAAGGACCCCCGCCCAGTTCACTCGGTGTCCAGTGTTGCTCCAGCATCCCACTTTCATAACAATATAAACGCTGTAAATCAGGGGTGCCCGATACGCCGATCGCGATCAACCGGAAGGCCGCGAAGGTAGTGTGGGTAGCTCGCGCAACATTAAACCTTTGTTACGTTCGGTTACTATGACTACTTAGATCCATTCTCTTCTAACGCACCACTATGCAGAAAACACGAATGTATTGCAAAATTCCAGCAAGCAAAATGACCCAGCTAGCCTTCCAATTTACATATACTAAAAAATGTCTACAAAAAATGAGTGGGGGAGCCGGACCAAGTAAGAAACCATAATGTATTGAATTGTATTGTGCTGTGAGGGTTCATGCAGTGATGCAAGGTTCACCAACCTATACTGTATATATAAAGTATACTAGGTATATATAACATATATTTAACATTTAATGTAGGTAGATCATTTCAACCTGGTCATTTTAAAAGTAGCTTGCAAGCCGAAAAAGTTTGGGCACCCCTGCTGTAAATGTTTGTGGGTCAGACAGCAGCCTGGGCCTGTTTCGTTACTCAGAAAGGCCACGTCAGATAGGCTGATTTCCAGTAAAGACTAAACAGAGCAGAAGAATACAGGGAAATGGGTGAGTCTTGTGTGAATGGCGTCCGTGGGAGTCCTACCCCCGGTCAGCGCTCCACGCCTCTGGGAGTCTCGGGGCTCTGTGTCACTCGGACAGCCCGCGCCGGCTCTTTCCTCCGCACGTGGGTGGCACGTCACATCAGCAGGGGGGTTGAGCCAGGGAGTCACTAGCGTTTGACTTTTTTGCGGGGCGGGACGTGAAGAGAATTATTGAAAAAGAGAGAGGTTGCTGTTGGGGATTCTGGGCCAAATTTCTGGGAAGGAAGCTTGGGAAGCTGTCACATCAGACTACCCCCTCGCCCAGCGGGGACCAGCTGCACGGCCAAAGGCAGACATGCACAGCCAGACGCGTGTCTGAGTACAGCGCTGACAGGGCCGTCTGGAGCAGCCTGCCCCCTCCCTAGGCGGCTCCCATTCAGACGAGCCACAGCCCGAGGGCAGGAAGGCCGTAAATCTGCGGGCTCGCGGTGGACGGGCGTTTGTTCAGGTGGGTCTCCTCATCACAGCAAGCTGTCCGCCCGCCCAGGCGGTCTGAACATGCCAGAAGAGGGACGTCCGACAGCCAGCCATCCAGTAAACTCTGCCGTTTAACCCTTTGTAATTCTAATGCAAAGACCAAATCAGACTTGATATCTTCCTCTAGTCACCAGTCCATAATTTTCTGTACCCACTTCTCCTATTAAGGGACACAGGGGGTCCAGAACCTATGGGCACAAGGCAGAGAAAAACCCAGGATGGGGCGCCAGTCCATTGCAGGGCAGACGCACCAAACACACCACGGGCAACTTGGTAAATCAAATTCGCCTGAGTAAATTTTTGGACTGTGGGGGGAAACTGGAGTAGCCCCATGATGACTCGAGAAGAACAACTCCATACAAGGAGCCTTTGTGGAGACTCCAACCAGGGTCCCAGAGGTGTGAGGCCCTCTAGTCATCCATCCATCTTCAATACCACCTACCCAGCACATGGTCACAGTCACAGGTCAATCCCATGAAACACAGAGCAAGACCCGAAGTGTGGCATTAGCCCATTGCAGAACTTACATCCATCTTTCGGCTGATTCTCAAAGTCAAGGGTCACCTAGAGTCAATCTCAGACAACACAGGGCAGAAGGGATTCTATCATAAAGCACATACACGTACATTATAGGTAAACTAGAGATACAATTTACCTGGCCTGTGTGAGAAAACCCACTCAAGACACTGAGAACATGCTGACTCCAGCCACACTGAGCAGAGGTGAGATTCAAACCTCCAACCTGCAGGTGTTAAGCAAGAGAGCTACCCACTTCTTACCTTCATCCATCTATTTTCTGAAACTGCTCATTCTATTCAGGTAGGGTGTGGGGGGGGGGGGGGGGTCCCGGGGGCTATAGGTACAAGGAAACAGCTGAAATTCACAAAGTCATCATTTTACATTAAGCAAAAAAAACCTACAACTGGCTGATCAATCCTCGGAACGCAGCCACCTCAGACAGCACAGGTATTACTAAATATACAGATGACTATATTATTGCAACATCTGTTTGCAGTTACATTAAATAACTACCTTACGATCGGGGAGAAAGTGGTATGGCCCCATCTTTAATCATTTCGGCACGACCACATAAAAAACCATCGGAAAGTGAGTGCGAGTGTGAGTGTAATGTGCAGAAATGTAGTGCTGCTCGTATCAAGTCAGAGTGCGGGAATCAGAGTGCGGGAATCAGAGTGCGGGTGTAGGAGTGCGGGTGTTAGAGTGCGGGTGTAGGAGTGCAGGAGTCAGAGGGCGGGTGTCAGAGAGCGGGTGAAAGCTATCACTGGCGTGACATCATGGCGTTTGTCCAAAGCAATGCATTCAGACAATAAATTAGCCGACTTAGGGAGCTGTATCTCTAAACTAAACTGCGCATGAGAAATCAATAACACGTGCAATATATACTACTGGAAGAAGAGGGATATACATTTTATACATTGTATATACACAATACATTAAGATCTCTACACTCTGTACAATCCTCGTGACTCTTCATTGATCCACCTGGCGAATTTGTCTTTTTCCACTAATCCTTGTTATGCTTGTTATATGGCACAATATGCAGGTGACCGGAAGCTTGGGGTCACTGTGGGGGGGTCAGCTAACTTGGGGTCATTGTGCGAGGTCAGCCAGTTTGGCCAGTTTGGGGTCACTGTGCAGGGTCGGCCAGTTTGGGTTCAGTGTGCAGGGAGGGCCAGGTTGGGGTCACTGTGCAGGGTCGGCCAGGTTGGGGTCAGTGTGCAGGGTCGGACAGGTTGGGGTCACTGGGCAGAGAGGGCCAGGTTGGGGTCACTGTGCAGGGTCGGCCAGTTTGGGTTCAGTGTGCAGAGTTGGACAGGTTGGGGTCACGGGGCAGGGTCGGCCAGTTTGGGGTCAGTGTTCAGGGTCGGCCAGGTTGGGGTCAGTGTGCATGGTTGGCCAGGTTGGGGTCACTGGGCAGGGAGGGCCAGGTTGGGGTCACTGTGCAGGGTCGGCCAGTTTGGGTTCAGTGTGCAGCGTTGGACAGGTTGGGGTCACTGGGCAGGGAGGGCCAGGTTGGGGTCACTGTTTAGGGTCGGCCAGGTTGGGGTCACTGTGCAGGGTCGGCCCATTTGGGGTCAGTGTGCAGGGTTAACCCTAACCCTAACCCTAGAGCTGGGGTCTAAGGGCTTTAGGCAACAGTCCATGGCTGTGTGGCTACTTTGCCAAGGCTGGGGCTGGAACTGGTGACCTTCCAATCACAGACACAGTGCCATCGCCAGCTGAGCCACACACTACCCCCCAATAGTCTAATGAAAACTAGCTTGCTGGTAGGTGACGTTAGTCTTTCCAGTTAGTCAGTCCTAACTACAGCATAACTGGCCATTTTATTCAGAGATGACAACTGCAAGACACCATAGTGTCACATTTGAGTATGTGAGTAAAATATTTTTATGATTACATAGTTCTGTGATACTGTGGGGATATTACGTATTACATTTGTTGAGCTTTCAATTTCACTCTTGCAGTCAGCCTTAGTCTCTGTTATCAGCTATATTCTGCATCGCCATGTGGGGTCACTGTGCAGTGTTGGCCAGGTTGGGGTCACTGTGCAGGGTTGGCCAGTTTAGGGTCACTGTGCAGGGTCGGCCAGTTTGGCCAAGTAGGGGTCACTATGTGAGGTTAGCCAGGTTGGGGTCACTGGGCAGGGAGGGCCAGGTTGGGGTCACTGTGCAGGGTCGGCCAGTTTGGGGTCAGTGTGCAGGGTCGGCCAGGTTGGGGACACTGTGCAGGGTTGGCCAGGTTGACGTCACAGTGCAGGGTCGGCCAGGTTGGGGTCAGTGTGCAGGGTCGGCCAGGTTGGGGTCAGTGTGCAGGGTCGGCCAGGTTGGGGTCAGTGTGCAGGGTCGGCCAGTTTGTGTTCAGTGTGCAGGGTCGGCCAGGTTGGGGTCACTGTGCAGGGTTGGCCAGGTTGGGGTCAGTGTGCAGGATCGGCCAGGTTGGGATCACTGGGCAGGGAGGGCGAGGTTAGGGTCAGTGTGCAGGGTCGGCCAGTTTGGGTTCAGTGTGCAGCGTTGGACAGGTTGGGGTCACTGGGCAGGGTCGGCCAGTTTGGGGTCAGCGTGCAGGGTAGGACAGGTTGGGGTCACTGGGCAGGGAGGGCCAGGTTGGGGTCACTGTGCAGGGTCGGCCAGGTTGGGGTCAGTGTGCAGGGTCGGACAGGTTGGGGTCACTGGGCAGAGAGGGCCAGGTTGGGGTCACTGTGCAGGGTCGGCCAGTTTGGGTTCAGTGTGCAGAGTTGGACAGGTTGGGGTCACGGGGCAGGGTCGGCCAGTTTGGGGTCAGTGTTCAGGGTCGGCCAGGTTGGGGTCAGTGTGCATGGTTGGCCAGGTTGGGGTCACTGGGCAGGGAGGGCCAGGTTGGGGTCACTGTGCAGGGTCGGCCAGTTTGGGTTCAGTGTGCAGCGTTGGACAGGTTGGGGTCACTGGGCAGGGAGGGCCAGGTTGGGGTCACTGTTTAGGGTCGGCCAGGTTGGGGTCACTGTGCAGGGTCGGCCCATTTGGGGTCAGTGTGCAGGGTTAACCCTAACCCTAACCCTAGAGCTGGGGTCTAAGGGCTTTAGGCAACAGTCCATGGCTGTGTGGCTACTTTGCCAAGGCTGGGGCTGGAACTGGTGACCTTCCAATCACAGACACAGTGCCATCGCCAGCTGAGCCACACACTACCCCCCAATAGTCTAATGAAAACTAGCTTGCTGGTAGGTGACGTTAGTCTTTCCAGTTAGTCAGTCCTAACTACAGCATAACTGGCCATTTTATTCAGAGATGACAACTGCAAGACACCATAGTGTCACATTTGAGTATGTGAGTAAAATATTTTTATGATTACATAGTTCTGTGATACTGTGGGGATATTACGTATTACATTTGCTGAGCTTTCAATTTCACTCTTGCAGTCAACCTTAGTCTCTGTTATCAGCTATATTCTGCATAACCATGTTCTGCCTCACAACTTCCTTCCCCGCTAAGTCACGAGATAAGCTCTCCATGGCGAACGCTTAACTTCTCCAACTGTTACCCATCATGCTATGAAACGTTGGCACCTGGCTCTGAAGATGCAGAAGATGTGGATGACTCCCAGGCATGGGACTGCAGCACCGGCAGCCTCGGTAAGTAGGTCCAGGAGGAAGTGCTTCTGCTTCAACCCAATAACCTCCGCAGCTTGTTTGTCCGGAGCAGAGGCTGGCAGCTATATTCAGCTCCAGCTGCAGCCTCCAACTCAACACGGAGTCTTTGTGTGGCCCGTCAAGTTCTCGTGGGTGCCGAGAACCAGCAGTGTGTCACATAAATCATGATTAATGGTGCAGATTTAATCGTTTATTGATTTTAAACATCCTTCCTCTCAGTGTGAAGGGCGCACGTTTCATGGAGGTCTCCAAATGGATGAGTGGGAGACAGAGCTGGGTTTTATTTTATGACCAATGAGGAATAAATTCAGTGCCTCCCAAGAACATCCATAGATTTGGCACGTCAAAGTAACCCTAAAGGAAGCAGTCTCACTTATGTCCTTCTTTACTTTCTTTAGATGGAGCACCCGTACACCCACCTACCTTAACATTAGGTTTTATGGGACTATAATTCTGTGTAATCTTCTGTGTAACTTATATACACACACATTACTCCATAAGTTTGAAAAAATAGAAGTGAATCAATTGAGTATTAAAGTTCCAATACAGTAGACCAGTGTCTCCCAACCCGGTCCTCAGGGACCCACAGATGATCCATGTTTTTGCTCCCTCTCTACTCCCTGCTAGACAGTCCACATTACTGGGAGCTAGGAGGGAGCAAAAACGTGGACCGGGTGTGGGTCCCCAAGGACTGGATTGGGAAACACCACAGTAGAGTTCTGGACAGCTTTAGCATGGATGATGGGAAATATATGGTCAGTATGTGGCCCTCCCCACTGAGTCCTTGCAAAGTAAATTTAAAGTTAAAGATCACCATGGTGCCGTCTCAGAGGAATAAATGGAGGAAGGAGACCACAGTGGAGTGACCAGCAGTGATTAATGTGGGAGGTACTCACATAGAACCTGGGCTTGAGGGCTGAGAAAAGGAGACCGCCTACAATCTGGAGTCCTCCAACGTCTCCATAACGTAATCTCCACAGCTCACATTACTGCCTCCAGCCACTCTCATCTCCAACAATGAGCCCAGACAGCTGAGGTTAAGGGAAATTTAGAAAAGCAGCTTTAGCAAGAAACAGGAAACTAGAATTGGTACCCCGCATAATAGCTCAGAGACCCCTCCCATAAGTGAACAAATATGTCTGCCCCCCCCTTTATAATGGCCATCTTACAAGATCCAATGTCACCAGCCCAACCCAACAGCTTTTATCATCACTGCCCCCCCCACGTCAAGGTCATGCTGCCCACCTGAGGACCTCATACAGAGGCTGAGAAACGCCTTGTACCCTGCTCACCGGGTTCCGGTAAGTAACCTCGGCTGAGAAACACCTCGTACCCTGCTCACCGGGTTCCGGTAAGTAACCTCGGCTGAGAAACACCTCGTACCCTGCTCACCGTGTTCCCATAAGTAACCTCAGCTGAGAAACGCCTCGTACCCTGCCCACCGGGTTCCTGTAAGTAACCTCAGCTGAGAAAAGCCTCGTACCCTGCCCACCGGGTTCTCGTAAGTAACCTCGGCTGAGAAACACCTCGTACCCTGCTCACCGGGTTCCCGTAAGTAACCTCAGCTGAGAAACGCCTCGTACCCTGCCCACCGGGTTCCTGTAAGTAACCTCAGGTGAGAAACACCTCGTACCCTGCTCACCGGTTTCCCGTAAGTAACCTCAGCTGAGAAAAGCCTCGTACCCTGCCCACCGGGTTCCTGTAAGTAACCTCAGCTGAGAAACGCCTCGTACCCTGCTCACCGGGTTCCCGTAAGTAACCTCGGCTGAGAAACGCCTCATACCCTGCCCATCGGGTTCCCATAAGTAACCTCGGCTGAGAAACGCCTCGTACCCTGCTCACCGGGTTCCCATAAGTAACCTCGACTGAGAAACGCCTTGTACCCTGCTCGCCGGGTTCCGGTAAGTAACCTCACCTGAGATACGCCTCGTACCCTGCTCACCGGGTTCCCGTAAGTAACCTCGGCTGAGATACGCCTCGTACCCTGCTCACCGGGTTCCGGGCTGAACAAGCTCCGCCAAACCATGAAACGCACCAAACACTACACCCAATTTATTGACCTGTATGGCACATATTTGTCCTCTCAGAAAAAAACGCACTACAGCTACCAAATACTGGTGTTTATTTATCATGATGGGTGGATGGATGGATGGATGGATGGGTGGATTGATGGATGGATGGAACTGTCCACAGAGCAGCTTGAAATCAAGAACACATGCAGCACACAGGACTAACACAACGACCAACTGTGCAGCAAGACAGGGGAAGGCACTTAAATACACAAATAATGAGGGCTACAGCAAGGGACAGGTGTGGGCTATTACTAAAACAACCAGAACACTAAGGACTTCATTTAACAAGAAACAGTTGAGTGTAATCAATAATCACTAAAGACACAAACACTGGGAAAGCCTGGAGACAAGGGTACAGATCATTTCTACAAGCAGGGCATAACACCAGGGAGCAAAAGCAAGGAAGAGTAACAGAAATACACCAAACATAATTCCCCATGGGTATACAAAGAAACAAATGTTAAATTATAAACATGGTGGAGGCTGTACAGCCTCAATCCCACAACAGAAAGGGGAACCTTGCAGACACAGCCACCTGCTCAACCCATTATGCCATCCAGCAGCCCCAAAGACTAAAGAACAAATTAGGATCCAAGACCAAATGGGATGGTCAGCGACACCTGCTGGTAAAATGGAAAACTGACACACAGAATGGGGCAGGACAGGGACTGATCCTGACAGCATTAGATGTTTCCATCAGCAAAATAAGATAACTGTAGCATATAGTGTGGTAGCATGCCTATCACAAATTGTCCACCCCATTAGACACTGACTTAACAAGCCAATTTTACTTTGTCTCAGAATGGGGGGCGCCAGAGGTGAAACTTGCATAGGGCACCACATGGGTTTCGGAGTGGTACTGCCATCACATGAAAGAAATCCGCCGCCCCCCACCCAGAATAGGACTCGGGGAGCTCCATGCAGCTGTAAGCGTACAGGATAGCATTTCCACTGGCCCGATCATTTATCTATGATTGTACAGGGGGGTAACGAGGTGAGTCCAAAGGCAAACCAAGTGCTTTATGTTGCTTTTGGCAGCATATGGCTGCAGCAGCGACATGTAAATCCTTGTGGTTTGCAAGCACCAGGGACAACGCCAACAAGAGCAGGGAGATACTGAGACACAAGGAAGTGGGGTTCGGCAGAAGAGGTGGAAGATCTCATGCCCCAAGGAGCATGCTGAGTGCCCTTGGCCTGCTCACCACCTGCCTGCCCAGCTCACGGGCAAAACATTAGGCCGCCAGGCTCGCTTGGCTGAAAGCGACGGATGTAATGCATTCCAGGCCCACGGGGCACACCTACCAACATCAATCCTCTCCACTTTCCTACAATAATAAACCCGCTGCCACTCAGAGGGGTTGCATTTCAGGGCCTGACCAAGAAAAAACAAACCCCCCCCCCCCATTTCCTGAGGCCACGGGGAAATTCATAGGGCCCCCCTACGAATGTCAGATGCTGGCTGGATTCTGGCCCTGGTTGATCTGTCAGGAACCTCCGTCTTCTGCCTGGGACAGGCCACCCTCGGGACAGTGTGCTGGGTGATCCGCTGGAAGATGAATGGATTTGTTTGAAATACATACATCCAGGTAGAAAATATATGTTTTGGGAAAAGTAAGTACGTCTGGATATGAAATGTATATGATTGTATGGGAAATGCTTATGTCTATATAGACATTTTGTAGGTCTGGATCAACCAATAAAAATGCCCCCTGGTGGTGAAAGTGGGGTTAGGGGGGTCGGGAATTTTGGTGTAGCTAAGGTGTAAGGAATTCACATTTTTGCATTATTATTTATTTAAAAAAAGATGTTTTGTTTGCTGTATTCCTCTAGCAGTGTGGATGTATGTCTATTTTTGTGAATGAATTTAATTACCTGTCTTTCACACAGGCAAATTATATTTAAATGACTGGGTTGATGAAGCAGACGGACACTGAGAGGGAGCCGCACTGGACACACAAAGGGGGGATTATATTTTAAGACAAACAGGAAGCTGCGGCATTAGCTAAAGCATGAGGTATGGCAGACAGTGGATTTTCTGGATTGCAACTTAGACTATGCTCAGCCAAAAAGGTGGACAAAGGACTAGGATCCAGCGTAAGGGTTTAGACCGCTGGCTGTAGGAAGATGGCTGTGATATGCCAGAGTGTGTGCGCATATCTGCGGTTTGCGTGTGGACATGATTTGTTTACACACGTGCGTGTGTGTGAGGGAGCTCCAGGTGGCTGGCCTATCATTACGAGCTGCTCTTGGTGGTTACGCTGACAGGGCTCATAGAGGCACACCTGGCCTGTCTCGCACCTGGATCAGCGCACGCCCCCTCTCCCCCAAGAAACACCTTCTCGATACGACGGGCCCCATTCATGTGCACTGTCAGCCCTGTGATTTATCGTGTCATTTACACATGCACAGAAGCAGGACGCGGTGCCCGAAAATGACCCGAGGTGGGTTATGTAACCCTGTTATGGAAACTTTGGGCACTACCTACCTGTGAAGACTGCTTGCCCCAACCGGCCCAAATTTTCCATAAAGCTGTTGATAAGCATCGGTACAGGTCATTGTCTACAAACTGTTTTTTTTCTTTACATGCTGGCTGGTGGGGGGATTTCGTGATGCAAATATGTACTGTTCATCAATGACATCACAGCTGGTGTGGAATAGAGTACAGATACATCATTTATCTCTGTGGATAGTTTGCGACGAGAGGAGGTTTGGGGGTCAGGGTGCGAGGCCAGCCAGCATTCAGGCTTATTGGGACATTACCCAGTAGTTAATGCAGTATTCAGTATAGGGCAGTGGAGTACAGCAGTGTACTGCTTGTGGCTGCCCTGTAAAAATGGGTGGTAATGGGGTTCTGTGGGGTCGGAGATCTGTGGAGATCTGGGGTCTGTGGTCAGAATGTCACCTGCTCAGACTCCATGGTCACCAGAGTTACTTTGCTGTTGGGCCCTTGAATCCTCCTGTGACTGTCTGACCCTGCCTTCTAACTGTATTGCTGCTTTGAATGAAAGCATCTGGTAAACAAATGCAATGGTTAATCACCCGGTGTAAAGGTATATCATAAAGAAATAATAAACAGGCGGGGGCAAAGGAGCCGGGGTGGGGGGGGGCAGGCGTGTTTCACCCTCCTTTATTTTATTAAGTTATGAGCCCCTCCAATATCAAATTCTCTCCTTTGTAAACAGTTACCTGTCTAACCGCCTTGTCAGTATTTGTCCAGTCCCCCAAAAATCAATTAAAGGGTTAATTTCTCCTCACTATGTTCTGACCCCTCCAAAACAAACCGAAAACCCCCCACCAGTGATGTCACTGAAGCACTCGTGACGATATCCACAGAGTAATCGCGGGACCCCGGCAACTCTGACACCTGGGTGAGAGAGGCGGAGGTCGGCTCGCGTTGACGCGTTCCAGGTGTCACCTCCTGCGAGGCAGGCAGCGAGAAGGCATCCAGCTTACACAGAGCTGACAGGGGACTCCGGGCGACTCCACACTGGGCAGCACGACAAGGCCGAACCACCACCGAAGGCTCGCCTTATTGCATGAAATCGCTTAAACTTAAACTACAATGAGTCAATGGCTCAATTATGGATCAAAGACACTGGAAGAATCTACAGAAACAGTCCTATTCTCTCCCACACAGACTGGTTCATATGAACCACTAGCGAAATAAATCTGGGGTTGCCGGCTTTGGTCTGCTGGCTGGAGTGAGATTTTCAATTCGAGACAAGTCTGCACAAACATGCACACGCGTTTACATGTATGTAACAGTTTTATTGCCTTGTAAATAGTCTGTAAGGTTTGCAAAGTGCCCCAACGCTTTTGATGTAGCTAATTTTAAGTTTATAATGGAATAATATAGACATGGCATAAGATTTATTACGTGGGCGTGAGAGTCTGAAAGTGTGAGTGTCACGCCAGATGCGTGAGAGCTGGCGGGCCTGTGAAATTTGCTGATATGACTGGCAGAAGCATGGCTGTGTACTGCCAAAGCACACATTAAAAGACAGAGCCATCCTGGGATGAGGGGATGAGGGGATGAGGCCTTCTTCTCCATCCCGCACATCCTTAGGCTGGGTCCGGGGTCGCCACCCACCCCGCTTTTCCCGGGATAATTCTCTGTTCTGACTGACTGTCCCAGGAAATGATTAGTCCCTGCTAGGACACAAATGTACTTCTAATTTATAATTTCATCATTTCAAATAAAACACTTGGTTTCCTTCTACTGTTATTCTGTTTTCTTTCAGGTTATGTTTCTGCATCCAGTCCTGTGTGGCCATGTGTACAGTTTTATTTGATTGGTAGCAGAAATATGAAAACATACCTTGTTGCCTAACAACGGCCCAGACTGTTGCTCTGCCGCGCGCATCACATACGCGCCCCCACCAAGATTTTATTTGCTATGTAGCGGTAATGCTTACAAGGAAACTTTCAATTTATTTTGTTGATTTTGTTAAATGAGGGGAGAGACGGCCAAGGAGAACAACAAAACAAAATGGGACAAGCCACCCTAGCAGAAGAAAAGTGATTTACAACATGCAACTCACACTGAGCAAAGAGACGACTTTTCTTTAACGGGTAAGGCCCACCCATGGAGGCCCATTGTCCGCCACCTGTGTTTTGTGTACAGCCAAAATTTCAGTTCAATATGAAGGAGAAACAGGACTGTAAAGAACAAACAACAAGCACCAGAGTTTAATACTAAGAAAACCCAAAAATGTATCCATTGCAACTGATGGCCAAAGCCGAAAGAGAGCAGGGAAAATAAAGGCAGCAAATATAAAGACCCATCGGGGAGAGCGCCTGCATCGGGGAATGAGTCTGCATCGGGGAGTGTGTCTGCGTTGGGGAGTGAGTTTGCATCGGGGAGTGCGCCTGCATCGGGGAATGTGTCTGCGTTGGGGAGTGAGTCTGCATCGGGGAGTGAGTCTGCATCGGGGAGTGTGTCTGCATGGGGGAGTGAGTCTGCATCGGGGAGTGCGCCTGCATCGGGGAATGTGTCTGCGTTGGGGAGTGAGTTTGCATCGGGGAGTGCGCCTGCATCGGGGAGTGTGTCTGCGTTGGGGAGTGAGTCTGCATCGGGGAGTGCGCCTGCATCGGGGAATGCGTCTGGGTCGGGGAGTGAGTCTGCATCGGGGAGTGCGCCTGCGTCGGGGAATCCGTCTGCATGGGGGAATGCGTCTGCATTGGGGAGTGAGTCTGCATCGGGGAGTGCGCCTGCATTGGGGAATGTGTCTGCGTTGGGGAGTGAGACTGCATCGGGGAGTGCGCCTGCATCAGGGAATGTGTCTGCGTTGGGGAGTGAGTCTGCATCGGGGAGTGCGCCTGCATATCGGGGAATGTGTCTGCGTTGGGGAGTGAGACTGCATCGGGGAGTGAGTCTGCATCAGGGAATGTGTCTGCGTTGGGGAGTGAGACTGCATCGGGGAGTGCGCCTGCATCGGGGAATGTGTCTGTGTTGGGGAGTGTGCCTGCATCGGTGAATGCGTCTGTGTTGGGGAGTGAGTCTGCATTGGGGAGTGCAGGTGCATCAGGGAGTGAGTCTGCCTTGGGGAGTGAGTCTGCATTGGGGAGTGCATCTGCGTCAGGGAGTGAGTCTGCATCGGGAAGTGAGTTTGCGTCAGGGAGTGCACGTGCGTCAGGGAGTGAGTCTGCATCGGGAAGTGAGTTCGCGTCGGGGAGTGCACGTGCGTCAGGGAGTGAGTCTGAACCGGGAAGTGAGTCTGCATCTGCATAAATAAAGGTAACAGAGGCAATAGAGATTCCTACTTAAATTATCATATTATTTTTCAAATATGGTTTAATCCCCCTCCCTCCCAGTGGGACAGTATTTCACAGATCAAAGGTAGAGACCCCAGCTGGGACACCAGGAAAGCTGAGCAGCAAAGCGGGTAGTTTAGTCAGTTAGAATGGAACCACAAAACTAGTGGTTTCTATTGTCCATGAATGAAGAAACAAGCACTTCAAGAAGATTCCAATGCCCTCCAGACTCATCTGATCTCCGGAGGATGAGTTCAAAGCCTTTCCGTCTGGAAAGGCTGGAATGCTTTCGGTTCACACATGTCTGGGGTCCAGGAGATCGGATGCCTGGAAGAGAGGAATTAAAACAAAAAGAGAAATGAACATGGGGTGGTGAGTCAACATGGGGAGGGAGAGTGTGTGCATTCCTAGCTAATGAAGTCAAGAGGCTGCAGCGTGCTTCACCAGGAGGTGGGGGGTGGGGGATCCACCCGAGATCCTCAGCGACACCTTGGTGGTGGCTGTGGCGGGTTGAGGGGGTTCTGAAGAATTGGCCCAACTCTGATGGCTGTCCTGTGATGCTCTGAGACAGCCTGCCTCCTTTCTGGACCTGTCCTTTCTCTCCTTGCCTGGTCTGGAATCAGGCAAGTCAGAGGGATATAAGAGGAAATAGAACCCGGCGAAAGAATGAGGAGAATAACAGAGGCAGACGGAGGGGAGAGAGACCTGCTTTGCTTCAGTTTGGCTTCAGTCGCTAAATTAGGTATTCTGAGCCTTGAGACAGGCAGCTGAAAAAACATTCTGAGCGGGGACAGAGGACCAACAGAGAGAAAAGCATTAACAGCCGTCTTTTGTAGTTTATTGTGTTTATTTTTTAATGTATTTTTTTCCTATACTTTACAGTCATTGGCACGAACCGGGTTTCAGAACTGCTTCCGTCTGCTTCCTGTCAGAGGCAAGGAGGAAGCCGTGTTCTGGCGTGTTTTGTCTGAGAGTAACACCGTCTGCTTCCTGTCACAGCAAGGAGGAAGCTGTGTTCTGGCATGTTCCGTCTGAGAGTAACACCGTCTGCTTCCTGTCACGCCGAGGAGGAAGCCGTGTTCTGGCGTGTTTTGTCTGAGAGTAACACCGTCTGCTTCCTGTCACACCGAGGAGGAAGCCGTGTTCTGGCGTGCAAAGTCTGAGAGTAACACCATCTGCTTCCTGTCACAGTGGCACAGAGGAATCATACTGTCTGCTTCCTGTCTTAGAGAAGAGTATAGAGGAGTAACACTGTCTGCTTCTGGTCACAGAGAGGAGTAACACTGTTTCCTGTCACAGAGAGGAGTAACACTGTTTCCCGTCACAGAGAGGAGTAACACTGCCTGCTTTCTATCACGGAGAGAAGTAACACTGCCTGCTTTCTATCACGGAGAGGACTAAGTCTTGTTCCAGTGTTTGAGACTGCTTGTTTCCCATGACAATGTGGAGACTCATTCATGCTTCAGGCTGCCAGATGGTTTTTGGTTCTGTCTGGATTCCTACCGCGTTTGTGAATACCGCACAGCAGAGGTACTCACTTCAAAGGCACTGCAATAGTGAGTCACAGTCATTTTAAATGGTCTATTTCAGGTTCTGATGCTTCTAAGAGATAGCTGAATGTATCCACTTAAGACACATACACATCCAGACAGTTAACCTCTCACCCCCTCGGTATGTGTCAGGAGTGTCAGCCTTGTGATAAACACAAGCTGTGAGCTGGAGTTACATAAGCCATCTCTTACCTGGGAACCACTCATACCCTTATCACATGACCTCAGAGAGCCAAAGAGGGGCCTAACACACAAGTAAAATAGCCCTTGACCTGGATGAAACATGATGGGGCAAAAGCATGCTAGTTTAATACTCAGTACTCAGTGCAGAAGTGGCTGGTGCACACGGGAGACTAGCTGATAAGCATATGTAGTTTACTGTGTTTTCCCAGAATGCTCTTCCTGTGTTGCTGGCTCAAGTGGGTTAGGATGCTGTTCTTGTGATCAGAAGGTAGGTGGTTAAGATCCCAGGGACTGCTGCGTAGGCTCCCCAGCTGTTCCAGGGACTGTCTCAGAGCATCTGGTAACACCCAAACATGCTGTAGTAATGAGTTTTATAAGGTCTCTAAAATTGCGTTCTTCAGATTTTTTTTTCTTGAACTGGATTTGATGACACCTTTAACTGAGTCTCACTGGAACATCATTGTAACATGTTTCCCTCCACAATGGGAACCAGTTGCCAGTCACTGGTGTGTTTGGCAGCTGCAGGTCCCGTTAGTCCTGGGGCGATTGCCTCGCGGTCAGTGGCATTTTCCGGAAGATTCTTGGCCTCCTCTGCCTCCAGGCAATCCACTCCAGCTCCTGCGACAGCTGCAAGGTACCAACAAAGACCACCATGCTCTACTGGATTCCAGCCCACTGCTGTTCCAGCCTCACATCTGTACTGTGGGGGTGCTTCCTTTCGTCTGGAACGGAGCTCGCTGAGGCGTCCGTCAGCATTGCCTGCTTGTCTGGGATGCTCTTCTGACCATCACACCTGGCTTTGCAGTGATGCAGGGATCTGCTCTTCCGTTGACCCTCACTGCTGCTGTGTGTGTGCGTGTTGGGTTACGGAACACAGGAAGTGTTACCATTAGCACTCGAAAAACAGGATAATTACTGAGTGAAGCGAACCGTGTGCTTTCGATCGTTTGCTTTCCTGTCTGTCTGGTTACCTGCGGATAAACATTTATGTTGTTTTGTTTTGTTTTCATTCTGGGGATGTGCAGGATGTACGTGGGGGAAACCTTGGGCCCAGCATCTCACACACCGGCTCAGGGGAGGACTGCCGCCTGGACTGTGGTCATCAGTGAAGACGGTGTTTTGTTCTCCAAGGCTGGAAAACCAGGAGACTTGAGGAACAAAGCTGATGTTTCAGCTTTCTTAAGAAGATGCCTGATGAAGTTTTTCACGGACCCCAGGCTTCTCAGTCACAAACTGCTCTCACTCCTGCCAGGGGAATGACACCAGAGCATCGATTCATGGACAGACTGGCCAATGGCTTCTGCCCTCAGGCAGTAAGACTATACAACAACTGATTATTATGGTATTAGAATGGACACATTGCATATTACGCACATTTCTGTTTCTGTTTATTTTATTTAACCTAATTTATTATCTTATTTATTAGGGAAACTGAGTGTGATAGTCTTTATATTTTCATATATGCTGTACTGTATTTCATAAATAAGCTTTTATTTGATATGATATGATTTGATCCTTGGTTTAGTCAATCGAAACCCAATACGCTGAAATGACAGTACGTGCGTGCAGTTAAATAAAAATTTTAGACATACTGGAACTAGCAAAGGCTCAATGCAAAAAATCTAGTGGAATGTCACCATGAAATTGACGGGAGACACGGATTGCTTAATTAGGCTGACACATCAAAGAAAGTCACGTTTCGACAGGAGCAGTATTTGCCTGCTTAAATCACGCATCGCAACCTTTTTCGGGAACTGAGTATAATAATTGAGTCTTTTTGATGGAAAGAAAGATGAATGCCTGGTGCATGACGATTTAATGATAGCGTTTCAGAATCTAAATGAGCCAGTTTTGTCCTTTGAAACTCATACTGAATTAGTTAAATGTAAGTAAAAGTATTAATACATATTTCCCTTAAATAATCACTGCTATTCCCACGATCAAGACTTCTGAGAAAATTTGCACTGAGGCCGTGAAATATGTAAAAAAAAAAACGTGCAGACAACATCAAACTCCGGCTTAATTAGAAGATTAGCAAATTCATATCCGATTCGCGTTACTTTCATAAGGGGCAAGTCAAATGGTGTGGTACATGAAAGCATCTGGGTAAGTCTCCCACTGATGCTGGTTAATGCCCCACTTCCCAGAACCCCTGAACGGAACTCATTCGTCAACCACCCCACTGGCCCACAGCGGGGACTCAAGAGAAAGTATTATGATAATATCTGCGGAAGATGATTCACTGCCAAATTAATCACCTTATGAAATAGTCCAGGCCTGATTAAAGTGGTGTTGGTGTCAGATATGGGCTGTTATAAAGGGAGTGGGTTTATGTTGTGAGGGCTAGCATCCCCTAGGGCAGACCGGGGCACTGGAGACTGCATAGCACGCAGGACCCCTTCACACCATTTCCTGCTCATGTGGGAGGACCATTCCTCATCTCAGTACCTTTAAATAACCGCCTCCATTCAAGAATCTGCCTCTTCGCCCTCTCTGTAAACTAGTGTATTTCAACCCAGTCCTATAGTACCACCAGACAGCCTGCATTTCTGCTCCCTCCCAGCGCCCAACCGACCTATACCAGGTATTCGGTGATCTTGACTCTTTAGCGTGGGCCTAGTGGGGGTGCTCCAGGACTGGGCTGGGAATCACTGCTGCAGACAAATCAGTAGGGTGAAAAAGACCACCTTAATGTTAACACTGAGAGAAGAAGCCTCCTTTACATCTGTCCATGGAAATGATTTATCTGACAGGCTAACTTGCATGGGGAATTTTGATAAATCCACAAAGAACACATGCATATACAATACATGTCTTATCCTCGGTGTGACATATGGTGTATTTTTTTAACTGCTTATAAAACTACGGGAAAAGTTCGCATAGTTAACGGAACAGAAAGCTAAACCAGCGGAACGGCTGGCTAAACTCCAGCTGGCTGCTATAATTAGCTTAGGAACAAACCCATAATGACGCATAATCTTCTATTTGCCAATATTAAATGCAATTAGCAGACAAAGAGACCTGCCATTCATGACCTTGCTGAAATACACATTTGAACTTGCTCTCGGGTCGGCGCAGAACTTTTGGCCGCGTTTTCCCGGTTGCTTTTCGGTCGCTTTCGTCGTGCGGCTGTCATGGAACCGAAGACGACGGCTGGCCACTGAGACCACAAGCAGAGGGTCTCTGCTTTTGGAAATGGACATGCACATTCCTCAGGTGCATTCATTTCAGAAGAGAACAGAGCGTGCGAGCAAATTAATGTTTTCCGCGTTCTCCCGTTTCACATAAACACAGAAAAGGCAGTGCTCGCTCTGAAACGTCGGAGGGGACCGCTAACTCCAGGAAAGATGGCGGCCGCACTTTTAGCAACAAATCCTGCCTGTTTTGGCAGGAGTTTCCTGAAATTACCTTAAACTATCTTCGTTTATCTTGGTACTTCACCCCCTTCTCCGACATACGGAAAAGGTTAGCGACTCAAACTGTGTCGGGGCAGTAATCATCATTGCATGGGGAGAAGAGAAACTTTATGTAGCAAGTAAAGGGCAATGCAAAAAAACCATCAGAAAGTCATTGTTTCTCCTCTCCAGGAATCCCTCTGTTTAAACTCGTGCACTCATTGATTGCGATCATGCGGGCCAGCACAGTTTACTATGTCCTTTCTTCCAGGCAATCGCAAACATCTTCCCACGGTTTGTTTTTTAAGCTAACTGCGTGATACTGTCTACTGTCAGGAAAGGTTAAGTTATCCATATTGTTTGTTTGGCCTAAATTCGGAAGAAATTTGAGACTAGTGGCCTAAATAGTCTCTCATTAGCGGAAAGAGGAGAGGTCACCCTCTGAAAAAGGTCCATGTGGATCTTGAGTTTGTATCCGTTACTGAACACTCCACACTCACCTTCTATTAGATGAACTTCCCTTAGCTGACTTTAGCAGAAACTCCCGAATAGCTTAAAGATGAGGCCGGAATTGTTATACTCTTTGAATCTGCAGGCTGTGACCATAACAGGGACTACAATAAGTGTTGTGAGGATAACAGTATGGAGGCCAGTCGGGTCAGGTCAAACTTCGGCGCTGCTTTGAAGTGCTCCGAAAGGATTGACGCAGTCCCTCGGAGATAGGTCGCTGGACTGGCAACCCCCCCATAGCCCCCCACCCCCTAGATCCCAAGCTAGAGGATTAGCCTGCCATGATTTAGCACCGTCTTCGCTAGCCTCAGGAATGCACTGGATGACGGATCTGTTTTGCTACATTGTTTCACCTGCTCTAACTGGAAGCAGATGCGGAAGAGCCGCTGGTTATAATCAGAGGCACATGTCCGGCTTATAAAGGGAGGGGGGAGGGGCTCCCTGGGCAAGGCCGGCAGACAATTGGGCTAAGAGCTCTGCGGATGAATGGGGGATTTGGGGGGGCAGCTTTTTCTTTCCAGGGATCCAGTGAAAGCTAGCGGGCCTCCAACCAGCCGCCACCTTAGTGAAGAACGGAAGACGTTGACAAAGGTCACACCTGATATTCAAGACAAAACCATGTACTTGAAAACCTCTTGAGGACCAGAGAAAAGGTGTACAGGAACGTAGCAGCAAACCATGGGTAAGTAAAAAAGTGATGGCATCACCAGCAGGGTGTGGTCCTTGCTTTATAAAAATGCATTTTGAGACTGTTATCTATACCCATATCTTAGGAGTATAATTTAACACCCACTGAGCTGATCATGCAACCTTGGACAGTTAAACGGTGGGTCCATTTTCTATTTGGATTGCTAGGGATCTTTATTAGGAAGGTCATGTGTTAAGGACCACTTAGACTCTCCATTTAGACATGGAATAGCAGGTTAACCTGGTCTCCACCCTCTCCAGCCTCCTCCCTAATTTCTTCAGGGAACCACCCTTGTAGGAAGTCAAGCATCTCGAATGCTAAAAGCAGCCCAGGGGTTTTATTTAAAAAGAGTCTATTTTTGCTCCATTTTCTCTAGGGGTTTTTTGTAGGTCACAAGCTATTTGGGCCACCCCAGAGCACTTATGTAATTAACTGGCACATTTATGTTTTGTGTATCCACCTTGTATCAGACTTACTTCCTCCAGTAGTACACTGATGCCAAATCAAGCCTGACACCAATAGCAAACACAGCAGCTCAATCCACATAAACATGGGACACATTGCTAAGTTGCTTGATTAAAACCAAAACAACACTGGGCCATTTTCTATCACTTATTAGCAGTCCTGTTGGGCTCATTTAGCTAAATTTGCACTCTGGAATCTACGATTAGTGCTAATCATGTTTTATTAAACCGCAAGGAAAGATTCTATGTTTATAGCATGAGGCATAATTTTCCACCGTCAGCCACTGGAAACATTTTTTTTTTTACTGTGGAACTAGTAGCAAACCATCTAGTTTAGCGTAAAAGCAGGCATATAGTGACTACAGAAATGTTGGGAAATGCAACTCATATTCCTAGCAGGCAGGTAAACAAAGAGGCAGTTACCATCAGCATAAGCAATCAATAAACCAACCAAGGGGGAATGTATCAGGGCTGTTGGTGACTGAGGGATATAGGGATAGTCCCATCACAAAGCTGTGTTGGTCTTCTGTTGTGTAACCCTACCACCTAGTGGTGAAGTGTGAGAGTGCAGCATCTACCCATAACTGCACACTTCTTTGCCTGTAGTGTTGCTAAAGTATTAGCGTCACCCAGAATTAAACTTTGCATAAATTTAAGTCACGAGTGAAGAACACTACACAAGAACGTAGACACAGATGCACACTGAAGGGCAAGCCAGTTCATTTGTTTTGCATTAATGGGGGGGTAGTGTGTGGCTCCGTGGGTTAAGCCTCCATCCCTGTGACAGGTGGTTGTCCTTCACAGCCAAGCTTTCTCTCATGGAGGTTGGGGTAGGTGAGAAGAGAATTTCTCCACAGGGATCAATAATTATTATTAATGTCATTCATACAAATATACAATGATTATTTAACTTATTATCCTTCAAGGATGGCAGCATGGGGCTGCAGTGGTCAGCACTGCTGTCTCACACCTTTGGGCCCTGGGTTCAGGTCTCCTGCAGAGTTCCATGGGTGTGGAGTTTGCATGTTCTCCTTATTTTGTTGTGGGATTCCCCCCACAATCCAAAACCCTGCTGAAGTTAACTGGAGTTACCAAATTGTCCATAGGTGTGAACAGTGTGTAAGTGTGAACAGTGTGTAAGTGTGAACAGTGTGTAAGTGTGCCCTTCAGCGGTGGCCCATCCTGCTTGTTCCCTGCCTTGAGCCCATAGGCTCCAGACCTCCTGTGACCCTGAATAGGACAAGCGGTTTCAGAAAATGGATGGATTACCCTTCAATTCAATTCAGTTTATTTTTATATAGCGCCATTCACAACAGGGTTGTCCCAGGGCGCTTTACATGGGTGTAAAATACATTGATATACATTGATAAAATACATAGAATT
>JAODKM010000001.1:4653917-4668667 GCA_026780845.1 Petrocephalus sullivani | reverse complement strand
GGAATTTAATCACGGTATAATACCTCCAGGTGCTTGAAAAAGCTTCTGGTTAGAAGTTGTGTGTGCGTCACGGAGGGTGCCGCTGTTCCTCCATATGGACTCTGTGAACGGCCTGATAACCATCTCCAGGTCTTACTTAGTAGCCCTAGGGAGCTTATCTCCGGCAGGGAAAGCTGATTAACACACTACCCTTTGTCTCTCCGGTGACAAAATGCACTGCCTGTTGCCGTCGGATACACCAAAGCAAATGAGCTGGTGGACTTTGTTCCTGGTCTCCTTCCCTGGCTTCCCTGCCCATATCACATACTGCAAGCATAGGGACAGAAAAATGAATCTGGATTCTGGAAGCATAGCCTTGGGACTCACATACCAAATGGAACTGGGCGTAATTGAATCGTGGGTTATTAACAGCCACGCTGCTGTATAATTCTGAGATGGAGAAGGGCTGGTCCCTGAAGGTATAACACATTTGCACAGTGGCTTTTTCAAATGTGCATTAATGTGCCCTCTAGTGGTGAAAGCCAAAGCCTGTATAAATGCCGTACCTAACGATACTACTCACAAGTAGATACTACTCACGAGCAAGAAGACACACATCTGGTGCACCAGATGGCAATAAAAACACACCTAGAAATAAGCACATAGCGTATTTGATCAGCATGGCATAGCATATGTTCCAAAAAAGAAGTAGCTAATTATTCAAATGTCCACATTTTAGAACTAGACTTTTAATTTACATTTATCTAGCAGGTGCTTTTGTCCAGAGCGATGTACAAGTGAGGAAAGTGGCACATAACAGATGTAATTTGTAGCTTATAAGGATGCAGAGCCCTCCAGAATTCTTGCCAGTGTTCTGTAGTTGTCAGTGGCAGGGATTATTCTGGATGTTTCCTCAAGGTGTCAGACCAGATTTTGTCATCTTTTCAGACGTGTCATGCGTAAGCGCTAACTGGAAAGGCAAGTGCAAATTACAATTACACACTAGCACATCGCGTGCATGAAATACAAAGTCCTTTTCCGTTGTTACATAGGGCATTGGGTTGTGGCTCAGTGGGTTAGGACACCGTATTTATGACTGGAAGGTTTTCAGTTCAGATCTCTTGGTCGACATCGTAATGTCACCATTGGGTCCTTGAGCAAGGCCGTTCACCCCCAGCGCATGCGTCCTCAAAAAAAAAAAAGTCTGTTGTCCTGGATAAATGCGTCGGCTAAATAAGACAAATGTACGTTATGTACTATCGAAAGCCATTTCCTACTTTGCTGTTAATCTTCTCCCTTAACGAGCCTCGATAATTGGGGTGTGGCTTGAGTGTCACCTTAATCTTGGTGAATGTAGACCATCCCGCTCCCTCTTTCAGGCGGTGGCCATCAGGCTGAACCAGACGGCTATCCAGGCGGTCACTCCCATCACCAGCTTTGAGAGGAAGCATGACGGTTCACCCAACCGCGACAGGTTAGAGGCTGCTATACCCACCCATCAGCCCTTTTATTCGAGGGACCGGTGTTGGGCTTTGAAGCCAATGCTGGCGATATGGTGCTGAAGCTCTTCCCCCCTCTTTGTGGCCACACAGAGCCAAGGCTGGCTCCACGCAGCCACCCAGCGGGGCCCAGCAGAGGGCACCCAAGGCCCCAGAACCGGAAGAGTTGATCGCTCCTGGGACACCCATCCAGTTTGACATCATGCTGCCCGCTTCGGAGTTCCTGGACCAGAACCGGGCTGGTGGGAGGTATGAAGCCATGAGCTGCTAGCAGAGGGGGGTGGGGGAGGCTCAGGATGGGTTTGGACACAGGCTGGTGGGGGTGGGACTTTACAGCTTGTGTCTTTTCCCCCGCAGACGTACGAATCCGTTTGGGGAGACGGAGGAGGATAGTGCCACAGATGGAGAGTCGGCTGGTGAGCTGTAAACAGTCTGCGAGCGTCGTCGGGGGGTTTGGAGATTAATCTTAAGAAGTAGGAAACTCACGAGGCATGCACAGGATATGCTCTTATTAAGGCGTGCTCCAAATGACGATATGGCAGGCGGTGGGCTCTTCCGGGTCTTAGTCATGGTTGGCGTGTCCTCCACGCAGACTCCCTGCTGCAGCAGGTGTTTGCCGTGCGTTTCCTCGGCTCCATGGCCGTACGCTCTGGACACAGCCCCGAGGTCATCTACGAGGCCATGAGGCAGGTCCTGGCGGCTCGCGCCATCCACAACATCTTCCGGACCGCCGAGTCACACCTCATGGTCACCAGTGCTTCCCTCAGGTGAGACCCAGGGGTGTTTCTCGGTACCAAGAATGCAATGATCGTGTTTGTGGGCTTGGCAAGACCAGTCTTGCTAACTTGCCACCCAAGAACGAATTTGGGGTGCAGTGAATTATGGGATTGCGTTCTGTTTGGCAGGGATGCTACCGATGTATCCCTGATATTTAGGGGAAGTGCAAGAACGACATGCCCCATGTCATACCATAAACTGAGCACCAGTGCTGCTGGACCCCCATGGGGCCCACACCTGGTCCTCGTGCCCCTCATGCTCTGGGGGAGGCGCCCTTTGTCGCGCACTGGGTTGACCAGCACTGATGCCCATAAACCATGAACCATACCATACTGTGCTATTGCTACTAAAGCAAAGATGGATGAAGTCTGACCAGATTTATTTATTTATTGTTTTGTATTGTTTATTATTTTTCACAGGCTGATTGACCCTCAAACACAAGTTACTAAGATAAGTGTGAGTATCTCCTCGTCTCTCTGTCTTTTCTTCTGGTGCTTGACAGTAGATTTAACAATTTGTGTGCCATGCCCCACATGGCTACTGTGATACTCTGAGTACTGAATACTCTGAGTCTCACCGTGACATCATCTTGGCTCCTTCTAGTTCCAACTGCAGGACGTGACCCAGTTTGCGGCCCACCAGGAGAATGGCCGGCTGGTGGGGTTTGTGGTAGAGGCCCAGGACTGGTCTGAGGGAGGTGAGGAGGGAGAAGCCTCCTACAGTGCCTTTGTGTTCGAGAGCAACACGGAAGGGGAGAAGGTGGGGGTCGCCCTGCAGAATAAACCCGTATATGACAACCTTCAGAGTGGAATGTCATTGAAATGTACCGATTGACTTAAATTACAAACCCTCTCTTACAGATATGTTATACAATCAGTCTAGGGAAGGAGATCATTGAGGCCAAAAAGGTAAGTCACATTTTCAGCGAAAGAGTTATTTATGATCGTGCCCAGCTGTTCCTCGTATCTAAGAACCAGAGAAGTAAAGTAAACAGAAGTTACTCTAAGTAATTGCTTCCCAATCGCCAAACTTCCTCTGTTCCTGCCTTTGAGGTGTAGCGAGTTTTAGGCCAGGGAGATTTATGGCACAGATCTTTCTCTGTGGATTTCCCATGTAATGACTGCAATGTCACCCAAACTCCTTCGTCTGCACGTATCCACACAGGACCCCGAGGCCCTGGCTCGGCTGTTGAAGTCCATGCCCCTGACCAGCGACGGCAAGTTCCTGCTGCTGGAGAGCGAGGCAGGCGGCGCGGAGAACGGAGCAGGCCCAGACCAGCTGGAGTCAGAGGCCTAGCTGCAAGGCAGCGCCGTCGGGCACACGGTTCTCCGGCCCCAAACTCTCTTGTACAGACCGTCGTTCGCTACGCGTCCCTCACGTGGGTCTTCAGGAAGATGCGTCCTCACAAAGGGACGGCATGTGGGGACAGTAACATAGCAGTACTCCCAGTGGAATTAAGGAAGGCTTTTAGCGCAGAGTTTGTGTTCTGGCTGAAATGTGACGCCCCTGTCCCCATACTTAGGTGGACTTTTCCATGTGACTTTTACTAGCTTAAGATAAATGGCTCAGCTTGAGGTGAAAGCGTGACCCTGCTCACCGGTAGCGGTGCAGCCGCGCTTACCCTTGCACTCGACACGGCACTGCGTTTTCCTCTCCTTCTGCGTCTCTACAAAAAGTTGCACTTTAAAGGGGGGCTGGGGGGGTTTCAAGCAGACGGCAGGTTTTCTTTTCGTTAATCCATGCAGATTTGCGGTAATCCTCAGTCGAAGACAAACTGACCTTAACCCCGTATTTAAATTAGTGGTCTCTTAATCAGTAGACAGATGGGGAAATCCTTTGAAAGATGGCTTTGGCTGAGTGAACCCACAGGGGTGAATTCTACCGGGCCAAGAATGTATTATATTTTGGGGTGAAAAAATAACCTGATTTCATGCTGGAGATGTTTTGAATGATTTCTTTTATTATTATTATTATTTTTTTGACAAGCCTTGATAAGAGACCCTACAGAGGAGTTTGAAGGTAATATCTAACCCAAGGCATATCTGTCAGCTTTGCTGCCAGTAGGAAGCTTTTAATGTCTCCCCCCGAATTGCAACGATCTGACGGCAGACCGACGTTAACGATGTAGAGTGCATCCCTGAGGTTTGATGGCGGAATGTCTCTATATCAAAGGTAAAACGGGGCTTCAGTAACTATGGCTCAGACGAATGCTTACAGCAATGCAGATAAAATAATGAAATGGTGTCAGGGAAGGATAGAGTGCCCCAGCCATCTAACAATTTGGATAGAGGGGCAGTATTAGCTGTGATAATGCACCAGCTGCCACCAGGTGGCACTGTTGTGCAGACAGTGCCCTCGGCTCGCAATAGGTCCCCTGTCTTCTGAGCCATGACTCGGTAACGAGTGTCTTTTGCTTGCGTTAAGGTGCACCTGATTGTGACCAGTGAAGTATCACGTTTACAGTGCATGCATGCGGTTGTGAGATTTGTCTGTTTTTTGCATTTAATTCAATACCAACCATTAAGAAAACCGATGTCTATTTACATTATGTAATCTACACCTAGTCTAAAAATCTGTCACCCATCGCATTCTTGGGGTTGCATAAGAATGAGGTCAGAAATAGAGTAAAGTCGCACGCTTATTGAAAGACTGTTTGCCAGTTAATTGTCCTGGGCTCTCCTGAAGGTCCTTGCATAACGCTCATTGCAGATCTTGTGTTTTTTTGGCTACCTAACGGTTATTTTGGTCCCTCAAAAGCTGTTGTCACAGATTATTCATTTTGTCTAATACTATTAGTATTCACACAATGAGGGAGCGGGCGGCGTGGAGCGTTTACATTGTTTACATGTCACGCTGTGAGAGGGGCCCTTTCAACGCTGCGATGCAGCCTCCATTAACGGCAATTGTCCTTCTTCCCCCCATAATGCCTTCTGATTCCACTGCCATGCTCTTCACTGATTGGCAAATGCTTTTTTTTTTTTTTTACAGGACTACGTCGAATTAAGTTGATCATGTATCCACTTCTTGTAAGGCATTTAACACACTTTGGCCTAATTTTTCATAAATCCTTCTTATTCCTGACTTTTAATAAAAGTTAAAGTCTTTTCTTTTGTATTTTCTTACATTTTATGTACCACCCCCCCCAAGTATGACTTGCATACCCATCGTCACGTAGGACTTGAGAATTTTCCAGAACTGCCGACCAGTTTTCCTTGTGAGTTTAGGAAAACGGGTGACATCACTTTTAACGCGGATTAACGCTGTTCTGGAAATGAATTCTTAGCGTGTCGCTAATAATGGTGTTTGGTGTCTGCATATTAATGTAATAATTAAAATTCAGGGGTTAGGGGAGTGTGCATAGGAGCCTCGCTGGGACTGACGGGTGAAAGTGACAGATGAGGAGAGGACGAGATGAAAGGAGTGGCAGATGACGAGTCAGTGTGGTGGCGGTGGCCTCCTCACCTGCTGCTCCATCTCCAGCTGCTGTCCTTGGGCCCCACAAGGTTGCCGTCGGACAGGCACTGAGACGCCCGCCGCCCTGCAGACGAGAGGGAGGCTCCGCCAGGTATCAGTCTGACAAAACTGGACCGACTGGCTGCGGTTCAGATGCTCGCTCAGTCACTCAAACCACAAAAGCCCGCGACTGTGATGACGGATTTGTCCGAAGGCCATTAGGCAAGCTTTCCGATTACTTCACCGGAATAGGATTTGCTAACGGATAAGGTGTGATGTTCCTGCGGATAAAGCTCTGCGGAACAATGGCCTCCCGTCGCCCAGGAAAGTGTGTTTTTCAGTGTAGGGAGAAGAATGGTGTGGTGCTGACATTGACGCAGGTGGAGATGCCCAGTGTGCCCCCCCCACTCGCCCACCAGCGTTTCAGCCTCTGCCGGCACCCTTTGCCTGATTGATTAGCTCAGTCTGAGGGTATGGCGCACAGCCACAAATGCCAACACCGTCCCCATCCTGTCCTCCTAGGCTTCCTTCCATGGCGTGACTCCTTTGTGTGACCCGATGTGATTGTCTCCACGTTTCAATAACTTAAGCAAAGCAGGTGGGGGAGATTGTATTGCTGTACCCAAGCTTAGTGGTTTCATTTATTATTTTTTTTAATAATCCATCTTCTCAATTTCCTGTAAGGAGAAGCTTATGTAATTCGAAGCAGTACAATAGAAGACGTTTGAACTGGTCACAATCAACTGTACGCGATTGTCCTCTGGATGTTATGAATATTAAATGATGCTCACGGTGACTGAAGACGGCACTTCACAGTTGTGTGATGTCATTCTCCCTTTAATGCCAGGGACCAGCGCCGTTTGAGTCCGCTCACATTGCCAGCCCCATGACCTTGTTGTACTGGGACCGGGAGCCAGATCCCGAGGAACGGAGGGTGGGATGGCGCATTCTCACTCTCAAATGGTCCCTGGCCTCAGAACCCCAGGACCGCCCACAATATTGGGCTTGTATGTCATGCACTCTGGGCCTAGGATGCAGGTTCCAGTGAGCAAACTCAAAGCTGTAAACTGCCTGGATTTAAAGATCTGGGAGTATCGGTGTAAAATGTACAATGTCCTTCTATAGTTGGTGGTAGACTGGAGGCCTGTAGAAGATAAACATGGCCATCCTCAGGTTTCTGAGAATGTTTTCAGGAGTAATGTTTTCATGGGGGTGGGGTATGTGCACCTCAGATCCCAGTGTGGGCCTCTGAGAGAGCCTTTTGGCCCCTAATTACTCTGTATTCTGATCTTAATTTTATGTCAATTTGGATAAGTGTCTAATAAGTAAGTCTAATACTCATCTCAAAGAATGTAGCACAAGGACCCTCAGGGCTGCACCTCTAGGAACAGGGCAAGAATAATGACCTCTCACGATGAAAGGGGGAGGAGAAAGAGTGACGCTTGTATCACTTTAAGGAAACGTTCAGATAAAACCAGAGGAACTTTGGATGTATCATAACTAATATTAGAAAAACTGTAGTCGGATGGTTCAGCTACCTATTTTTTTACATGTTTGCAAGGGCAAAGAGGGAACTCTAGTCCTTAAAAACGGTTTTTCCCTACTCGGTCCTCATGGACTCAAATACAGGCCATGTTTTTGCTCCCTGCTTGGCAGCTCAGATTTCTGCTTCCTCCCAACTCCCAGTAAAAACATGAATGACTGGGGATCCCCGAGGACCGGTACTGGGGAACACTTGCTGTAAAGGCCTGGATTTGCTTTTCCTTTCCCTTGGAATTTCATTACCCCCCACACAGATGTCCGATTATGGGCAGTCTGCAAAATGCTGATAATTAGCCTTCTCTGCCTGACACATATGACATCTTGGTGTGATAAATGAACCTTGCTTCCTCTCCCCAATTTCAGGAATTTGGACGCATTAGTGGTGCGCGGCTCAGTGGGGGGTGGGGGGCACTGGCCCTGCGATCAGAGGGGCACTGGTTGATTTCACTTTTGGGTCCTTGACCAAAGCCCTTAATCCCCAATTACACCAGAGACTAGCTGACCCTGCACTCATCTAGACGTCATTTTGGATAGAGGCATCTGCTAAATGGATAAATGTGAACTGGGAATTTAACAAATGCAATAAAAAGACACCCATTTAACAAACTTTTAATTATGTAGTGTCTGACAGGCTTGATGGCCAAACAGCTCACTTCAAAGTAAGCCATTCCAAGCTTTCTGGGGAAAAACGTTATTATAAATAGTAGTTTATATGCGCTAGGCTTCTTTTAACCTGCTGTTGTTTTTCGCGGCTGTGTCAAATTTTATAAACTGGAACCAGCTGGCTCTCTCCTCTGCCTAACCCCAGCTTAAGTAACTCAGTTTGTGCGAGGATATCGGTCTGAACCCAGCCACGACACAGAGAAACCGTGCAGAGAAACTAATTGAAAACTGATCAGTCTTCTCGCCCTCCTTAAACCTGCCATGGGCCGGTGTGGTCTCCAAGGAGAATGAAGTGTGTCTCATAAATAGCTACAGCACTAAACATGGCAGCAGACTCTCAGTAATCTAGTTTTTGTGTACTTACATCAGGCTCATTTTCCTCCAAGACAGCTGCCGATGGCAACAGACCTTTGTTTTTATTTTTTTCTCCTCACTTAGTCAAGTATGTCAAACAGAAATTGTTTTCAGAGCACAAATTAAGACGCATGCATCACCAACTGGATCACTGTAATTAAAAAAAAAAAATAATACTGCTGCAGGACTGAAACCGTAATGGGCTTATTACCCAAAGCTTTGATTGTATTTCAGACTCCTCACATAACATCTCCAGTTGGCTTTTAATTTTAATTTGTAAGAATTTCAAACCATCTGCGGTGACTCACACCAGACAGACATCGACATGCGGCTGGGGCTCAGATCAATACCTTTGTCTAAAGCAAGGAAGAGGTTCGACATCCAGAAACCTTGTAACATCTGTTTACTGATCGGCGGTTGAATTATTTATCATAAGGTGGCCCGCATCCCGGACACGCCCCGAGCATGTCCCCTGAAAAGGTGCCCATCGCATCCTTGAGCCGTGTGTACTGTGTACATCCTCCCCTGGGGCCAGCTACCATCAAAAGCAGCTTCTCCTCACGTGGCACAGCCAACGCCGACCTGCAGGGGGCGTCGCTGCTGTGCACAGCTGCAGGTGGAAGGAGACTTTGCAGATTTCATCTCCACTGTGGAAGTGCGTGGAGCCAAAATTTCTCGGCAAGAAGCCAGGCCAGGCCACCGGCATCTTATTTAAGGTGTTCCGCCATTGTGGTTCCCCAAAACCCCACGGCAAGAATTCACCTAAAATTTTAAAAGTCGATTCTTTGTTAAAAGAAAGATGTCTTAGTGTTTGTTTAACGAGTGGGGATTTTGATAATGGAATGTAATTGAAGTCAGTTTCGATGTGCATATCTGGTGCTAATCACAGTGTGTTTATAGTGTGGCTTCCTCGGGAATTCGGGAGAGTGCTTTGATATCCCCTCCAGCGCTTCCAGCTTTGTTAGGAAATGAGACCAGAGGAGGTCCTTCGCATCTTTTTTTCCCCCTTTTTGAAATTTATTTTTAGAAGCTGTTAGTGATTTAATGAGTATTTCTTTACAGAGCTTCCAGGCATTGCTGGAGGTCTTAATGATATGAAATAAAACACAGTTTTTTTTGTCTTTTTTTTTTCTTGAAGATTCACCAAATACAAAACGTTAGTCAGCTAGACTTGGTCAGAGCTGTTGGGTATTGTGTTGGGGCAGGCATTACTGTAGGGGTACGAAGATGCCTAGGCAAGTATGAGCCAACTTTGTACATACAGCTCAAGGAAAAAACACATATATACATACGGGTGCACAAACACACGCACATACACACACATTAAAGAGAGATCCACTGGTCCTGACTGTGAAATGGGGATTCTCAGGTACAGTGTACCTCTTCAGTGATTAATTACCCCAGATGCCTATGATTGGACAGTGGTATGCCTCATGTCCCCCAAGCCACACTAATAAAGAAAGATGGACCATCGGCACAACAACCCTAACCCTGGGTATTTAAATGCATAGGCTCATACAACTGGAACACAGGGACATCGTTTAAACAGGTTTTACAATTTCTATATGTCAGGATAATTGGAAATAAAAAATAACTGCACAGCAGTAAGGTAAGAGTACAGAAGCACATTCCTTACATGTATTTCATACATACGTGTGTACAATATGTAAAACAAGATTCTATTTTTGTAACACAGGAAGAGGAAAACCACAAATCTTCACTTGAGTAATAATCTAGGTTCTTAAGTCGTCGCTTCAACCTTCAAACCCATACGAAGCTAACAAACATTCAGCACTAACTCATAGCTCACCTATGTAGAAAACTCTGCGTTGTCTTTTTTTTCTCTCCTTTGTTAGGCATTCAGCTTGTCACACACATTGGCACAAGACAGCCACGGTATTTGTTGGCAGAATGTCAACATCAACAAAGCTGCACCCTTGTCACCATAAAAAAAAATGGTATCATCACAAATAGAATTTATAAGGCACAGTTTGGTTTAAAAAAGGCAGACGTTTCGTACTGAGCTATCAGCACTGGGCTGACTGGTAAACAACTGACATCTGTGTTTTTTTTTTTTCTTCGAAGAAAGGTGATTAAGATCAAAATCAGCTCCCGCTAATGTAATTTCTCACAGTGCAGAGATCCTCCCTGTAGTGCAGCCACTGGCTCTAAAGTCTGCTCTGCAGGCAGAGGATGGCTGATCTCACTTATACTAGAGGCCCAAGCATTATGCTAATGCTAAAACCTGTTAGCATTCAGCTGCAATCGCCAAATTGTCGTACATCTCGAGTATGAAATCGTGTGATAAATCGTTGGTATTATAATGATTTCAGAGTGAAAATTACGTTCTATATGGGTATGTTCAGTTCATGATTACTGATCTTAAAGCACCAGTCCAATCCCAGAACTGATAGCCTATAGGGGTGACAGCTTTGCAATAAATAATTTGAAGTACCGTTTCGTCACTCATCTCGTTAAATCGATAAGCGTAATCATTTATATCCACTACAGTCGCGCATTGTTCTCTGAGGTGAAAGCACATTTTGTTAACAGACATAACAGTCAATACCACTAAGCATTAACCACTGAATGCGCTAATCCAACTAAGAAAATTAACACGTTACATGTTCGAGTTGCCACCACACATTTTAAAAAATAAGAAACAGGAACTTAATTATACTCAAATTCTGTAGTGAACTTTGTGGACAATATATACACTTTAGTAGATTAAGGGGCTAAAAAAGAACAAAAATTAAAATTGACTTCCACTGTGCTGCAGTACCTTATTTCAGTCTGGAATTCCTGTGCCTTTAAAATGAGCCAGTGCTGAACATATGACACTTTAACAGTTTCTAACAACGTGTTATAGCAGATATATCAAACTGACCTGCAATTCCCCCTGTCTCTCACAGAATCAGGCATTTGCATGATGAGTAATCAATGCATATATAATGAATTATAGCCACCAGAATCAAATTTCATGTCTATTAGTGTGAAAAAATGACACCTGATATTGTCACCATGTGCTTTGGCAAACCCTTAGGTCTGGCTTGCATGATGATTTAATGCTAAGGCTATAAAAATGGAGCTGAGATTGTTGATCGTTCACATAGATTCTAGTTACACTCTGCAGTAAATTCCAAGTGTTTCATCTGTGCAATACGGTTGGTCCAGAACCATCTTTCACGAAGGACTGTACAAAATATATATAAAAACTAAATTGACTCTGGTGTGCTTTTCGTATTTTTTGTTACAGAAAGGGAAATTAAAAAAGCAATAAATTCCCAGCAATACCTGTCCTCAAACACACCTCACCTCAGGTGTTATGGAACTGGCATCTTATAGCAGGCACAAAGGACAAATAACTCAATTAAAAAAAGACAATATATTGGATGATCTGAAACCAACTCCACTGAATATTAGCCAGCCACATTTCAGTCTTGCAGTTTTAACTACATTTTTCTGACACATGATTCTGGGGTGGGGGGGGGGAGTGGTCGGTGTCAGCCAATGGTGGCAGAGCCTCCATAGGTAACAAACAATTCCCTCCATTCTCTGGGTCCCCCAGTATTTACATGTAAAAATAAAATCAAACTAAAATGGCTGTCAATTTAAAAAGTTAATTACGTCTTATAAAGCTTTCTGAATAAAGAATACAATAAAAAATATACAATACTATTATTAAACATTTCTACACAAGAAGAAATTGAACATCTGATTATCAATGAAGCCTATGATTAATGCAGGGCTTATTTCGTAGGCCGAGTCGCCATGGAGATGGATGAGAACTGGTGATCTCCACCTGGTAACATGATCTGGCACCAGGTCTCTGGCAGACCCCACAGACGGTAGAGAATTCAGCTTCGTCTTGGCACTGTGTGCTGTCATTGGCAGGATTTTTTTTGTTTTATGAGACAAACCTCATTGCTTTCAACTCATCTCGATCCTATACTCGTTACTTCTGGTTCTTCTGATGCCTGTCTGCAGGTGATGTGGACATTTAATTGCGCAGACTCTTTCAGAGCACGGAGTAGCCGAGCCCTCTCTGACCTTTCCAATTCTCCTCCTCTCGCGAAATAAACCCCACATTAACACTGGCGATACTGAACCGCATCCTGCTTCCCGGCCTCCCTCTGAGGTTACAGATCAGTCACTTTGTTCTCCAGTGCAGCAGCTATCTGCTGCAGGCGTAGGGTCAGCTGTTTATTCTGGGCTGCAGGGTCCTCGTCCAGGGAGGTAATGATCTGCAGAGGAGGGAGAGCCGCTATGTCTCAGCGCTGTGGGTGTGCGCTGTGTGGCACTTGGCTCCAGGTGTTCAAAGACAATGCAGACGGGAGAGTGAGTAAGAAACATACCACGTCGTAGTACTTGCTTGCATACTGGTAGAGTTGGTGCAGGGCCACCTGTGTGTTGAGTTTGTCGGTGTGCGACTAAAAGAAAAGAAAGGGAAGTAGCCTGAGAAGCTCATCCAGGACACATCGGCCAGACTTCCCAAAACAAGCCAAAACGGTCTACTTCTGTTTTTACTCCATTTTAAATCGATCTCTTCAGATTGTCAAGTTAAGACTGCGACGAACACCACAGCCTTGTGCAAAAACACCCTGGACCAAATTTCTCACCCGTGACACCTCCGCTAGGTGGGTATTCATGTCCTGGTCGCTGACTGGTACCATTTGCCTGATGCCCTTGTAGTAACTACAAAGATAACATATATTAGAATCACTAAAAATATTAAATATTCATGAACGACTGTGTTACACAGATGGGATAACTGATGGGTAACATGGACAGTACTTACTCATCTACCATCTTCTTGTATGTGGATATCTCCTTTGCATAGAGTAATTTGTTACTTGGAGAGTCCTGCAAGCACAGCCAGGGTTACAATGGGATCATGGATTTGAGACATTTCAACTCAGGAGACTCTACCATCTGCACCACCCCCATCAACCTGGGGCAACTTCACCCCCCTGCGGCATCTCCCACGCACCCGGCTCAGCTTGTGTTCACTCTTGGTGCAGGCGTCCATGAAGGTCTGGGCGATAACTGACAGGGAGGCGTCCACTACCTCGGACACTTGGACGTCGAAGATGAAATGGGGGTTCTTCAGGATGTTTACCCAAAACCTCAGCGGCAAGCTGCAGACAGAGGGACTCGTCGTTACCAGCACCGCACTTCGCCGCCTACTCTGCTAGCAGCCAACGGGGATGTCACACCTGTTACACTCATCATGGGCACATTCTTGTTGCACCGCCTTTCAGATGATTCTGTACCAATCCATATGTCATTCCAGTCATTTAGCACGCAGATATACGGGCATGCAGTTACAGCTAACAACCACACAATCTGAAGGTCCATGAGTCAGGGAACACGCACTGAATGCAATATCCATATAAAATGTAATATAATTATCCAAGTATGAAACTGGCACTTATTTAGCAACCGAAACTCTGAAATGAGTGATTTAAGTCACGTCTGATTTTGATACCAAGAGAGGTAAACAAACGAAGACTGCTCCTAATAAATTAGCTAGGGAGGTAATTATGCTGTCTGTTCAGTACTACAACACATATCCATATTTAATAGCAAACTAAGGCGTCAGTGAGCCAGCTGTGGCATAATTGCATGGTTCGTCACCCATGTGCAGAATGTTAACAGGTTTGGGTCTACACCTCCCCCCCACCACCCGCCCGCCCTGCACCCACAGTAGCATCTGTCAATCAATGACAAAGGAACGTGATACAGATGGAATTTTGGAGCATTACATTCACATCTGCATGTCTCTAGCAATGCGATGGGAAGATCTACCAGGCTTTCAGAGGGGACACTCAATGGGATAGGCTGAATATTTATACAAATGTCTGCTCTCCCCGCCAGATGCTCAGGTGGCAAACCTGTTGGTCTTCCAGATGTGGATTGTCTCATCGTCCACGTTGTCATGCTTCTGCGCCTGCTCATCCAGGAAATCGAAGAAGTACTTGACTGCCGGGGGCACCACGGCCCCCGAGCACAGGACGCTGCGGAAGAAGTCGTCCACAAACTTCTGCAAGGTGCCCTGAAATGCACAAATAAGGCAGATGTGTGTCACGCACGTACAATCAAAGCCACAGGAGGACACGCCCAGCCACCCTAACAGAAATGTAGATGGGAAGGCCCATTTGTGTATGAGTCATGCTTGGCTTCCCAGATTGCATGGCCAGTAAATATCTAAACTCCAAATGACCATAGAAGACTTAATTTGGCTTTGCATCCTTATAGATATCCATCCATCCATCCATCCATCTTTTGTACCCACTTCTCTTATTTAGGGTCACAAGGGGTTTGGTGCCTATTCTGAATGCAGGATGAGGTGCTAACCCATGACAGGGCACACTCACACACCTTCACTCACACGTGTAGACCCATCACAGGGCACACTCACACACCTTCACTCACACGTGTAGACCCATCACAGGGCACACTCACACACCTTCACTCACACGT
>JAODKM010000001.1:4643752-4653817 GCA_026780845.1 Petrocephalus sullivani | reverse complement strand
GTAGACCTACGACTACCACTGTGCCTCCTCCCCCGTAGATATCTTTTAAGTGTATGATTTGAAAGGCAGCCTATATTAACAATTTTGTAATCATTGCACTTCGGCAGCCCAAAGTATCAGGAAATCTGACCTTGACCGAGAGCAACCGTGTGAGATAAAGCTCAGTGATGGCTTTGGTCATTGACTTTTCCTTCATGCTGCCCCTCTTGACCTCATCCAGATCGTCCGTTGGCCGCACAAGGTGGAAAACTTTGTCGTCATCCAGCAAATTATTTGCTGGAGAAGAATATACAGGAAAAAAAATGGTGCAGAAAAAAGTCAACGGGTGCTGGCAAACGAGGGAACTAAATGCAAGAAGGAAATGAAAGATCAAAGTAACCACTCACTCTCTTCATGGCTGTCCTGATGCTGGTCAAAAGACTGTAGAGGATGAAGGACCCTGGACAAGACCAGCGTCGCATTGTCCCGCACCTAAAACACAAGCTTCAGGTCAGATCTACATGTGGAGCAGATGTGAATGAGCCTTTGCTGCCAAAATAAAAGCTCCGATATCTTGTCCCATTACTCACGTTATAGTGCGCCAAAGTGTTCATTCTCTTCCATCTACCTTCTTTCTGGGATGTCAAGTCCAGGTCAGATAAGATCTGTCCAGTGGAGCCAGGGCGCCATTCTGTAGTGGGAAGAAACACTAGCTAAAGGAAGACTATAAAATATACAGCCCGATTACTCTGATACTACAAATCACCACCAAGCCTATTGAAGTTGTAGGTATACCCATTATCAACAGTGAATAATTCCATATTATTCCAGACAATCCAAAGATTTCTTATTCCTTGATTTCCGAGGTCCTCACCGAGTGTCACACTCTCCATCTTGGGCCTCTGAGAGTAGGGCAGGTTTTTATACACCTGCTCGATGATCTTTTCCTTCACCTGGGAGATGGTATCGCAGTTGAGCACCTTCACCTGGGTGACGTCTGGCCCCTCTCCGTGTACCAGCACCTGCAGAGTCTAATTGGAGAGATGGTAATTATCATTATCTTTTCGGCCTGGTCCCCTAAAGCGTCCTCCAGAACTGGAAAGTTTAGGTTCAGAAAGTACAAATGCAGATCAGGATTTTGTTTCAACCAACCAGTTGAGTACTGTGTTAATGTGACTGTTTATACTGAACTGGTTGGATATGTACTTTCTTAACCGGAACTTTCCACCTTTGTCTTCGTCACATCATGCAACCTTAAAACATTTGAATGTTTCCAAGTATTTCACAGAGCTGACCTGGGGACACATAAGGAGAATACTGCCATCACATGGCTGGCCTAGCCCTCGCTTACCAACGAGCTGTACTCCACGTCATCCCCTAGGAGACCGGTATCGTTCAGAGTGTACTTGGCCTTCTTCACCACCGCGTCGATGGGGCCCTTCTCCACCTGGTGCTTGATGGCCTTGAACAGCTTGTACAGAGGCTCCCCTGCCGAGTCCTGCCCACACAAACAGCACAGCACAAATGGAGGGTGAGCGACAACCAAGCTGATCGCAACATCTTCATGAGATGCTCTCCAGACCAAATTGTGACGTAATGTAAAGCAACTTATTCTGTTTCAATTACAACTAATACTGTACATGCTGATAAAATCAATGTAACGACAAAACGAAATTATTTGTAGAGAAGAAACCGGAGGTCACTCCATCCATTGGAACTTTTCATCATACTTCTCCCTCACCTTCAGGAACTGATACAGGCAAATGGACATCCAGTTGCACAGCATTCGCTCAACCACAGTCTCTGATCTATGGGGGTGGGGCAGAGATGCACATCATTGGTCAAGAGCCACCCACAAGAAGAGTAGAGCATGCTAATCTTTAGGACATAGGTCCCCTTCTGCATCACACCTCACCTCCGCAACATGAGCTTGGGGTTCTTGCTGTGGACATACTGCTCCATGAGCTCGAGCAGTAGAGTCCTCATGATGTCGGTGTAGTACTCCAGTTTTCCGTGCAATGCCACGGTGAGTAAGGAGGCAAAGTATACCCTGGCCCGGGCATTGAAGTCTGGCCGAGCCTCCAGGGTGCGAATAAACTGGAAAGGCAGCAAATGAAGTCAAGCCCAATGTCTTTGTAACAATGGTCTAGTCAAGAAAAATACTCATGGCTGGAAGTCCTTCATATAAAAACCCTTGGGTAGGCATGTTTGAATTAAATGATGGCATAATATTAATGCCTAAAACAAGCTGCCCACCTCTTTACTAAGGTGATGCATCATTTTGCTCATGAAAAACATAGATGGTTTTCGGCTTACATTGATAAGGAAGGGCTTGCTGTTCAGCAGGTTAGAGAACTGGTTGAGGGCCTGTGTTACGGTAGCCCTCCTTCCCTCAGGGATGTCCAGCTTGCCAGTAATCATGACATCTTTGGCACCATCCTTAGAGGGCAGGAAGAAGACGCGGTCCGTGTAGGTCTTGTAGTCCAAGAAGGGGATGCGACCCTCACTGAGGTCACTGGTATGCTCATCCATTTCAATCATGAGATCTGAAAGACGCAATGATCTAATCATTAATCCCCACAATTGAGAAGACATTCCCTAATGCTTTACGTTACACTACACCTTCATAATACATGTATAGTGTTATATTCGTTAGCAGCATGTAAGAATACCTTAACCTGTCTAAAAACATTGTATTCATAACACTTTCACTGAACAAGATGTGACATCTAGAATATACTTTAATAACAAACATAACTCTATAATCATGTGTTTGTTATTAAAGTATACTAAAGTTCTCTCGTTAAGGTATACTTACATGATGCTTATGACTGTTCAAAGAATGCATTATGAAAGTGTCCTGAATGTTCTACAAATGCTTCATAAAGGCATTATAAAGGTGCATTATAAAGGTGCAGGTGTAAAGGATTGCCAGGCATTTTGGCTATGACCTTTGGAAAATAAGGAGATGACTTTAAAATATAAAACTCGAAAAATGTATAACTGCTCTCACCTGTGAACTCTTTCTTGCAGCGATCTCGAACGCTCTCCTCCAAGTTCTCCAGCTGGTGCTTCACCTTTTCATACTCTCTTTCAGCCTGTTGGCTTTTCCTCCTGTGCAGGACACGCAAGTGAATGCACACCCTAGTGCACACAAGCACATTCAGGGTTGGAAATATGAAATGAAATCGCTTACCTGTAACAGTAGACAGCAACTATGATTATCAGCAGCATGGGAGTGATAACAGCAGGAATGATGATCGCCAGAGGAACCTCATCTCTCCATCCATATTCAACCTTGCCGACTACCCATTCGCCATTACCAAACTTGATCTGAAAGGAGAGAAACCAAAATCCATCACATGAACAGACCCCCAGATAAACTTGCATAGAGTAGAGAATCATACTCCACGTTTAGTCTCGCTGAAGTGTACTTGATGCATTTAATGCTCCATGTAAGGCAGCTCTTAGCAGCACAGTTGCTCACCATGAGGTCCAGCTGGTCTGAGCTGGTGTCTCTTTTGGACCTCTTGGAACGTGATGTTGGGTGAGAGGTTGGGGGATCTAGGAACAGTTTGTCATCCTGCAAGGTGTTGACCACGCATTCAACGTTTCCCAAATAGGCTTTTGCTTCCTCTGCGGTCATCGCCCTGTTGAAACCGCTGCCCTGCATAAGCATAAAGAGGAAGGCCAAGGTAAACAAAATCCATATTTACAGGAAAAAACATGATGGAGACCATGACGACTTCGAATGCTTTACTTGCCGTGACAGATATGATGCTGTTTTCTGTTATTTTCTTTCTTGGAAACTCATCAAAAATCGGATCGCTGTGGTATTTAAACTTGATTTCCGTCTTGATGTTATCCAGAACTATGTAGGTTATGCAGGACTGGCCGTCCTCGGTCTTGTTCACAGCCGGGGAGGAGAATTCCAGCACGGTGTCATTTTTGTTAGAGGCCTGTTGTTCATACTGAAAGAGGAAATCGGACACTTGAGTCACCGCTATTATGGCATGTTCAGACATTTCAGTGAAGGGCATGGTGCAATCCAGGCCTCAAGAGACAACTGCAACCTTGACTTTCAGATTAATACGTTCATCTGTCTGCCCTATCAAGTGCCAGAATTCGCAGCTTCATTACCCAGCGTTCGTATTCTGCCACAGACGTTGATTTCATTATCTTGACTGTACACATACCTCCATTATTTTGATTCCGGTTGACTGCTTGACTTCCACCATCATTTTGGCTTTCTGGATAAGACCAAATCTAGAGCCTTTCACCACAATCTTCCTCCCACCACTGAAATCAGCAGAAGAGTACACTTCAAGAAGACCTTAGCCATATAAACTTAATCCTCCTTGTTTTGAAAATATTGATTAAGGTTTCCTTTTAAAGTGATTCTGTTAGCAGCTGATGAATTTACAACTATTTCAATTATTTTAATTTGTCTCTATTTTTTTCAAATGACTTCCCCTACTGGGTCAAACACATTTAGTAGTTAAGGACATACAATAGGGACTCACCAAAAAAAACTCCCACGGGGATTATGATCAAGTATCTCGGGGTCATCTAAAAATGTGAATCGCATAGGAACCTCCATTGTGGTGGTCTTTCCATACCGGACTTTGACCGGGCTCCCAGATGGGACTCTCTCACCCCCGTACTTGCCCGTTTTACATGTAATTGTTTTGTCGAATGTCTCACTGTGAATAGGGACATGAATTTATTATAAGGCAGGGCACACTGAGTCATCACAAAGAAAATGCTGTGATAAAAAGCCTCTTTCTGTGAAGTGGACACACATATTTTTTCATTACTGCTGTTTTTTCCCCCCATGTTGAACACCCCTCTGTGAAAAGCCAGCTGTCACAGGTGCTACTAGAGGACTCTAACCCCATAGTGCCGCAATGCTCACTTACACAATGCAGGGAACGCCACTTATAGAAATGTCCAGGTCCTCCTTGCTGCCTGTGTCCAGATCTGTTCCATATATTGTGATAACTGTCCCTCCTGATTGTGGGCCTTGGCTTGGCTCGATCTTCTCAGGTTTTGGATCCTACAGGGTTAGAGGGGGCAGGGGGGTGCTATTCACACCATTTCATGACTAAATACTTTACAAAGGCTAGAACCACATGCAGAAATGTACCCCCCTCCATTGATAGGAACATGGACTCTTCCATTATACAGCATATATGTCCCGATTTGGTTCATTCAGTGAGAAAAAGGGGCCAAACACTTGCGAACATAAGGCCTAAGCCAAGAGGGGGTGCTAAGAAGGGGACACACCCCCTTCACATGCACATTCACCGCTATGGACAATTTGACAACTTCACCATAGCCCACCATTGGACTTTGTCAGAGGGGTAAATCAGCGAGCATGACGTCCTGGAGAGAACATGCAAACTCCACATGCTATTAGTCCCTTTGCTGGCCGCTTACCCTGTATGTGAAATGAACCTGCGAGGTTCCAATCTTCCCTCCTTTCACCTTAACCTCCACTGGACCATCATAGGGTTTAGAAAAATGACCAATTTCACACACCACGCTGAAAGAAGACGAGCAGCCGGTTAAGGAAAGCGGGGGACAGGTACAGCGAACATGAGCATATCCATCCCTTTTAGGGATCTATGTGGAACATGGTCAGAATTAGCTCCTCCCCCATCCAGCACCTGGAGGTGGGCAGGTGCTGGGTCCTACCTGGTGGACACAGAGTATTTCTCTTGCTGATGCGCACAGGAGATACCAGCCACGGTGATGCTCTCGATGTCCTCCTTCCTGATGCCTAGATTGGATCCTTTAATAGTGACTGAAATCCCACCTTCTAATGGCCCATACCGAGGGACGATCTAAAGAAAGAGTTAAATTATGACATTCGCATCAGCACAAACCATAACAAGCTGAACAGTCTGAATTTCTGTCATGTTCCGAGATCGCAAGATACGCATTTCTGTACGTATGAGATATCTCCGTGGGCGAGCTTTAGAAACCTACTTCTGTAATTTTGGGCCCAGGGCAGTCCGGCAGCTCACCACTGGGGCAAAGCTTTTTGTATAGACAAGAGCTGGTGCCGGCGCACCAGACGCAGTCGTACTTAGGGTCAGCGCTCTTACACAAGCTGCAGTCTTCACGACCCATCGAACAGTTGTAGAGGGTCACTGTGGGGCAGATGTGGAAAGCTTGGTGAAACCATAAGCTAGAGGTGACAGGACAAAAGCTTTACACGGGGCTCCTACAAAGAACACCTTCCATTTTGATCATCAAACAAACAAACAAACAAACAAAAAAAAAAACCATGCAGGACGGTTGATACTTTTTTTTTTTGCAATGGCCAGAAGGAGGAGGGTGTGATCATAGCTCGGACGTACCGTTTAATCGGCTGTCGATCTTCTTTCCTGAATTTGTGCTTGTGATGTGAAACAGTATGTTAACGGTCTGTGTTTTGCCATAACTGAACTACGGAAAAAGAACAGAAACAAAATATTAGAACTACAAATGGCTGGAGGTGGTAATGTGCACAAGTAGGACATTACAGACGTTTTCGAAGCACATGGAATAATGGGGTTCACTAAGATAATTAAATCATTAGAAAGCGTAGAGGAAATGGAAGGTTTAAATTCTTTTAAAATCAATGCCTGTGGAAGCCATTTAGTTGAATGCTGAAAGGGTTTAACCCAAAACATATGCAGTGTCCATAAGGGGGTGCTACAGTCTCAGAGTGCTTCTGCGTGCTCCCAGCCGGACCTGAGATGCATGGGAAGCTGTACTCCCTCCTTTTCTGCTTGTATGCAAAAGAGGGGGTTGGAGAAACTATGTGTGGGCTCATACAGTTCTCATAGAGAGTGGGGGCTCCTTCTGCTAAATGTGGAGGAGAGTACTCTGCTGGAAGTGAGCTACATGGTGACTGGAAAATGTCCTTAAAGAGTATGACGACGTGCACCAACCAGATGCAGATGCCACGTGAATTAGATCTGCTTACAACTAATGTTACCGCCACAGTGTTACTTAAAATTACGCAACTAGCCACATTATCTGTGGCCAAGAGACAGAGGAAGACAAGAATCAGTCGATCTTCCATTGTGTGTGTAAAACATCAGTTTCTCTCCTGAAATGCATGTTTATTTTTCCCTGGGCATTTACTGGGCCTTGGGAGGACCTAAGAAAGCATGGCTGTCCTACGTCACTCAGTTAGAACCAAGAGCTGAAGTAGGAGCCAGAAGCAGGTGTCCGAGAGCACAGAAAAGGGAAGTGAGTGTCAGCGTGGCTTTAACAGGGACACCTCAGGAGGAATCAGGTGAACTGGAGACGGAAGCGGAGAGCCAAACGATGGGGCAGGCAGTGCCTGTTAGACGGCCGTCATACGGCCAACCACCGGCAAGGCGGAAAAGGACCCGCAAGACAAAACACTCTCCAGGCAGCTCTTGGCCCATGTAAAACCGATTTAACTAAATGCGGACACAACAGAAAATAAGATGCATGGTTTACGGAATCGCCAACACAGAATGCCGACATATGCCCATAAGTAAAATTTGCACTTTCTCTTTTCTTTAATGTGCATTCTTTAGTACGTATTGCGAGTATATTTTTTAGCCCATGTGATTTTTGCTACCTTGAATGGTGTGAGATTTACTTAAAATTTGACTTACGTGTTTGCGGAACAGAAACTGATGGATGTCAGCTGAGAATTGCCTGTATACATTTATTTATCACTCTAATGTATATGTTATGTGTATATATATTATATTATACACACACACACACACACACACACACACACACACATTACTCATGCATTACTCATAGGCTGCCATGAGAATACCCAGCAGATCTGAATGCGGATGTAGTTATTCTATACCTTGTGGCCCAGGAACTTGTACTTCTGATTTTCAAGTATGACATCAACGTCTGCATGTTTCATGAGCTCGGTGCCAATCTTAAAGGCTGAATCCTGAAAAAGGACCAGAAAAACAAAAACCGTTAAAATCACTCAGTGTTAGGGAAGTTTGAAATAAATTTCACCTTCTGAGACGCAGTAAATATCGGGGTAATGACGCCATCAGTTTACCTTAGGGAGGTTAACACCCGTAAAAGTAATGGGGGTATTCATTCCCACTGAGATCAAATCAGGGTCTGGCTTCTCGAACCGTGGACATTTTGAATCCTGGACAAAAGCAATAAGGTCAGTCTTTTTGCGTGAAGGCCCAGCAGCCCCTGTGATTTGACCAAGGCCCCAGCCTCATTTCTTACCTCACCAGGTTTGATAATGTACGGGGCTGGCACCCCATCACTATCACTACAGGTGAACTCCCGAGTGTCCCACTGACACTGCCATGCACTAGTCACACAAGAGATACACCTACGAAGAGAGCCGCAAGAGATCATCAGGCAAAAACTTTGTTTTTGAACATCCATTCCTTTCTTTGCCAGCCATCCATCCATCCCCCACTTAGCCTAGATAAGGTTGTGGGGACGTATTTATCAAGACACTGGAAATACACTGAAAAACATACATCAGCTTCAGAGCATCCAGAAAGCTACTGGAAAATTGTGCAAGAATGACTCCTGTTCGTTTAATCAAAATGAAATGCAAAGTGTGGACGGATTTAGAAGAAAAGTGTGTTAGGCAGAGATTCAATTACTGAATCAGTCATGCATCAGGGCTTCTGTAAAGGCTTCATTTTCATGAGCTTGTGTTAAATAAAGTTGATGTGGACAAATACAAGGGTGGTAATTCTGTGGCCTGCCCCCAGGGCGGCGCACTTACGGCGTGTTCTCCGCCCTCATCGGGGCCAAGCTGCAGTCATAGAACGTGAAGGGTTTCGAGGTGAGCTTCACAAGGCCATTCGCGAAGATGGCCACCGGCACTTCTTTGGAATCTTAACGGCACAGAGGCGGACGTAGTTATAGGACAGGACGTGGGTAACTGGCAAATGTGCACTCCGAGACCAAGCGGAGCAGGTGGGCCTCAGCGCTGAGGGACTCACCAGGATTTTCAGAAGTGCCTACTATTTCCCCGAAAACAGGGGCAATACAGGTCACCACTGATCTCTGGCTGATCGTTGCAGGGCTTTCAGATTCCTCAAACTTGCATGTAAGAAGGCCATCCGAGGTGACATCGGGGAAAGTGTCTTTTCTCATAGTGATCGCCACCTTAAAAAAAAGTCATACAGAAAAAAAACATCACTTACCAACATGTACACTACGATAAAAGTCCACCGTAATAGTTTTTACTCTAACAGCCCTTGGTAACCATTAGAAAAATGGTTACCAAGGTTTCTGGCTAGATAGGTTTGAATGGGGCAGATACCAAAAGAAGCTGAAGAGTGTATTAGACATATACAAGTCGTAGAAGAGCATAGAAGACGTTAAACACTTATTTAAGGAAGGGTTAGTCTAAGCTAACTGGAACATGGCCAACTCTTTAGAGTCTCATTATACCTTATTCGACTTTTTGCAGCTGAGGTTGGGTGGCTGGAAAGACTCGATCTCCACACACTGGTTGTTGGGACTCCACAGCCAGTGAGCATGTTCCTCTGCTCTGGCACAGTCAGACTTCCGGGTGCACCTGCATGGGACAGGACAGCAATCAGACACCCTGCCCCAGCCCTCTCCATCTAGCCCGCAAACAAACAACACCGCTACCCTGCTGCACAGATGCCATGACGAGGTTAGATTTCCTGGTCTAAAACAATGCCTCCAAGAAAGAACATTACTGATGAACACCTTACCTTACTCCTACATAAATCAAAAGCAGAGGAATTGCCAGCAATGAGCTGCTCCCTACCTGCCCTCTAGCACACACCAGCCACAGTACGGGTCCCTCGAGGCCATGCAGGACTGGCAGTCCTTCTTTTGATGGCATGTCTGCACTGGTACCTTGGAGATCTGCAGAATGGCCAAAAGCATTGATAGCATACTTAATTATAACATAATAACATAAAATGAAATAAAATAAAATGAGTGGAACTGTACCTTCTTTCTGGTGGTTATGTACAGGTGAGTGTGGTTTGTATCAAAGAAGAGGTGTTTGTTGACCATGTCACCAGAGTTGGACACAGTAACAGTATGGTAGACCTCTGGGCTGCCAGA
>JAODKM010000001.1:4628405-4639649 GCA_026780845.1 Petrocephalus sullivani | reverse complement strand
CCGAAGGGGATAATTATCCCATGATTGTGCTCCCCCTTACGGGCGCCGGGCAGCGGGGTGTCCTCCCCCCCCCCCCCCCCCCGAAACAGCGGAGGGAATCTGCATGGCCCCTGGTGTCACTCTCTCTCTTAATGGCTGTTTGTTGTCTGTTCCTTCAATGAGAGGCCTGGGAGGAGTAGCTGCCTAGGGCCACCAGCCCTCTCAGAGGCTCATAACCCCCGGGGACTGGCAGCCCGCCGTAACAGCCACCCCGTGCCCTAAACGAGCCTTTTCAGCTCCGCGCCAACGGCTGCCCGCCCCCACAGCACTGGCAGAAATCGCAAAATTATAAGCCCTCCTCAATAATGTGCATTAAGCGCGTACATTTAGTCTCCAGGTCAAAATGGGCACTTAATTACGTAACGTCTTACAATCTCTCAGCCACATCGACTCACAAATACGTTCTACTTAAACCATAAGAAGCTTATTTTGGAGAGCTGAATTATTCCTACCGTACACAAAACGATTCTTGGCCGATTCACTGGGATGGTAATATTTAAAATGCAGCACACCCACACGCAAACACACACCAAAAAATAAAAAATTAAAAATCAGGATGTTCTACACCAGTACATGAAAAACCACAAAACAGCTTCTGGATAATTGGTTTTGTGGCCCCATAACCCGACAGAAAACAAAAAACCCAGTGGATTCCCAGTGGTGCCACCAGAGAGCATTATTGCGAATGTGAAAGGTTCTATGGCGGGGTACCTAAACAAACGCAGGCAATGCGATAGGGGAATAAACCAGGCCTCCGCCCGAATTTATAATATTGAGTCAGGTACCCAGTTACCGATAGTGAGGGGGCAGGCTGATAGCCAGATGAGATCATATGGATAGAGTGTTTCACTGCATATAGCGTGATAGAACAACAACTCAACATTCAAACTGCACAGAGCCCAAGATGAAGTGCAATACCTTGAACCCTGCTCCCGCCCACCCCCCCGGGGGCACCCAAACAGGGGACCTCTGACATGTGTGGTAGCAGATTTGAGCTCCTAGTCCCCCCAAGGGAGCAAAGGAATGTTCCCTGCGAGCCAATAGGCAGGCCTGCAGAGGTGCGTCCTCTCCGCATCTAACCCAGTTTACCTTCCACAAGCATCTCCAGCAGAAGCAGAGAAAGCAGGACCGGGGGCCACACATCTGGATCTGCTCAGGATATTTCGGATTCCTCCTCGGCCTGCTTCCTATTACCCCAGGAGTGCTGGCTGCCTGGGAAGACGCTCCGGGAAACAATGTGGGCCTTCATTCTGGCCCGGGCCGTGACATGGGGTCGATCCGGTCGGACTGGCGCTCCTCGACACATTCCTGAATGGCCTGGTGAGGCTCCTCAGGGATGGATTTTAATGCGGCTTGACGAACAGCATTTCCTGGATTTGAACAATTGCCCATAACCACTGGGGCTCAACACGACTGAGCTCAATCTACAGGTCATCACAAGCGGAGAAGAGAGCCAAGGCATCAACAAGACAAATCAAAGGAACTTTATGACTTCAGAAAGACCAGGAACTTTAATATAAAGGAAAACATACAAGCACACAGGAAATGGTGAAATCCAGGAGGAGAAGGTCTGCCCACAGTGCCACAGACTGCGGTGTCCCGATTGCGATAGGGTCATGCCCTGGCCAATAAATCTCTCCCACCTAATCTCAAGTACCTTGTATTTGGGCCACACTGTGTCATGTTTCACACACATGCTAATTCTGGAAATACCCAGGGTATGGGTCGACCACATATGGTCCCGTTTACTCTGCCTTCACATCTAGGCATATAGTGCAACAAAGCTGCAATCCTCTAAGCTAAGGAGGCAAGCCCTCAATAGCCAATAGAACAATAGAACAATAGCCAATGGGTGACTGCGGGACAAAACCACCCTCCCACAAAAATGGGGGGGGGGGCATTTCTAGTGAAGAAGGAAAACGCCGTTGCCTCAGGTCAGAAGAGACCCATTTATTACACAGTCACTAATAGAGCATTATTTAAATTTTACAGCACCCAATGCTTTTAGTGCCCCCCTAACACAACCACGCCATTCTGCCGTGTCTATTACCCCGACTTGCCAAATCGGTGCATCTTGCCCATGCAAAGAAAAATGAAAACACGGAGGCCTGTATACCGATGGCCCATTGACAGCCGACATGGAACGGTCATTACGGGGCTGTCATGCGCCGCCGCCGTCGCTCAATCGAGAAATAATGGATGCTATATAATAATCGAATGAATACCGCGTCTCCCTGTAAATGGCCTACTTAAAAAGTCATTTCGCCCAACTGCAATACGTCTACACTCCCATCGCGCCTGGGGCAAGCGTCGCCAAATGTATAATTCAGGGGCGGGAGGGGTAGGGAAAAAAATAAATAAACGTAGCTATCTGCCATTTGCCCCCGTGAAAACAAGAAGAGCAACACTCCTTAACACGTTTCGTCTCCATATGGCACGGGTGGGGCGTGACATATTGTGTTTATTAACAAGCAGGATGTGCGCCACTCTGGTCCCGCACCATCCCGGGCTCTACCGGTGGGGCCCTTGGCAGGACTGGGCCAAGAGATCGCCACCTGGCACTGCTAACTGGGGAGGGTTACCCACAAACCCCTGCTCCGGCTTGCCTGCGGCAGGAAACGCCCAAAGGACGAGGCCATCGCCTTTTGACCGCGTTTGGATTCTTGGACACAGTGTGTGTGTGTGTGTGTGTGTGTGTGTGTGTGTGCGCGCGTGGGGGGGGGGGGGGGTTGTACAGACAAAGATGCCTAGGTTTCCTCTGGTCCCGAGCTAACGTTGAGGGCGCTGGGGAGTGAAATGACAGGGGTATCAGAGCCCCAGCTGAGATGCTTGATAAGGCTCGGTCGAGCCCCAGCCGGCATGCTGTTGGCAGGGAAGAGTCAAACTGTTTGATTAATGAAAATCTGGACAAGACACTTGCAGATTCACCCAGCAGAAAATTTAAAACCAAGAGCATGACTATCATGGCGGTGAGGCATACACTGATGGAAATTAGCGCCTGCAACAACTGACAGGCATCTACCACCGTCGCCAACTCTGTGGGGGTTGGGGGGGGAGGGGGGGAATCAAACCATCTCCTCTAGTTTGTGGATGTTGTGTATACCGGAGACTGTTGATGCTACACAAATTTAGTAATTATATTTCCTGGTAGGGTTTCGCCTGTCAAAGGCCACTGACATCTTCATTGACACCTGTCCTAATTAACAGAAGGTGCCGGTTGCGTTTATAGGGCCAATAGTATTTCTGTCGATAGAGGCTGAAGCGTGGGGCCCTTTGCCAGGGGCAGCTGTGGTACGGAGTACTGAATGTTTTTGGGAAGCAATTTAAAATAACAATGATACTGTACACAGACTGCCTTTATCAGAATGCCGCAGGGCTGCAGATGTGTCCCAGAACATGTCCAATGGCCGGAAAGCGCCGGAAAGCGCAGGCAGAACACTGGACGACCCTGACAGACACCATTTCCTGTTACACTTAAGCCAGTCCCCGGACATGCCTTCCATATGTAAATAACCATTTTCCCCTAAATTCCCCTTCCACCCCTCACATTCTTCAGATCGACCACATCGCAGGACAAATCATCTGGCCGATTAAAATCCATGCGTGACCATTCTCCATCTCCGGAAAGATTGCAGGCAAGCCCTCAGACAGCGCTGTTTAGCAGCCGTGCTAGGGAGGTATCGTAGATGCGGATCATACCATTTAAGGGTCATGGGCGGCAAGACAGACACACTGATGTCTCAGCCTGCAATGGGTCATCTGTTACTAAGCTGGCTAAGAGGGAAAAAAGCTGATACAGTTTTGTGTACACTTATCCAAGGCAGATGTTTCCCAACTCTATTAAGCAAGCAGGGCTCAGGCAGTACTGGGGATAAGGGGGGGACTTAAAAACATACCACACACACACACACACACACACACAAAGAGCTCTTCAGGAATGTGGGAGATTAACAGTCCGACATGAGAAAATGCTACATGATACACCCAAGTCAATTCCTCCTGCTCCTGACGATCAGAATGAGGCTTTCGGTGAACAGTGACATGGTCTGAGCAGCACCTTCCAAGGACAGGGGTCAGAAGGCCCATTTCTCTGAGCCCTACCACAAATAAACCCAGCCCCCACAGGCTTCTCAGACAAGGTCTCCACACCCCAACCAGCACTGATCAGTCACCTGAACCTCCGAATTCCCCACTCGGTCACACAGACGCCAGTAAAAGAATATAAAACACCCCCGGGGCTCATGGTTAGGTCTGGCGCCCTTTTCCACTGGGCTCCTACTTCTAACTTTGCTCCAAATATGAGTTTACTTTTGGCTCCACCCACTGACTTCACCAGTCTCTGCATCCGGCTCCTCCCCGCTGCCTGCCGTGCCCGTCCGCACCGCGCCGCGCTTACCCGAGATCACACACACCTCAGGCACCGTGCGCGCGTGAGTTAGGGGTAGGGGGGCGGGGGGGTGGGGGGGCTGGTGGGGGCTAGAGTTTCGGGCGGCACTTGAGCCAGCGGGGAACCCGTTGGCAGGTGCTCGGGTGGGAAGAGCTTCGGCCCGGACGGTCGGATCCGTTCCAGCGGCGGCTTTGGCACGGCACAGGAAACCCAGCCGGCCGCGGCAGCTTGGAAAGGCGCGGGGGGTAATGGGATATGGGGGGCAGGAAAAGCAGCAGCGAGGCTGGGACGCGGGCTGCCGGGGGGAGGGGGGGCACGCGTCTTGGCACTGGGGAAGGAGACGGCAAAAGAGAAAGGTTTGAAACCTACTGAAATGCAAAAGGCCTCAATCATTGCACTTTTTTTTTCTTTTTTACACTTAGATAAGATGTGCAGTCTGAATAAATTTGGACGGCCCTTGAGGCCAAAACAACATTTCAACTGTCTTAAAAACATTACATGATTAACTCTTTACCACCTTGCAGAATTAATGGGACAATTTAAATTGGGGGGGGGGGGGGGACGACTCAAAAACAGTTCTGGCCACAGTGACAGTGTATCCATTTCCAAATCAACTTGCATTTGAATATTTTTTTGTTCAATTTAAAGAGCGTTATTTACGCCTGTGTCAGTAATGCGATTTTAATAGGCCGTCGATTAGCATTATGGAATCTTCCGGAGAGGAGCTTTGCCGAGTCGCACTCATGTCGCGTCGTGGCAGACAGACGTGGGCGCAGGTGCAGCCCAAGCCCCGCTGACTAAGCCCCCCGCGGCGGGACGGGCCGCTCTGTGGGAAAATGGGGGCTTTCGGGCAGCCCCCATGCCAACCGGCCCCCAACTCTGTAACCTGACACTCACAGCTGGCCAGGCCTGAAACTGCAGTTTTCCCGCAGGAAGTGGGGTGGGGGGGGTTGTGCATGTCTGGCCCTTGACTCGCGCACTGTCCCCGTCCCCGCTGTTCCGCGACCCCGGCGATGGCAGGTGAGCCCCTCCCACCCGCGAAGGACCCTTACTCATTATAGGGGGTGCCCCAATCACAGTATGCGTGTGAAGGCCTCAGAAGAGTAGAGCGGCACATTTTGGCTCCCTGCTCTCGTCTGTGCGCCGCGGCGCACCGGCGAGGGTGCTGTCACCGTGTCACGGCTGCGCGGAGCCAAACCCTGAGACAAATCCACGTATGAGGTAATGCTCTTGGCAGATAAAGACTGTACCGGTTCCATTTGTTGGCGTTTTTTTTTTTTTATTACTGAGCTAATCAAGGTGAGCCATGCGCAGATCCGGGATGGCGTTTCCGAGTAGAAGGTGAGCCAGGAGGTAAATCTGTTGTTTATCTACTGGTTCGTAAAGCGTAACTAGGAGCCATGGTGGAAGTAATTTCCACATAAAGAAGGCAGGGGGCGCCGTATGGAGTAGGGCAGCATGTTAAGCTATTATGTAGAGTAATGAGAGAGTGGAAAGGAACACTCTGAGAAGGGCAGAAAAGAACACAATTTCCAATTATAAAAAACATATGAAGCAAGACTGTGTCACTATGTGGAAGTGACAGATACAGCACGAGTCTGGCTAAAATGTTTAGCAGACGATGCACGTCCTTCTGTGAGGATCACACACCCAGGGAGAATGTGCCCATTGCGGGTGGGATGGGGGGGTTAATGTCTAAGACACCCAGGAGACTCAGATGATCCAGCCATGTGGCGGACAGCCATGTCACATGACCGATTCTGGGTGTGGAGGCAAAACAATGGCAGCTGGGTCTCTTCTGCGTGAAGATGGTGGCAGTGGCCATGGGGTGGGGGGGGGTGGGGCTGCGCTAATTACAGTGGCCCCTGCTCCCCGACCCCCACCCAAAAAGGCGAGAAAAAACCCAGCAGAGATGGAAACTGGCTGGCGTCCAAGAGTGGTGTGAACATTTCTGCTGGCGGAATTTGAGGGATGAAGAGAAGGTTGGCGGCCTTAGAAGGGGCTTCCAGAGCTCGGGATCCTCCAATCAAAATGGGGACAGGAAGGGTACCGGGTCGGCACGCTCTCTCAGCCTCACGGGAAGCACCAGTCGCCAGCCGGACGCCTAAGCCCAAACGCATGATTTACTCAAAATCCACAAAAAGCAGCATGCCGGCTCCTGCCGGCCCCCCGCATCTCGGTCGGCTGGGGCAGAATCTCATCGTGCATTCCCAGCTGCGCACCGAGGTCAGTCCGGGAAGATAACAGCGCTGTTGCCCAAGCCCTGACCGCTGCCAGATCGCCGCAGCGAGATAACGAATGCGAGTCAGGAAATCTCTGAAGTTCGGATATCGTAATTAGCCAAAGCAGTAAAGCGTCCTCGTGGAAGAGACAAAGCATTTAAAATTCAAGGGCTTTTCAAGGGTTTGAAGAGTCAAGGGACGTTAAACATGACATTCCTGAAGCAGCTGTCGGGGGAGGGGGGGGGTATATGCGTCCGTGCGCAAAAAGATAGCGACAACCGAAACGAAAAAAGGAGGGCTGGTTTTGTTGGTGCGAGATTCATAGCGCTTACAGCAGAGAGACGAGGAAGCGGCAGAGCACAGGAGACGGAAAGGAGAGTGGAGATAGCGGGCTTATTAAAAAGGGACAGAACAAAAAGTTGTGGCAGCGATGAAAAGAGGAGAGGATCCGCTTAGGGAGGGCCTGAAGAAAGGGAGGCAGCGGCGGGGGGGCACTGAAACTGGCTGTCCCACGAACCTGCATGCGTGGGGGCTGATCGATTACCAGGCTGGGAGCCATTCATCACCGGTCACTCAGGCTCCTTAGAAAGCCCCACTGATAGCACCCCCCCCCCAGCTCAAAGCAGCTGTGCCGTTATATCCATTATCTGGCACAATGAGCCCGGGGTCAGATCCGTGGCACTCCTGAGGCCACAGTAAGAGAGGAGCCCCAAAACACTGTCCGCAAGGCGCTAGCTAGCTTAGCGTAGGACACTGGTGCGCGCAAGGAAGAATGCTGACTGGTGCATTCTGGGTAGCATAGAGTCATGGCAGTCTGATTAGGCCTGCCCAGGTAGGTCGGGGGGTGGGGGGTGGAATAGGCTGGCTACAGATCTCATAATGAGCACGGCAAACGAACACAGGAGACAGCCCCAGAAGAGCAATTATCAGAACTCAGGAAGGGGTGTCGATCTGACCCTCACCTTGAAAAGCCCCCCCACCCCCCATAATAAAGGGGTGGGTTTGCTGCAGGGAGCCATAGGCCCCCCAGCCAGACTTGCCATCTTGGCTCCAACTTTGTTTTAGAGCTCATTTAAGCTTTGCCTTCAACCAATTCCAGGCCAAGGGAAGGTCGATAAAACATGAAGAAGTGGAATCACCGAAGGAGAATAGCTGTATTGCGCAGCGGTCTCCGAAAAAAACCCTAGATGGGTGCGCGCACGTCACCGAGGCTACAGGCGGCCAGATTTAAATCATTTCTGAAGGAAAACTGCTCAGTTTTCTTGATCAGCTCCCCCGAGGACGATCCCCACCCTAACTAGAACAAAAAGATGTGCCACTATAGCGGCGTTGAAGAAAAAGTTCATTCTCACTGGCATGCATCATTGATTTCCAATTCTCCCGGAAACATTTAATGAGCTTAAATACAGACTCATTTGACACAGCGGAGCTTCTGAAAAAGTTTCCCTGCGAGAGAGAGTGAGCCGAGCAGAAGTCCTGTGAAAGGCATGTCATCACATGCCAGAGCGCAAGGCCCCGGGGCGTCCCAAAGGGGACCCCCATCTGACAGCTCTAACAGAGTCACCCTGGGCAGAAGGGTCAGCCGCATCTACTCTTCATCTCATATCTGCAGCCCATAAATGAGAACTTGGGCACTTAGATCATTCCAGCCAGTCAGAACAGCAGCCCTGCCAGCTCATGCGAGGTCCAATAAATCACCTTCAGCCACAGCTCGGCTCAAGGACTACACCCAAGCACCATGAATTATTATGGACCTTCTGAATGATTACAAGATGGGGTCTCACCATCCATCCTGAGCAGTCCTGCCCACAATAATTTCTGACAGGGCTTCATTGGGGCAAGTAGACAATGAGAAGTGGAGGCCAGACTTTTTAAATTAACATAAAAGACATAGCATTTCCAAAGGAGATCAGCTTCCTACAAACACATACCAAGAACAAGCAGACATTCCAACGCCCCCAAGTCGCTTAAAACCCCAGAGCTCTGCCCCACCCCTTGAAGAGCACGTCGATGGGCAGAAAGAGTTACATCGAGCATGGTGACCACATCCTGGAAAGTACCGGGAGAAAACAACCCAGACTACGACAAAATGAGGAATTAAGACCATGAAAAGCAGACGGCAGGCTTAGTCTTGCTGACACACAGACAACGAGGAGCACAAAACTGGCCAAAGCTGAACATAATACAGGAGATACCAAACCACCCGACTGCGGTCGTTTTACAGTAGAGACCACTAGTCATTTCACAGACCCGCCCACCCCCCGGTACCATTAGTCTAATTAGTTTGAAGGCACATACCACAGCCGGCGAATTCCATTTATTAATCTCCCCATGGGGCAGAACGTGCACTCTGTTCCAAAAGCAGACTTGAACAGCAGCATGTAAAAAGCACATACACAAATCCTTAGACACTCACCATTTATACTCGAGGTTTATGGGAGAGGGAGTCAGATCCGGGGGACCCAAGCCTCCAGGTTAACAAGCTCAGAGCACGGCCGTGGCAGGCCATGCTTTTAAACGAGATCAAGCAGTAGATAAGACTTTATTTGCACCTTGCTTCTGCATGATTATGCAAGGCCTGGGCGCCACTCGTCCGTCCGCCTGCCGGACCCATGGGACGGCCGTGAACCTAATAAACAGGGCCCACGGGACATTCCCGACCCACTGACCTTGAGAGGGTGCAGCCAGCACACTGGCAGACTTCTCTGCCGTGTCTCCAGAGCGGGCCGGTAGCTAGCTTGCTCGCGTTTTCATGGCACGCTCGCCGGGCACTCGAAACAAATAAAAACGCGAGAATCTTTTGGAGACGCTCGGGATCGAGATAGCAGGCAGGGGAAAGGGAGCATATCAGGAGAGGGATTCTTTCTGCTGTGCGCCATCTGGATGCGACGAGGTAGATAGACAACAGGAGCCAGACTCCCTCCGAAACAGCCACGGCGTAGCGCAGAAACGGACTGCCGGGGCAAGGGGATTATCAATCCCCAGCCAGATACAAACTGGAAACGCAGTGTGCAGCCACCATGCCCACAACCCCCCTCAGCCAAAGTTTCAGGTAATGCCAATGAAAAAAGTAACAAAAAAAATATATGATTTGAAGGTACACTTCAAGAAACGCCAGCTGAGGGCTGACCTAGTTCCACGCTAAACGTCGAATATCCAAAGACGACTGGAAATCCCAGCTTCCCCCGACAACCCTGAAGAATTCATTATCAAACGTGCCCGTCTGGTACGGTTAGCACCGAGGCTAACGCGCAGCTAAATTGCGGGAAGCCCAGTCTAGTTAGCGCGCAGCTATCCGTCGGGTCTCCATGCGAATAGACAGGAGAGCCGCGGTTTGGTGTCGGGCCTGCCGACAGAGGCCTCGAGTCTGCTCGATTTAATCACCGAGGCTATGAGACACACTAACCGAAAGACACGCCGCAGAGGAGGGCTCCTACACCCACTGGGCCGACTCCTTACACAAGGGGTGCGGTTCCAGGCAGTTCTGGGTGCTCCTGTGGGTGGGAGGGGGCATCAGGTGGTAACGGGTGTATGACAAATGAGTCCCGTCAGGTAGCAGCCACATGGAGCAGGAACAGGAGGCCAAAAGCCAGAAGCCAGCAAAAAAAAAGACAAAAAACAAAGAAGAAATACATGCCTCGCTTGTTAAGGGATCTGGTTAATCAAGTCTGGGAACACCTGGAGGAGAAATCGCAAATTAATGAAGTATTGAATTTTGCCAGTCTTATCAGAAAGATGAAAAATCACTATGGAACTTTCAGTCAAAAAAGAAAAAAAAAAAAGCATAACCTTAGGTATTCCCTGAGCCAACATTAATGAAAAGCTGAAACTGATAAACCAAGACTGAAGATTTTTAGTCAAAGTAATTTCAAATATGCAATATATGCCTTTTATGGTGTATGCACCCCCCCCCCCCCCCATGGGGGGATTAATCATTTCACAAGCCGTTTAAAATGAGCAGTTTACTCAAACCCTTATCTGAAAGACCATTGTCCAGACGTTATTAAACACCTCGGATTCCAGTACAGTGGTCAAGCCGACAAATTAATTATGCGGCAGATGGGTCTCTGAAGCGGATGGCGGTAACCACTGACAAGTTCAACAGGGCAGTGATGGCGCAGTGGAGTCGGAAGGCACGGACCGGCCGCCAATCGACGGGGATCAGCTGTAAGCATGCCAAAGTAGAGGTAGCAAAAAAGTGAGGCTTCGAAATACACCCAATGCAGGACTGCAGCAACCCACTCCCAATGAACCAAACAGCGCCTACGGACTTATCCTAGGCACTCCACCCTAACCCCTATCCAGCCCTAACCCTAACCATCAGTAAGGAACAAAACAAGACGTTTCTAGCTTTTTGAGTGCATTGACCAATTTTTTATCAAATTTTCCTTAGTGGGAACCAAAGAAAAGGTCCCCACAATGTCAAAATAACAGGTTTTTAATCACATAGTGGGGACATTTGATCTTCACAATGTGATGTATGCATAACCCAAACACACACACACACACACACACACACTCACACACACACACACACACACATACCATGTATACCTATCTTTATGGGGACACTCAATTCATTCCTATGGGCATAAC
>JAODKM010000001.1:4608703-4625300 GCA_026780845.1 Petrocephalus sullivani | reverse complement strand
ATGGCCGCGCGCACGGGCCCCGCGAGGCACAAGGGGAATCCGAGGGGCGAAGCCCAGGCGGCCTGCGGGGGGGCGGGGGGGGGGGGGAGGTGTAATTGCACACCTTTGGCAAGAGGGAGGAAATTTCAGAAATGGAAAGTCAGGCAATTACCGGGACGGAAATGCCAACAGAGCCTGGGTCCGCGGCCTAGCTAACAGCAGCCCCGTGTCACAGATGAATCAGGAGAGAGAGCCGTCTGGCCAGAGCAGAGCTCTGTGGAGACGCGGCCGTCGGAGGAAGCCCTCCACGTCCGGCTCTCCCATCTCAGAAAGACCAAGAACCCCTAAAAACACAGATGAGTCCTGCAGACTTCCTGTTTATAGCAGGGAAAACAAGCCGTACTAAATACAAGGAAAGTGGGGGGGGGGGATTAGACAACCAACAGACGAGGGTAATTTAAGCCCTCCCACTACCAGTCCCACCTCAGGCCACCCCCCCAGTCACTAATAATCACATCTCCTTGTCACTGAACTACGGAGGAGCTGCCCGATTGATATTCAGGCCCGCCGTGATTAAACACGGGCTCTTTATTACACCCCAACTGTCTCTGACACCCAAAGATTAGGCTGTGCCCCCTGAAAGGCGATGATTAAATCGACCGACGCATCGCAAACGAAATAATTAATTGCGGTCCTCGTCGAAATATGGCTCTTTGAAATTTGGTTAGCGGGCTGCAGCAGTAACATAGAGAGAGATTGACTGGAAAAAACAAACAGATATTTGCGGAGGGTATTTTCTTAAAACGGCACTACCGGCACGACGGAGCTGCCGGACGAGCAGAGACGGCCGTTACCGCGTCTGCAGAGGGAGCAGTGTCTGCCTCCTCGACCTGGCGATGACCCCAAAGAGCTGCCTGCTGGGTCACAGAGGTACAAAGGTTGCACGCACCGGGGATATTTACTGATACAGAGCAGATTCAGGCCAGATCCCCCTACTGCAGCCTGGATGGAGGAAGAGGGTAACCCATAATACTCCTCTCCACCTCCCACTTCCCCTGGAGAGGAGAGTAACCGAATCAGAAAGCAAAAAAGCACGACTGTGCATGTCCGGCCGCTGATAACCTCCCCCGGCACAAACATGGCACAAGGATTCACGGGCATTTCCGCCCTGGAGGCATGACGGTGACCGGGAGCTACAGACCGAGCCGTCCCCCGGAGAGCTGGCGGGAGGCGGGGCTTAGCCAGACCCAGCTGCTCAGCAAGCTGAGGCAGGAGACCGCCTCCACACTCCCACGTCTCTGATGATACCACATGTGTCTTTGGCCGGACGTCACCCCCACCTGGCTGACAGGAGGAAGGGCAGGAGTGACCGGAGCCAGACTCTCTGGCTCGGCAGCAGAATTAAAATATTGATCACATGACAGATTGCATTATGAGGAGATCAGGGGCTGGTATCAGTGGCTGGGATTACATTTCTCTGGAATGGTGTAGATGTGGGCCTGTTCTTTGATTAAAAAAAAAAAAAAAAAACATACGCACGCAACCGCACACACACACACACACACAATTAAAGACACCCAGCAGCTATGACGCCAAGCATGCGGCTTAAATCCAGGGCCATTCACTCTGCCACCCCACCTGACAGACAGGGCCCACTTATGCCATTAAGCACATTAGACCGGGCTGCTGTTCTGTGTGGAAATAAAGCATCACAAGCGAGGGTCGGTACTTTTAGCTGGTCACTCGGGGCTATTGGTAGAATGCTTCCCCACGAAACCACATGAGAGTCCCTCCGTCAAAAGGAGAGCAATTTCACATGGAACTGCACCCACCGACGCACAACCAAAATGAGGGGATGCGTGCGGGTGCAGAATCACGGACATGGGAAAGCGGGCTCCAGGTCAGAGGCGGCCTCGCATGGGACCTGGCACGGGACCCCCACCCTGCCCGGCCCCCAGGACTGGTCAGAGCACTAGGCAGGCCACATTTTTGGGCTCCCTTCCTGTCAACACACAGCTCGTTTCTGCCTGCACATACGCATGCCAAATTTCAGGTATAGGATTTAGTTCTTTAACTTTTATTTTAAATTTTGTGTAATCATTATGTATGATACACACAATTTTTTTTCCTTCATCACTGTCTGGGCCCCTTGGGAAAATCCAGCCCTAGGCAGCTGCCTAGTTTGCCTATGCCTGGGTCTGGTTCTGGCATTTCAATGAGAAGTGATTCATATGCTCTCTCTTGACAAAGAAAAACAGAGCATGTGCAGGGTTCAGAAATCAGTAGCCAGGTTCAATACCACAGCGACATTTATGTTCTTGAATATTACACCGGTGACAATGCACCCCACCACCCCTCCCATCTTCAACGGTCTCCTCGCCGCGAGCCGTACGCACAAAAAGAAAATGAATTTGCCCACCAGTGCAGCCGTCTGAGGGACAGCAGGCTAGCCGGCCAGTCACACGGGCGATTAAAGGTCACTCAGGTCGCTGAGCCCAAAGCGTTGCCAAGGCACTTCAGGGGGCGGGATGGCAATGAATCAGACGGGCAGAGGTCACGCCAGGGTCGAGCCACCGGGAGGGGGACCCGTCAGAAGCCGGATCAGACGGGGGCCTGACGAGATCTCGGCACTGGCAAGGTCTCCGTCAGACCTAGTTCGCGTTCCGGTCGTTCGCGTTCCGGTCGGTGGCGTTCCGGTCGTTCGCGTTCCGGTCGTTCGCAGACGGGTTGGTCGAAACATCACACAGGTGGCGGAGGTAGCGGCCCTGACGTGGCAGGCAGTGTGTCGGGCGGAGATCAAAGGCGTGCGGTCATGTGTGTCGACACATGTGATCGGACACGTGATTGGTGTTCTACCGCACACACTAGCTACAGATCTGAAATTTACATGCTCAGCCTGGGGGCATTACCCAGAAGTCACACCGAGGCGACTCAGTCTCTCGCCAACGGCCGCCCCCTCCCCCGACGTACTCCCAGTTTTCCGATACTTGTGTTCAGGCAACCATGTGAAACTGGTCTGGGTGAAAACCTGGCCAGAAGAAAAGACTCCCGCCTCTCCTGCAGACTTCTCAAAAGGAAAGAAAAAACTGACTTGAGTACCACTTAAGAATACAGCTCTAAAATAATGAGAAAACAAAATTGGACCACCATTTCAAAGAGAGCCGTCAGATGCTCCAACAGCAGAGACATTCGTTATTTTTTTTCAGGGTTAAATGGGAGGTTAAGGTAAAAGAATGCCATGCAATCGCTTGGGACTTTCCACTCTACTGGGGGGAAAAGAAAACACTTCCATATGACTGATTACCCACGAAACAGCCAGGAACGTGCAACATGGAAACCCCACAAAGACCTGGGGGAGGTTCATTCTTTTCTGTCACGTATATTGAAATAGGCAGGATTTGGAGAGGGGTAGGCAGAGAGGTACTGAAAGGACAGGAAGTCTGAGTTTCAGCCCTGCTCTAGGACACCTACAGCACAGATTCCACTGGAAAGAGGAGACCCAAGAGGCCTTCTGGTGAAATATATTTGTTGGAAAAGAACAAAAACGTAATAAACTTCCAAACTCCCCCCCCCCACCAAAGCTCTGGATGCCAATGCGACAGACACAATTTGCCAGAGGATTCGCGATAGACACTGCAACTTCAAGGGCCCATAATAGCCACAACAAGAAAAGAACAAGTCTTCTAGAAAGGTCCACGACCCCAGTCCTAGTGCTCCGTTACAGGTCTGAGCAGGAGAAAAGGCCGCGCTCCCTTCCTAACAGGCTGAGAGGAAGTAACCAAACAGGAAATACGGCTTTGTATGGGCACAACATCTATACGTGTTTGCCAGCTACGGAGCTCCTCGGACGCGACTTTAAAGCCCGAATCGATTTCAGCAGGATGATGAGATGGTCCAGCGAAAAGCGAAGAACCCCAAGAATCAAAATCACGTTTATTAGCCAAGTACGATCACGCACAGGGAACGCGTCTCTGGTGGTCAGTGGCTCTCATACGTACAGTAGATATATGCATAGTTAAGGCAAGACAACAGTCACATGCAGCTCTATTGAAAAAAAACCTTAAAACCGCCCCCCAAAAGCGTACAACGTGCCCGTGCCGTCCAACTGGAAAACCATTTGGCCTGTTTACACAAAGTGGAAATTTGCGAAACCGGAGTGGCAGCGCCCCCCCAAACAAACCCTTGTCTTTCGCCAGAGCGGGTGAGTCAGGCAGAATGAATGTGTGTCATCACTTCGCAGGAAGGTGAAGGCCAGCAGCTACCGGCACTCGGCACCGCCCGGGAAGGCAGGAGGGCCACCTAGGAGCGGGTGCGCGTCCCAGGGCTGCGCAGGAATTCTGGTTAGAGCAGACGGTTGGGAGAGAAAAAAAGTTTAGCGGGCAGCCACGGGTACCGGGGCACGAGTCGTCCCGTTTTTACGAGATGCCCGGATTATTTCACCCTGCCAAAAATAGCGCCATCTAGGTGGCGGGGGGAGAAATGACAGCAAGTCACAAAACAGTCAGTCAGTCAGTCTGCTTGCCGCTCTGGCCTTCACCTACAGCCTGTGCACCCCTTCCCCCCACCCCCATCATGGGGGGGGGGGAGAGGGGGAGCTACGAGAGCCGAGCCCTGTCAAAACACCCCCTCCCCCACTGCATTTTTGTGAGGGGGAGAAGACAGAATGAAAACAAGACCCAGAGAGGAATGTGCTGGCCCGCCCCCCCCCGCGGTGCGGCCCAGTCCGGCGCCTCCGACCGGCATCACGTAATTAAATACACGGCAAACTAATCACCTTGATCCCAGAGAAGTGCACCAGCACCTTAATTAGGCCACACACTTCACTGCCGACTGAAAACTCATTCTCAGTGCTGAAGAATCGTCTCGTCAGCCCGAGTCTTGGCACGCGGAGAGTCAAAGAAGAGTTGCAGCCGCCGAGAAAACTCATTTGCTCCAGAGATATAAATAACCGATACCGTCACGCAATAGAGCAAGCAAAGGCAGCTAAATTTTATGGCGACATTACTAACCCAGCAGTGATCTCCCAATGTACCAGAATACAATTAAATTAAATTAAACAGCAGCCAAAAAAATTCAGATTTATGCCCCCCACCCCCTGATCAAATGGAACACACACAGTAGAAGTCCAGGCATGACTTGGCAACCGCGGGAGTGGCACTCACACAGGTTGGTCTAAGCAGCCCCAAACACGTGGTTGCCAGAGAGTACGGCCAGATAAGAGCCCAGGCCAGGGCCGGCACCTGCTACTGCCTCATCAAAATTAATCTTCAAAAGCCCACATTAAAAAAACAGGTACTAGGCTATTAGCACCAAACGCAGGAGGACTTAATCATTAGTACAATATAGCTCACATTTTTAAATTATCCCGACATGGTGCAGCCGCCCCGTTTGAGGATTAATAGCATTTCCGCTTACATTTTTAAATAGATTCTTCTACCAAGTGCTGAAACAGGCCTCTATGGCGGCATTAAGCATAAAACGCGAGCCTACGAAACATCCAGCACATACGTAGGGGACAGGAAGCAGCAGGGGATTCGCCAGGGGATTATTCAGCCATCCCTCATAACGTCAGGACTCTTCCGAGACAAAGCGCTCACCTTCCGCGGGCCAAGATAAACAAACTTACTCTCCTTAAAATTAACCATCCATCAAATTGCATTTACTGCTTTATCTGACGCTTTTATCCAAAGCGACTTACACTAAAGGGATGGGCTACAATTTATCAGTACTCCCTATGATTCGAACCCACAACCTTTGCCTCCTTAGCTCAAGGCTCTACAGGAGCTAACTTAGGATCTTAAAAAAACCACACACACACATACACCTAAACTGCAGAAGCACTTTGGGCAACGCAGGAATTCAATCATTCCATGACATTTTAACACTGAATCTGATTGACACATTAGACAACTTCATTTTATTTCACTGCTCATGGGCTTCTAAAGAGAGTAATGTACATTTCTGAAGGAATTAACGTCAGTCTGCTTGGAGATCCACAAATAAGCACAGAAAAAAATCTAATTAAAAACCAAGATCAAGCCGCTAGGTCAGATTTTCAGCTGGAGAGCGTACGCAAAAGAAGGTGACTTCTTGAGTGTGGGCAGAGATGGGCACCTCAACACTTCCGTGGAGATACCTGGTCGTCTGAAAGGAGACAATAAAGGAGCCTGTCCTAAGTTCGGAGTTTTACCACCCGCATACGGTGTGGGGGAGGGGGCCACAGGGATGCAGGGAGAGGCTGGACCCACCAGGATAGAGGGGGAGAGGTGTTTTTTTGCGAGGTTGATACGACGACACAGGCGAGATCTCGCCCACGGGCTCAGTGGTGCCAACAGCTGTTCATTAGGAGGCGCGAGAATGAGTGTGATCTCACCTAACGGACCCGTCACTGCCGTGGAGCCTTCGTTAGCCGTGGTAACGAAGCTCGAGGAGGTGGTGAGTGGGTGACAGTGTCTGGCTGCTTAGAGCCGGTAACGGGCAGGAGGGGCCGAGACACGGCTGCGACGGGCCAGAAATCCAAACACACAGATAACATACATATTACTTTTATATTAAGACGTGGAGATGAGGAAATGTCAACCCAACGCAAATGCAGTCGGGATTAAGGGGCTTTCTCAAGGTGAAATCACCCTGACCACCATGGGATTCGAACTGGCAACCTTGCAATCACAGGCACAGGCTCCTAACCCACTAAACACCACCCCATATGTCACACACACACACACACACGCTTGTATTCATATCTTTGTGGGGACCTTCCATTCATCTCTAATCAGAAAAACCCTAATCATAACATGTCAACCTTAACCCCTACCCAGCCCTAACCTTAACCATAAGTAACCAACCAAAATACAAGACTACTGGCATTTTTAGCTTTTTTGATTGCAGTCACAGACTTTTATAAAATTGAGTTTCCCCTTGTGGGGACAGAAGAAATGGCCACAATGCAAAAGAACCACAGGTCATCATCACTTTGTAAGGCCATTCGGTCCCCATGATGTAATATAACCCACATACGGACAGAGACACACAGACGCTGCTGGCAGGAGGGGTGCTGACTTCACTGGGGGCCCTTGGCTGACATAGGTACGGGCCCCCTAATTGGGTTACCCCCCTAAGTGGGTATTTTTTAGAGCCGGAAGAGAAACAAGAGGGAATTAAAAAAGATGGAACATTAAGAATATGTTAATTCTTAAAAGCTTGGGGTTACAGGGATAAAGCTCACTGATGGGGGGGGGGGTTTTAACCGTCCCCTCTTTCGCTGTGGCCCTGGGACCTCACTCCGCTCCTCAGGCTAAGATTAGTTTCGATTTCCTGCATACATTTCTGTAGCATTCTGCTCGCAATTTGCCTACCACCCTAGTGGGATAGTATCAAAGATACAGGGATATGATGTTAGTCTTGTATCTCTGTGCTGTTTTCTTTTTCCGTTAAGCTACTCTGCACTGGTTTGCCCGGTGGAATGAGCGGTGGCCGAGCCCTAGGCTCGGGTGTAAACAGAATGCTGGGCAGCGCGAAATCGCAAAGCAGGAGCAGTCCATTAAACCCGGGTGGGGGGTAACTGTCTATCCTGAAAACGCAAATAACAGACATGCTACTATAATTTATTACATCTTATATCCATAACTTTAACTTCTGGAAATTCAGTCTTCGTGGGGCCTCTGGTTTTTGAGGCCCCCAGGCACTGCCCACACTTCCATTATAGTAAGTGTGTCCCCGAGTGCCAGTCACCCCAGGAGGTGACACGGGTGGCCAGCATCTATGGAGGAAGCGCTCACTGAGCAAGCCCAATTCATTTTGACTGCTGCGTATATTTCATTTAACTTTGTTTAGCAACATACATTTTGGAGAGAGATCGGGCTCAGAGTCCCTGAAGAAACCGGGGGCTATGGGCCTTGATCAAAAGCCCAACTGTGACATCACTCTGCCGAATCAGGGATCTGAACCAATGACCTTCTGACCACTGAGCCACATGCCACTCAAAGACTGAGAATAGGAGGACTGTGTGTGTGTGTGTGTGTGTGTGTGTGTGTGTGTGTGTCGCGCATGCATATACACATACACACACGCAGTCTCCCTGTTCCCAGTTTATACCCACACACACAGAGCCAACCAACCATCAAACCACATCACTCAGAGGTCACTAAACCCACAAGCATACAGGCACCTCCATCCGAAACTGGGAACCTGGTAAGAGCAGACCACCACCAGAGAGCCAAATATCAAGCTGGCGTTCAACCACGATTGTCATAAACCCCGTCACGGAGAGCCACACTCAGCCCCGAAAACGAGGGCAGGCCACAGGATTGGGAAGAAACCGACCCACGGTGTGCCCAATGGGGCCAAGAAGGCATCAAACGCCAAGAAGCAAACGGCAACTGGATAGCAAGCGGAAGACTCTGAGGACTTGCAGCCAGTCTCCGTTATCCTGCTTATCTAGGAGAGCGGCCTGCTTCTGGAGAAACATCAATGGGCCACAAATATATGAATGTGACAGGGATCAATATTCAATGAGACCACAAGCCAAACCTCTCAGCCACATTCAGGTGAGGACTGCTTGTCCTCTGTCGTAAGGTGTTGCATCGCAACAAATAAGGAAACCAATGATTCACCTGCCATAACCTGTTTGTAAAGCAAATACCACTTTATTAATAAAATGTATTATGACCATATTAGTGGAAAGGAACACAATGAGCCATGTTCCCAATGTATGCAGCAGCTGCCCGGATTCCCATGTGCATGGCCACAAACCAGGAAGCTTGTAGGCGCGGCATTAAGCATTAAGACTAATAAACGCTTTGAAAGCCCGACGGCTGGAGAATTTGCTGGGAGCTGCATGGCAATTATCAGCCATGCAGCCTGAGAGGAAAGTCCATTTCTATTTATGGAAAAGGAATTTACCGAGGACTGCATGGCTGGACAGAGTCACCCGCTCAAAAACACCTCCCATCCAGGGCCAAGACAAGACTGAAGTCCAGCTCATGCTTGAGCAGTGTTTGGGAAAGCCACCCTCACCGGGCATGTACCCTCCTGACAGGGTCTGAATGCGCGGATACGGGATGCTTCGGGGGGGGCCGGGGGGGGGTTACACGATTCAGGACGAAACAAGGCTGTACAGTGGGAGATACACAGGTCCAGGAACTGGGGGGTACGGACTGACAGCACAGATCTAGAGACCCGGGAAGCACATGAATGGAGGCACTGTCTTCATGTTCGACACCAAGAGAAACAGCGGAGTCACTCACTAGGAAAGGAGACATTTAAGCACAATCCCTTTTATCGTTTACGGCTTTTAAATTCAGGTGCTAACCGATCTCATTATATCGCGTACTCCAGTCACGTCTGCGACCGAAACCGTGATAAAAACCAACTTCTGCCGAGGGAAAGCCACATTCCGTATAAGCAATAAATCGCGGCGATCTGGTAGCTAACGAGCCATCGTCATTGTCACAGCACGACAAAGAGGTCGGGTCCCTTTCGTCGAGCTTAAGTATCCAATCTATATGTCGAAACGTGGAATTTGACCGGGAGCAACAGTGTGGAAAAATACGCCGCCTCGCTTTTGTCAGCTGGAGCCCGTGTGATAGCGGGGAAAGTACCGCTAAAAGGCGGACGATGGGTGCGCGGCGCCGGGCGGCTTCCAGCCCCCCGCGACTCCCACAGCCGATCCTAGTTGGCAGTGCATCCCGTAGTTTCTCTTTCCACTTTCACGCCGCGACGCAATGTGGCGAATCGGGCTGATCTCCCAGGAACCGAACACGCATGCTTATTCGGGAACTGATGGGAGGGTCCCGATCGCACACCGGTCCGCGGTACGCGGAGCCCGACGCCTTGCTGCCCGCGTTATAGGGAAGCAGCCCCGTTCCCCCGAACATGGGCGATGGCAGCGACACGGCCGAGCCGCGCACCTTTCCGCGCGGCGGGGGCGACGCGGGGTCCCGCTGTTGACAAACAAAGCTGGGTCGGGCTCCCTTCGGGTCGCTACATTGTTGCCGCGATCAGCCGGAGCGGCGCTCACTAGTTACTCTGTAGCCAGTTCGCGATTTCCGCCCGCAAATTGTTTAAATTCGTGGCATTAAAAAAAAAAAAACTTCGGCAGCGGATGCAGCTGATGGCCACGGCAAAGCCGAAAAGGCACCCAGATCGCCCCCCCCCAGAAATCCACCAAAAAGATCACATGTATGATCGAACTCACCTTGGAATCACTATTCGTGCGCGAACACTACTGTCGTCCTAGTTTGGTCGTTTTGTTCCCCAGAAAAGAAAGAAAATCAAAAACGTTAATCCTCCAGATACGAGCAGCGCGGGGTGGGAAGGGGGAAAAGTTCACATCTTTCTACTGGCAGCGCTGCGGAGAAGACGGCAGGAAAACAAGCATTCCCGGGGAAAGGGGCCGCTTGGAGAAGCCGACTGGCGCTGGCAGGGAGACGCCGCCGAGAGGCGACGGGCGACGGGCACTTTCTCCACGCCCAGGTACCGGGTCACATGATGGATCCAGGTGCGTTTCCTCCGAAAGCCGCCACTTCAGCGAGACACACCTGTGAGAGCGGCGCACATCCGCCCGGACTCCCGTCGGCGACAGGAAACGGGGGGAAAAGGACGATCGGAGCGGGGGGGACGGGGGCTTCTCCTCCCCCTTAGTCAGTACAAAAGGCTCTGCCCGGAGCAGATCGTCTTACACGGGCTGGGGAACGAAACAAACATTTCTCACCGAGCTATCTGGGGACAGAGATCCACGTCGCCTTTCCCTCCCGCTCGCTTCCCAGTGAAAATAAAATAACAACAACAACAACAACAAAACATATAGATTACTGATGTGTTTCACACACAGTCTTTTGCGTGCATGTTTCATGCATATATCAAAACCGAGCGATGATTTACCCCGTTTCAGATTACCGAAAGAGGCAGGCGGTGGGCGTTATTTTTCCCAGAAATGTGAATTACTATACGGGAACCGTAGAATCACCTGGATTATGCACAGAAACTGCCCTGCGTGGATCCGGCGAGTGGATGAAGCCGGATTATACTCTATTAAAAATCCAGTCGGCGTGCTGCTAATTTGAGCTTGAAAGTAAAACATGTACTATAACCAACTAGTGGGAAATACAACGTGCGCATATAACTGGGAAGAATTAGCATACTCGCACGCTGCGTAGTTTTCGGGAATTTACTATTGCTAAATCCTGTTACTTAATATATCAAATTAAATTCGACACACCCCTCAGATATGTCAGCGCCTGTAAAATTGCAAAAAAATGTACCCTGTCATCTCTGAACGAGTAGATTGTACAAAGGCAACGTACATTGTTCTTTCGTAGATTATTACGTAATTTTGCCGTTTACTTTTCATGCTATTATTGACGTTTAGACATATGTGTTCTTTTTTCTACAGAACCTATAGAATACATTTTTTAGCATACTGCTTTTACATCCGTGCAGGTTCAAACTTGGATCTCAGAGCTAATTTCTAATGAGAAAGAGGAACTGAATTACAGCCGAACAGAAAGGAGAGAAGTTGGGTTCAGATCCAGGATGTTGACGTTTTCGATTCAGTGGGGCTATTTCAAACTCCAGGTTATAAAATGGGAAGGAAAGGTGATTAATTGTCACTGTTGACACACCACAGAACACAGTGCAGATGATATCATTGCCTGGTAAATATAAACCTATAAATGAATAATATCACCAAACATAGATATTTCAAGGATTATCTTGGAGGAAGGAAGGCGCATCATGGTCATCATTTTTCTGGTGGGACACTTTAAAATCTATACTTTTTATTTGCAAACAGCAGGAAGCCACCCATTGATGTCTTCTGTGCCGACTAGAGATGTGCAGGGGGGCCTTTTACGCTCACAGCCTCGGTAAATCAGCCACTATTGCTAATTGTGCCTCCCTGTGCACCATCTGGGCTTTGACTCCGTGATCCTCCAGGTCCATTAAAGCTCACCCTATGAAAAGCTGGCCCAACACCGCCCCTTCTGTGAGCAGCCCGGGGAGGGGTGGTTCTAAAAAAAAGAACATACACACAGCTAACTTGTTGGTGACACTCCCTCCTGGTCCCCTCTGCGCTGTGGCCATCTCCCTCATCCCTTTCCCAAGCCCTGGGCCCACAGATATGGATCAGAGCGCAACAGTCTTTCACACTGACTGATGGCACAGAGGGGAAAGTAGGCCAGCTCACACCAATGGCTTCCCAAGCGACAGTGGGGGGGGGGCACAGAACCTGAACTGGCTAATGGGCAGAGAAACTCATCCAAGGAAATAATTAAAACAATTGTGCTGCTGCCCACAGCTATTATTGCGATCGCCATTGTGTCAACAGTGCTGCGGATCAGCTGCAAATGACAAAGCCAACAGGTATGTGGGGCTAACGGGAAATATTCTGCTGCCTCTTTTCATTAAGGCAAAAACAAACACAGGTATTCCAAGTGTTCACAATGTCTACACGTCCTAAAATATGCAATAGTAACGTTACAATTGCTACCAATGAAATGGCACTTTAATGCAAATACAATACGCAATTATTTTGAGTATAATGTTGTTTTTTTGCTGGTAAAGTTTGCAGGAAGTTGGTGAGGATGAGTTCCGTATTAATCTGACAGGTGGTATGTGGCCACAGCGCCCTCTGCCGTTGGAAAAAAACGCTATAGATTATGAGAATTTGAGCGTTTTAACCTCGTATGCTTGGAGTGTCACTGCCGAGGGTCAGTACGTAGTAAGCGCTCATATATTTAAAATGTGGCCTTTGAAGCTCAGTGATTGTAGTTTTTGGATTGTGGGATGATCATAAATTGATCTTCAAGGACAGATCTCACCATCTCCAGTTTATTTAAATAATCTGTTTCAGGGCACCGATTCAGCTCCTTTAAAATGAAACCGGAGATTGTTTTGACAGCCGTGACCATCTGATTTCTTTTCTACAAATAGGCTGGCGGTTCCTTGGACATGGCGTTTCAGGATGCGAGGCAGACACAAAGAAGCAGATAAACAATGGCTAAATTATCAGGTGCGCAACAGGCACCCAGAAGCGGGGCGCTTTATTAATGGATCACAGAAGTAGAAAAACAAAAAAAACTCCGCTACTCAGCGAAGCTGATTCTTTGTCGGTCGTTAATGAGATTTGTTGGCTCAAACATAGTCTCCCGTGATTAATTATTATTATTACTCTACTTATCACACTCCGCTAAACAAACTCAAAGGGAGCGCTTGATGACTAATGTGAAAGAGGAAAAGGGGAACCTGCGGTAAAATGATAGTTAATGACCGCGAATGTCTCCGCTTCACTTCTCTGCCGTCTGCGAGTCTGCAGTCACGCCACTGTACAGGGATACCCGTTTGGTCACGGGGGAGAAGCTGGCGCATTCATTCCTGAAACTGGGAGCCTGTAGGCTTCCTGGAGAAAGACCACGGGCTTGTTTTAAGGCCCTGTGGTGCGACAGCATGTGTGTTCTGTTGATGGCACCTGTAAGCCAAAGGTGTGCTGCTGAGTGATACTTCTGACGGGCCACAATCTCTTATCTTGGCCGCTCCGGCGCTTGGCAGTCATGACGAATAGCAGCCTTTGACACGGCTCTTGTGATCCTGGGCCTAATCGCAGTTTGTACAGCCGGTAGCCTCGCCGAGCTGCAGGCAGGCGGGGGTGGCCCACAGTGGCATCGATCATCGCCCAAATGTCTATGTCCTTGCGATCTCCGGGACACGGCTGACGCCTCTCTCGCGCCCGCCCCCGCACCCTCTAGCTAGCCTGGTCAGTAATCACATAAGCCAGTTGCACAACCACATGGGGTGGATGGCCAGAAATAGTTACGGATGTGTTAGTTGTGGAGATGAAAAATAAGACTAATTGGGGGGGGTGGAGGTCAGATAACTACAGACAACAAGCTGCCATGGCTGTGTGGATGCAAACAGGTTATGCCAGGCCGCGTTAGCCCTATGCATCGCCATGGGAACCGGAGGCAGGCTCTCTGACGTGTGAGCAAACGCCTGTGGGCAGGGGGGGTGGGGGGGTGTCGATCCTGCAATAAACAGCACAGCTCCTCAGGGCAGGAAAAAGGCCCGGCGCTCGCCACCAGTCGTGATCAGAGAGCGCGGAGTCGCCAGGGGCGCGGTCGGGCTGAGGCTTCATCCCTGCCGTCCGCTTCCCGGCTTGAACTGCTGCCATCGCAGAGCCATCTGTCGCCAGAGCTCAGCCGCGCGCGACCCGATGTCAGGCTCCAGCCCCCCTTCACTGCCAGTCCTGGGTCTCGGGGATGGTCACACGCGCGGGGGGGTTCGGCTCATATCTGCTGGCTGATGCTGCAATTAGGCATTTTTTTTGGAAGTTTTGAGAGTACTGGAGTTGCTCTGCAGCAGGGGTGACAGAAAGCAGACCAGGGGGCATGAGAAATCGCTGAGCACGTTTGCCAAACCTGCTCAGTCCACGGGACACGTTTTTGGGAAAAATTCGATGGACTCTGTGAGTTTAGGAAATTTAATGGACATTCCTCGACAGATTACACGAGGAGTTTTGCTTCTCAGTAATGTAATATCTTATGAGGAAGCCTCACTTTAGGTTACTGGTGGTCTCATCCCAAAAAACAACAAAAAATGGACTGCGTGCTTTTTGGAAAATGTCTCTTCAGTTCAGAAAGGCAGAATCAGAAGCTTTGTGAGTCAGACTCTGGATCAAAATCAGGGCTGGCGAAGACATGATAGGTACCGCCCGAACTTTGAAATGCTGAGCTCAGCTTTGAAGTGACGCAACTCAAGAAAGACTCTTGTTCTTCCTGTACCCTTTCTACACATATATCCTGCAGTCAAGCCAGTGAGAAATATCCCAGAATGTAGCACACAGTGGGGCTGTCACTGTCTGAACTCCAAGGGGATTATTGTACAAACCCTGTGTAATCTGTTCATTTGCATACCTGTAACCTGTGCTTGATTTACTGTAATTCCACTAGAGGCTTAAACAGAAACACTCGCCAGGCTTTCTGACAAGAGAAAATCCTTTGCAGACTCATCAGAGTCGCACTGCCACCATTGGACCTGCCCTGGCAAATTCACACCGCCGAGGAAAGGCCCTGTTTCAGGTCAAAGGGCTGCCCTCAATAGTCACAGGATCCATCTTCATCATGAAGCCAAATAAAAGTGAATCTGTCCTCCAGATGGAACTGCCGGCCATCCTCTCCGCGTTTATGACTTTGTGAAGTTGATTTGGATGCAGGTTCTTACCGGACGTCTCCGGCCCGTCGCGCCAAAGTGAAATCGAATTCGACGAGTAGTTAGAAAAAAGCAAAATAAGCAGATGCATTTCCTGCGGCGAGGTATCAAAATCGTAAGGTCAGCGTATTTCCTGGCCTGGGACATGAATCACACCCTGATACGGGCTTAGAAAAGGCCACGGTGAACTGAATTTTACAGGAATTCCAACCAGCACCAAATGAGTATTCTAATCTGTAGCTAAAGTAATGTTTACTAATTTTTACCAGAAAGTTACCTTATTCTATTCATTTTGTATACCCATTAATCCATAACTGCTTATCCATTGCTGTGTGACAAGGGTGGCAGATTCAGGAGGCCCAGCACTTTGCAGAGGCCCTTGAAAACACAGAATTATTAATTTTATTTGGCGGGTGGGGTCCAAGGTGACATTGTGTCCGGGGTCCCAAAAATTCTAGCTGTCCCCCTGAGTGTGACAGTGTCCCTATAATCTGTCCTAGGAAACACAGGGCATAAGGCCAGTGGCACCCTGGATGGGGTGCCAGTCTATGGCAGAAAATCACACTGTCGGAGATTTTGAGACACCTGTTCACCCATCAGCACATTACTGGGCAGAAGAAGGACCTGGGAGTGTCCAGATTGAAGCCCGCAAAATACAGAGAGAACATGCAAAGTCCACACAGAACAGCGATGTCTGTGCTAACTGCTAAGCCACTATACTGTTTCTTTTCTGTACCTATGCAGTAAACTAGCAATAAATGTTAGTGTAGCTACATTGCTGATGTTCTTTGGAGCATAAGTGTGCCTTCACTCCTGATTCATTCACCCACCCACCGCCCAGCAAAATGAAGGACTCCCTTATACAAAGGATAGGCCTATTAGAAATTTTTTATTCCATGTACCCTCCCAGAGCAGAGGAGAAGTGATGTTAACCGTAATCAGATTTTGTAAAATAAGAATCATAAACGAGTCTGTTGACTGCAGAATGAGCCTCTGATCTTTTAGCAAAATTTTGAAGAAGAATCACTGCATATGTGTCGCATTCCTTATCATAAAAAAACGTTCTGTTGTGTGATATAACCATGCTATCATGATATCAAGGAATTCAAACAAAACTGGAGGGCTACTCCTTAATGGCAAATATAATCATGATTTAGCAGGACTCTGTTATTTATTTTACAGACGTTTTGCTAGTCGCATACTGATTTCCAGAGCTTTTGCTTGCTAACCTTGTTGGCTAATTAGAATCGATTTTCAAATGATATAAAAGGTATAAAGTCAGTAGTTAATGGCATCAGGAGCATTTACAGTCTCACCTGCCATTATACACACGTGGACACAATTGTTGGTACCCTTCTGTTAAAGAAAGAAAAACCCACAATGGTCAATGAAATAACTTGAAACTGACAAAAGTAAT
>JAODKM010000001.1:4576028-4593469 GCA_026780845.1 Petrocephalus sullivani | reverse complement strand
CTCATCTCTAGCATCTAACCTCTTAGCCTCATCTCTAGCCTCTAGCCTGTTAGCCTCATCTCTAGCCTCTAGCCTGTTAGCCTCATCTCTAGCATCTAGCCTTTTAGTCTCATCTCTAGCATCTAGCCTGTTAGTCTCATCTCTAGCATCTAGCCTGTCAGCCTCATCTCTAGCCTCTAGCCTGTCAGCCTCATCTCTAGCATCTAGCCTTTTAGTCTCATCTCTAGCATCTAGCCTGTTAGTCTCATCTCTAGCATCTAGCCTGTTAGCCTCATTTCTCGCCTCTAGCCTGTTAGCCTCATCTCTAGCCTCTAGCGTTAGCCTCATCTCTAGCCTCTAGCCTGTTAGCCTCCTCTCTAGCCTCTAGCCTGTTAGCCCCTTCAAAGAGCCGCTTATCTGCAGCATTATGGGTTCAAGGCTGCTTTAACCATATCGCAGGCAGAGTTCTGCCAGTACCTGTGTGACTAAAGCACTGGGACACACGCAGCTGATGCTGATTAATCACTTTACCTTTATCAGAGTGAGGCTGTGAGCGCCTAGGCTGCCTGGCCTACTGGCTGCATCACAGAGGCATATTCTGCCTTTTGATTTCCTCGTCCCAGGGCGAGCTCCAGGTCATCACGACCCTGGCTGGGCTCTGATGGATGCCTGGTGATTACATCTTGCTCCATTAATATCTGCCTCTTGGATCCTCACTCAGAGTTTCATCGCTTCCATCCTGCTTACAGGCAATCTTATCACTTTTAATATATCGTGGCTCGCCTCATGCAGGGTATCGGATGCACATTACTGTATTCTGTGGAGGAGTGCCTTATCTTTTGCTATTTTTTCAGCCATTTATCTTCTGACCATTTGTTGCCTAAACCTTATCCATGGTAACAAAAGGCATAATGCTGGAGAACACCCCGCACCAGTCCATCACAGGCCACCTATATAAACTCTCTACAGGCAATTTCCATTCATCCATCCATCCATCCATTTTCTGTAACAGCCTCGATGTTAGGGTTAGGGGTAGGGTTAGGGTGCATTGGATGCAGTCGATCTGGAGCCTAAAGGCACAAGGCAGGGGCCGACCCAGGATGGGGTGCCAAGCCAACGCAGGGCACACTCACACACCATTCACACCTACACCCAATTTGGCAAATCCGATTAACCTCAGCGTGTTTTTGGACTGCTTGCTTTGTGTCTGTAGCCTCCAGGACAGGCTCTAAATGCCCTGTGTTCCTAAATGGATGGTTGGATGTTTTTGCACTGTGGAGGGAAACTGGAGTTCCAGGAGAAAACCCCACAGCAACATGGGGAGACTTGAACCCAGGTCCCAGACATGTGGGGCCACATTCTGCTCCAATTAGCCTAGAGCAGGGGTGGCCAATCCTATATGCAAAGGGCTATCATCTATGCAGGCGTTTGGGATAACCTTCAGGTCAGCTGCTCAAACCCAGGTGCGAGAAGTTAAGATCTAAGAAAACTACTATGAACTTGGTGAAAATCGCGATCTGGTCAGAAGAACAGATACAAAAAGATCAAGATGTATGTCATGGCATAACAAGAAATAAAAAAGTAATTTAATATACTAGGACAGCGTGGTGTTGGAGAATTTCCAAAAATAGCGATGTGATTTTGTTGTAATAAATATTGGGGTATTTATAAAGAGTTAACATGAATTTTTCACAAACCTGCCTAGGAGTGATTTAAACAGCAAGGGTGAGAATGATTATGATCGTCTCGGAGAACGCATGCAGCGCCCAAGCAAAAGCAGCGAGGTAAACTTTACACTGATTTTAAAAACATAAATTGGATAATCTATACAAGGAATAATTATTAAAATTGCTAAGTTAGCTAAGCTTTTTTCCCTGTGCCAGAGTGAAAATGTTTTCGCGAAACTTTAACCCCCTGCACCGTCCCTAATGTCCGTATAAAACCAAAAGTAAGAAGAAGATCCTAATGTAGCTCACTAGCGATGTAGGAACTGCATGTGTATAACATGCCATGTTAGATTTAATATCCAGCATCGTCCAGCTGTACACTACAGCCTTTTTTAGAATTCAGTACAAAGTGCCCCGTCTCACGTTGTCCTTTTATTCAGCGCCGGTACCAGTTTTTACGGCAGTGGAAAACCAACACAAAAGAAGAACCAAACTTTTGGTACTTTACTGAGGTACCAAAAGTACGGTACTTGCTGCGGTGGAAAAGCGCCCAAAGTTGCAGTGAAAACCCGCATAAGACTCAGCGGCCCTTTCTGGATAAGATAGGTCACTCCTCTCCTCTCTCTTAGGACCAAGGGAGGAAACCCACATGGACAAAACAGCCAAACTCCACACACCCAGAGCATCAGCTCGAACCCCCAACAGTGCCTGTCTCACCTTCAGCTGCCCTGTTAAAATATAAATAAAATATATACTTTAGATGGATCAAAAGACTTTCAGCATTGGTTTTTCCTGAAGACTGACATAGTGAAATGGACCACATCAAGTACAGTACTACCCAGATGGGACTCAGACCCACAATCTCCAGAGGCTGATGCCTTATCCATTAAGCCACTGGGTCTCCCACACATAGCCTCTTTCCATACACAGCCTTTGTTAACGTAGCTATGCTATTATGCAAGCAGGCGTGCACACTGAGATCACTGTGGCCCGGTCTAACCTCTATCTGATGGGAATTTGGATATTTCTCATTTTGTGTAGGCCAACTGCTTTTAGCCAGCATCTGACTGGGGGAGTCTTCTCTCTCCAGGAAGCCCCTCTCAGCCAGGAGATGCGATCCGCAGCACCTTTTTCTCGCTCTAACACACCCTGGGGTTTTGTTGCTTGGTGACCCTGGAGAAACGACATTTCACGGTAGCCATGTGGGGCCTGGTGCACAAATGTTTGTGCACATGTATCCTAATATGGAAAGATGGCGATAATGAATCTACAGTCTTGTCTGTTTCCCAAGCCTCCCAAACACCCTACCGTCCCCCCTTCATACATTTATACAACCACTCCTCGATCAGCGAATGGCTTCCATTCCAGTGGCTTGGTCAGTGAAAGTGAAAATCTCGTTAACCTAGGCCTGAACGCGACTGTGCTTACAACTTCAGCCTTACCCTTCATGAAGTGGATATTTTTAGCAATATTTTGTACGTTTTGCTTCAATAATCTGTCACACTCCGCCATGCATTTTTTGATGTACAAAATTTTTTTGTTGCACAAAATGAACTGCGTGGGTCAGAAAATGAAATTTTCATTACTGTTACATGTGCAAATGGTTGCTGACCAGTGTAGGCGCTAAATGGGGAGTGGCTGTGCTCACTCTCAGCTCACCTCCCAGCATTTTGAGTCCCAGCCTGTCCAGAAGCACTAGGCACAATGTCAACATCATTTCTCTGCTGATTTTGTGTCTGAATGATCTATCCCCTAACATTCTTTGATTTTTGATGCCAATTTCCCCTACAATGTCATCAAAGGGTGCTCCTCGCTACCAGCCAAATGTCTTCGTATTCCATTAAGCGGACGCAGACAGACCCGTTCCAAGGGGAGCAGCCATATTGTCGGATATTAGCTTCTGTGGATAAAGAAAAAAGTGTCAGCCTAGTTCTCAGCCTTGTCAGAGAGGTCCCCGTGTTCAGCACAGTAAGCGGACGACATCCAAAAGAAAGCAAATGGAAAGAGTTAAGGGCCTGGATTCAGGCCCCGCTGAGTCCGATAAGCGGGGGATGATAAATAAATGTGAGGTCCCAGCTGGACGTGTCGTTATGATGTTTCCCATGCTGGTAGGAGAGGGAACAGGACAGGAACCTCTGCTCCCCTGTGAGGCCGAAGCCTCACATATTTGTGAATGGGGGCATCTTGAATTTGGGAATTGTGTGTCGCAGTTCAAGAACAGACTGAAAAACGGCTTCGAATTCGAAGCCCAGAATGATAGCAGACTGTAAGAGTGAAAAAGTATTTAACAGGCAGCATGCTGGCTTGGCTGAAGGTGAGTTTGTCCAGTACTTAAGCAAGTAACATGATGCATTATGTGATGAATCGTAGAGATGTAGTAGGGCTAATGCATTTTGTATCTGGTAAAATAAGAAAATTCATCCTTTTAAAAGCACTTGCTTTTTAATGAAATGGATCACTATCTTATTACAGATTCAGAGAGTTCAAAAGCATACAGAGCAGGTTCCCCGGCCTCCTAGCATAAACCGCTGTAATAAAAAGCAAAACACTTTAAATATTCAAGGAGACTGATGTTGAAACAACGGTCAAGGAGAATTAGCCATTTCAGCATTACATCATGAAAAAGTCCGGACTTGAGTCCCACAACTTGAGTCCCCAGGAGCTGCCAGCACAGACATACGTCTGTTTCTGTTTTGTCTGTATCCATCGAATTTTTGGGGATTTGAGCCTGATGAGCTGAAGGGGCTCTGATGTAAGCCAGATTCAGGTCTTGTACATGCACAGTGCTTATTGGCCGGTATCTGTAAACGTCTGGCCACCAGATCCAGTTCAGCTGGTCACTGAAGGAGTGCAAATCCTTCCCTACACTGAAATAGCAGAAAGCAACAAAAAAGACCGCAGGTCTGACTGCAGGTAGAACAAAATCCTCCAGTCCTAATGGCAACCTTATACAATTTATCACACCATCCCTCCATCCTTTCATCCATACACCCCACTAATTCATTACAGGGCTGCAATGAACCTGAGGTCTATCCCAGGAATTACAGAGCTGAAGGCAGGGGATGCAGGTCCATCACCGCACACTCACACACAATTACACGTAATTTGCCTGAGTGCATGTCGCGGGAATTGCAGGGAACCGGAGTACCTGGAGAAACTCACATGTACAAGTACTGCTCTACCATTATAAAAAATAAGAGCACCAATTCCCGGGTATAGAAGGAATGCTTAAAAAGGCCATTCTGCCCTGGTTATAAGGTATCCTCGGGGACTCGTATTCATTATATAACAAATGTATTTTCTCACCACAACAAAGTCATAAATGATGCATGATATTGCTGTACTTTATTCAGGTTTATTTATACATAACAGTATTCCGATCTTTCAATTACGTTAACATTTACATTTGGATACTTAAAAAAAATATGCATTCTTCAAAGTTTCGTTTGTATTGCACAAGAAAGTCATTTAAGTGTGTTAGGCATTGTTAAACATTTCACCCAACACCTACAGTACGTATGACCTATATATGCACCGTCGGCGCATCCGCGAAGGAGCCTCGGCAGCTCGGGATGCTGATGCTGGGCGGCGATGCAGGCTCTCCGCTCCCGGTACCTCGGAGTTAGAGCCATCGCGACGATGCACGCAGCATAACGGCGCACCGATGCGACGCGGGGCCGCAGCGAGCGTAAAGGCGCCCGGCCACGCTGAACGCGTTACATCGCCGACCAAGGAGACAAGGACGCAATTAAGTAAGTGTGCTGGGGAATATGGCGGTTTTTGCTGGTACTATTCATACACATCCCGACGCAGCGATGAATGGCCTTCGCCGTGACTCCCTGCTGAGAAAGCAGGAGATCCTGCGATGCTCCATTCGCCGAAAAGGCTTAAACGCTGTCTTCCTTTCTCGTTGGAAATGCACCGCTTTTCATTCTTAAAACGCGTGTGACACTGGATGTAAACTGAAATGCGCATGTGCATTAAGCGACGTTCACCTTCATAGGGCATCACCCAGTTTCTCAATATGTGTATGATTAAAAAACTGCCATTTATCAAGAATTTAATTATCTATTGCCATTCCAGAAGTGGGGCATTACAGGCTCTCGCTGTTGTCATTTTTATTAATGTTAGCGCAGTCGCGAATGTCATTATTGCAACAAGCCGCATCTCTTACTGGATAATTATGAATGTCGTTTCTTCTCATGCCAGATAAAGCAAGGTATCTTTTCCCGAGCAGAACCTCCCTGGCCGACTGAAAAGCTCCGTGCTGCAGGAAACTTTGTCCCAGTAGACTTGGGCAAGTTTGGAAACCCGATAGGAGACGGCAGTACGAGCAGCTGATGCGCCTGGGCTAAAAATACCCCGCGTCCACTACAGTAACGCCGCCTGATTGCTCTCTACTAAGGATCCCAAAGAAGTTATGGAATATTGTCCCAGGGTACAAAGGGTAAGATTCTTTTAATCTTCACATTTCACTGAGCTGGAAATCGTTACTTCACTTAGGCTAACTTTGCCAACTAGTTTACTTTCAGCGTTAATGGAGTTCTGGTATTGTGTCGCATATAACGCTACCGTAAATTGAATGAAGAGCTTAAAGTATCTATGTAAATATAATTTAAACGTATGACTGTCATGAAAGTAATATGGCAATAATCAAAACAAAAAAAAGTTAAACTATAAATAATAATTTTAATAACAATTAATAAACCGACCATAAAGAAATTGTTAAACGTGTTGTTTAAAAAATTAATAAATTTTTTTGTTTTAGTTTTTAAATGAAGTTAATTGTGATTGCATACATAAAATATACGTACATACAAATACGAAGGCAATTTTAACTGTCTCTTTTGACTTAAAAATTAAAAAGTTCTATTAATTTAGGTTAACTACAAATTTGCCAACGTCGAAAAAGTAACACTTAACTAATGCCTAGTGCTGGACAGCATTTGCAAAAGAAATTCATGAAGAAGGTCATTATTTCACCGCAGAGAGCTGTGTCCTGAAATGTTTAATAACTAATGTTATTAATATGTGCATGCCATCTTTTTTGACCATATTATGGCCTTTTTTAAATTGGCCATAATAAAAATGCAACAACGGCAGTTAATTTCTATAATAGTTGAGAGTAAGGATCATGTTAATACTGTAGATGGCAGAAATCTTCAAAAACATGGGAAACACTGTTCAATCGTGTTTTAAAGGTTATACACAGCCTTGTGATTCTTCCGATTATTATTGATATTATTATTATTAATGGTAGTAGTTGTGGTAGTAATATTATGTAGTTTCTACTACTCAAGCACTATTAACAATGGTTATGTTTTATGAATTCTGAGTGATTTGCTCAGATATTTTATTCCTCATATTTGGGTCATTAATACAAAGATGGCGAGATGTTGTCCCTCACTTATACATTAGCTTGTTTGCGCCTTTTTCTTGAAATACCTGATCAGTCTACATTTCCTTTTGCATTTTGGGGGGGCATTTAAAAATATAAATGTTGTGGGTTTTTCTTATAGGGCATCATGCACATATTGGTAAGTGACACATGATGCTGATGTCATGCTTTCCCTGCTTTGTTTTTTGGCCCCGCCCCTGGGTTCTCTAGGACCAATCAGTCGCCTTGGCTCTCTCCTTCTGTGGCGAGGACAGGAATGACTCCTACAGCGTGGACAACGGGGTCCTAAACAACGCCTGTTTTGTGGACGCTCTGAACCTGGTCCCACATGTCTTCCTCCTCTTCATCACCTTCCCTATTCTCTTCATCGGTACATCAGTTAGCCTTCCCTGCTACATCTTTCAGTACATGCATCCACCCTAAAGATGTAGGGCTTTATTAGATACGCGGCTGGAGAATGGATGGATGGAGCTCCTCACAGAAGTGTCTGTAGTATATTTGGGGCTTGCTTGCAGCTGAGGACATATGCTTTCCAAATTACATTCAGATAACTGTTGGAGTCCTACGTTAAGCGAATAGCAATAGTGTAGCTCAGATGTTGACGCTACCCCATTCTGATGTCCTACAGTATAGCATAGAGGTGTGGTAATTATTATTAAAGAAACAATTAGCTGGAAAGGTGTTCTGGTGTTCTGAGGGCCGAAGCCATCATAGCACACAGTAAAGTACATTAAGTCCACCATGTCCGTGATATCAGCAGAGTAGCCGGCTGGTCAGCTGTGCAACCTGTCTCTGTTTTACTTATCTACAAATGTGGCTGAATCAACAGGAGTGTGTTCACGGGATTGTGGTTATGCCGTGTTCTGTCACCGATGAGGACCTGTGCAAGGTCAAGGTTTACAGAGTTCTATGCATGGTCGTGGTTTACGGAGGTTTTGGGAAATATTCTTTTTTGAAAGCAGGGCTTCATTTATTGTCACTCAAGGGAATGGATCCTATCCGTAGCCCATCCGATTTGGTCTCACAACTGCATAAGTCACGATTCCAGGAAAAATTCTATCATGATGTTATTTCGATGAGCTCTGCGCATTCCAAAGTTCCCAGAGCTAGTGCCTATTTGTGTAGCTATTTCTGGGAAATAACTTTAATCAAATATCAAAAAGTGACCCTTTTTGAAAGCGTTTTAAGCCATTTTGCAATGTTTTGGTGTAAAAATGACTGTATGTAGACCTAGCAGATGACATATGTATCCAGAGAGACTGAATCGCTTTGCTGCAACCCTCTCCCCACCCTCCCGTTTAGGCTGGGGCAGCCAGAGCTCCAAGGTGCAAATCCACCACAATACGTGGTTGCACTTTCCCGGACACAACATTCGATGGGTTCTGACGTTCACCCTGCTGTTCGTGCACGTATGCGAGATCGCCGAGGGAATCGTCTCCAACGGGTGCGGCTTCAGCTGTCCTCACAGCCCTGGATAGACATTTTACAAGCTCTCTCATGCCCAGCAAGGCAGAGAACATGAGAAGCAGGCCTGAGAGTCACAAATCATGCTATATATTCAGAGTGTGTTTGCGTTATTCTATGACTTATGTGCTGAAGTTAATGTCTGTGGCAAATTCACATTTTTGGTTAGTTATAATGCCAACAATTTCAATAAGAGCTGCTGGTAACTAAAATACTACTTAATAGTTAATTTCAGCCATTTATCAGTATATATATTGAACTGGCATTGACGTGTTCCATTCATCAAATTGAAGACGGTATTATTTAGTAGTTTGAAGAATAAACAATGTATTTGCCTAGGTAAAACTGTTTCCCTATAGCCTTCAGGTCCTCTGGGGTCGCTGTTGATGTTAGGAATTTGGGAAATTGTCTTAAAATGATTATGGCAATTATCCGTTTTTTTATATGACATTGTGTGAAAAATATCTAAGTTTGTGGGATGGTCCAGTGTGTAATGACAAATCTTTGGTGTTTTCCTCCCATGAACCGCCAGGCACATGACCACCAACCACCTCCATCTCTTCATGCCTGCATTTATGGGTTTTGTTGCTGCCACCACATCAGTGATTTATTACCACAACATCGAAACCTCCAACTTCCCCAAATTACTCCTAGGTAAGTCTACCATAGGCTATGCTCTGTATGTGAAAAGCTGAGCTTTTTCTGAGATGCCAAGCAGTGATGGACATGAGAGGTACGGCTCCTGCTGTACATTAGAGTCCATTACATAAAGTGTTGGCTCATTCCTTGAGTGGTTGTTTTTTTCTGTGTTCAGCTAGCTACGTGTTTCTACAGTTTCAGTCTTCAGTTCGTCAGATAGATAAGCAATTGTCAGAGAGCGTCAGTGACATGTATCAAACATTTCAGGACACAGTACTCTGCGGTGAAATAATGACCTTATTCATGAATTTCTTTTGCAAATGCTGTCCAGCACTCTTCATTTACTGGGTACTAGCCTTCATCACCAAGTCCATCAAGCTGTGTAAGTATGCTGAGTATGAGGTGGGCATCCAGCATCTGAGGTTCTGCATCACAGCGCTGCTGGTCATTCTGTATGGGCTGCTGATGGGCGTGGAGATCAACGTCATCCGAGTGAGGGTGAGCCTGCATTCCTCTGGGTTTCATCCACACTTCCAGTGTTCTAGGCTGGAGGCTGACATTTTAATAATAAGAAAGAGCCCACTACCCCATTTTATTGCTCGTGCACACAATGACAGTTAAGTTGACTTTGACTTTGATGTAGGTCTATGGGTTGGTTTAATAGCCAAGCCTAGGCATTTTCATTCAAAGTGAATAAGTCACATGAATTGCATAAACGACGTACTAAGGCATTCAGCACAGCATCTCACATTCTTCTGGCTTTCCCTTTGGCCCTGTCTTGCAGAAATACGTCTTCTTCGCCAACCCCCAGAAAGTCAAGCCCCCCGAGGACCTGCAGGACCTGGGGGTGCGTTTTCTGCAGCCCTTTGTCAACCTCCTGTCCAAGGCCACCTACTGGTGGATGAATCCTCTCATCATCGGTGCTCACAAGAGACCTATTGAGCTGAAAAAGATTGGCAAGCTGCCTATCGCCATGCGAGCTCTGACTAACTACCTGAGCCTGAAGGATGCCTATGAGGAGCAGAGGGTGAGTGGCTCCTGCTCATGGGAGGTAGCTTCCCAGTTCCAGATTTTCCCTGGGAAGCAAAAAGCAAGCTCTGATAGTGAACCTGCAGAGTTTGGGAAGCAAAAGGCAAGCTCTGATACTGAACCTGCAGAGTTTGGGAGGCAAAAAGCTGAATCCAGTTATGCAAATTGACATTAAACAGAAAAGCTTTCTATGAACTGGAAATTATAATAAAACTGCACTGGTAAAGAACTTAATTGTGTATGTAGTCTAGAATGGACTGGCAGCCATTTCATCTGACAAATGCACTTTCAGTAAAGTTTCTAAGGCAGAACATTGAGCAGAATCCATTTTCAGTCAGCGATACAGACTTCTTCCCTTCATTTCTCCTCACAGCAGAATACCGATGATCCCGAGAAGGCCCCCTCCATCTGGAGGTCTATATACCGAGCCTTCGGCAGGGCCATCCTGCTTAGCAGCACCTTCCGCTACCTGGCTGACCTGCTCGGCTTCGCTGGCCCGCTGTGCATTTTGGGTATTGTCAAGGGCCTGAAGAATGAAACCGTAACATTGGACGCAGATAAGGTAAGTATATCTGATCCTTTCGGCCACTACACTACATGGGTAGAGGTCAGCTATCAATAGCTCAGACAACCAGGGTTATTGTGAAATGTCATTTTTAATTGTCTAATTCAGTTTTATTGGGAACTCGGTGTACAATATATGGGCATGTTTTTGATACAAAAATAGTGGTCCTTTCTTTTACACACTTGAACTCTTTCCCCCGTTGAGTTTATCTTTAAGGTCAAAGAGTAAGTGACTCATAGAGCCAAGCAGCCCTCAGTGCTTGTAGCTGCACCGAGGTTCTCACCATACGGCCGCAGAAGTTGTGCTCACCAGCGCCACTCGGTTAATCTTGGCTCGCCATTTGCTCACACATGGGAGACATCCGTTTTCATTTATCGCTGGAAGAGTTGCTAGAGTTGGGGAGAGATGAAAACCCAGCTGGTGAGTCACATCTACCGTTAATTTCACTGCTCACAGAGTGATTTACCAAAGTTGCTTACCGTTAAGAGAAATATAATGTGCAAGTAATGGAAGCGCTCAAGAAATGGCAAATCAAGCCTGCCTTGTAGCATTTCCCCGGCCCGCCGCTTCTATGCAAGTCAACTGTTTATTTCCAACGCCAGTAGAAGGAAGCAGGATTTGTTTCTGGAGCAGTAAAGAAGGTTTTATGTGCTCCGTGTAAGTCGGGAAAGGACATGGGCAGGTCACGTTCGGCTGGTGTGGTGAGTGCAATTCTGTGCTCAAGGGACCGGGCACTGACTCCATGTCTGGACTCGGAGTGACCTCCAAGGCTGAGCTCAGAGAAGCCAGACTGCTGGAAGGTAAACAGGCGTGGAGAGGCCGAGCAGAGCCGCATACCTGTGTGACATGGAAAATGTGCCCGTCAGGTCACACTCTCTCAGCGGCGCCCGGGCCTGCTCCCGGAGCCTCTGTGGGAATGCTGGACGGCGAATTTTACCGGCTCTTTTACGTGGCTCCTGTTCCCGCGATTTTGAGAAAGCGATGAAACGTCGCCTTTGCATTTCTGCATCAGGGCTGCTTTTTCGGGGTCTACTTCCTGTCGACGAGTGAGCTGCTCCAGAAGACGACAGTCCTCGCCGTGCTACTGTTCCTGGCCCTGATCCTGCAGAGGACCTTCCTGCAGGCCTCCTATTATGTCACCATTGAGACGGGCATCAACCTTCGGGGAGCGTTGCTGGTGAGCGGGGCCAAAATTCACTGAAAACGTGGCTAAAAACAGGCGCCCTGCTTAAGAGTCTGGGATTCCAGTGGGCTGGAGTTGAAGAGAATAACATGTTTCCAGTGAAGAGGTCTTATGAAGGCGGGTGTAGTATCAAGTCATCAAACCTGACATGCAATTAATTTAAGACTAAACAATGTCTTTGCGAAGTCTGAGAATGTTTTGGGAAGAAACTGAAGTGAGTTGTTTAGTAAGGTAGATGTTAAGTATGGTTAATAAATCACTCTGGTGATCCTGCTTTGTCTTAGGCCATGATCTACAACAAAATCCTGCGCTTGTCCACATCCAACATGTCCATGGGAGAGATGACCCTGGGCCAGATCAACAATCTGGTTGCCATAGAGACCAACCAGCTGATGTGGTTCTTGTTCCTGTGCCCCAATCTCTGGGCCATGCCAGTGCAGGTGATCGGACACAACTGACACAACCTGTAACTGAACATAGTACCTTTCTCTCCTGTGGTCCAGTATGGATCTCATGTGGTTACGTGCATAAAGCTACCAGATCAAATCCACAAATTATAACATTTAGGAAACAAACGTGCCATGTTTAAATGAATGTAGCATCATGTTAGTCAAACCTGATGATTTCTTTGGCCAGTGCTGTGGATTGAGCTGGGTTTGGTTCTCCATGATTCCCAGATCATCATGGGTGTGATTCTGCTGTACCAGTTGCTGGGATACAGTGCACTAATAGGTGCCTCAGTCATCGTTTTGCTGGCCCCAGTGCAGTACTTCATCGCCACCAAGCTGGCAGACACGCAGAAGAGCACGCTGGTGCGTACCTCAACTGCTCCAAACTAGCGTTTCTGTTTGTGTTCTGTTTAAAAAATGATTGACAGCTCTCATATTGTTGGGAGAGGTGTTAGAAGGACCCCCTGATGTTCTCATGAGTTTCCCGCTGAACCTTTGAGCCCTGGCCTTGCTGTGGATCCACCTCCTGCCCACTCTGTCCTTTGCTGTGCTCCCCAGGATTACTCCACAGACCGGCTGAAGAAGACCACGGAGATCCTGAAGGGCATTAAGCTCCTCAAGCTCTATGCATGGGAGAACGTCTTCTGCAACAGCGTGGAGGACACCCGCAAGAAGGAGCTCACCAGCCTCAGGACCTTTGCCCTCTACACCTCCATGTCCAGTGAGGGGCAACCTCAGTTATCAGGGGCCATAGCAATACACAGGGGTCCTTGTGCAGTGCAGCCCCTTCATTACTGTATTAACAAAATCAGTGTCATTTAAGCCTTTTTCCTAATGTCACCACACATTGGATGATCACCACTCTTACCTTGAACCTAACAAATAATAAGTTTTCCAATTATTAAGAAAGTAAACATTGTAGGTTTGATGAACTCACAGATGGGGGGGGGGATGGGGCAATGGGATCAGATGACCTGCCCCCTGTTGACTGATTGCCCTGTTCTCACTGTGGTGAACATCAGTAATCCCTAGTCTCCTTCTTTACCCAGTTTTCATCAACGCCGCCATCCCTATAGCGGCGGTTCTTGCGGTAAGACCCATCTCATGACATCCTATTGATCGTTTGTTTACTTCTGCTCTCATAACAGTTTTCAGATGCTTCAGCTTTGTGGTATGAATTCATTCATTGTTCGATTTTGTGTTCCTATGGCGGCGCCCCCTGGCTGCAGACCTTTGTCACGCACGCTTATACCAGCAGAGATGTGCTCAGCCCTTCCGTGGCCTTCGCCTCGCTGGCTCTCTTTCACATTCTGGTGACTCCGCTTTTCCTTCTCTCCACCGTGGTCAGATTCGCAGTCAAGGCCCTGGTCAGGTGAGGTGGCCTCCGTGCAGTCATTATAACACTTTATTAATTTATTCAGCTCTGAAATCCTGCTTCAAAGATGCCTTAGAAACTCCTTCATAAACTCCATTCTCAGTTGAGTTTACTGTCTGTAGCCAGTACAAGTGTATGGAAGATTTATTGTATGTAGAAATCTACAAGCCTGCATTTAAGGCCTCAGGGATCTCAGCTAGAGGCAGCTGTCACGATCGATGGCGTGCCGGGTGCGGAACGGGGAATCAGGAGCAGGACTCGGAAGTTCCAAGAGTGAACACGGACGTTTATTCATCAAGACAGGCAGGGATAAGCACACCACGACTAGAGACATTAATGACCGGACTGGGGAAACGGACTTGAACGCGGACTAAATACACCAGATCACTAATACACAATGAGACACAGCCGGTAAAACACTAGGATTCACACGAGGGTAACAAGGGGGCGTGTCACACAGGAGGATCGAACGGGCAGCGCGTGACAGCAGTAGGCATGCAGTCTAGTGGTGGTGGGAGAAATGAAGCTTTAGAACCAACTGTGGGTGAAATTGCCATGTGGTGTCAATAACTACCTGGTTTAAGGCAGTGATGAGTCAGTGATTGACAGTACATAATAATCTCACCACCTGTGGCATTTTTCCTCTCTACATAACATTAAACTCTCTATTCAGCAGTAGAAATTGTCTATAATAGCTGGCCACTGGAGGACATCATTAGTTGATGGTACAGCTTGAATTCAAATGGACTTTTGAGCCGTAGGCCTCAAAAAGTGCAGGGATTTTCTTTTTAATAAATCCATTGAAGGCGGGTTTGGGAAAGGCTAGCTGATGTCTCGAGGCACGGGTCCGACTTCGAAGCTCGTGGGAGGACTATGACAGCACGCCCGTGTGTCGATGTATCGCCAGCGTGCAGAAGCTGGGCGAATTCCTCCAGAGTGACGAGATTGGCGAGGACAGCTGGGGAAACGGGGACATGTCTGTCTCCCTGGAGTCCTGCAAGAAGCATCCGGGAGGGGTGAGTAGCCCCCCCCCCCCCCAATTCATGGGCTTCCCTGCACCCTCACCCCTCTTTTGCCACCTCTAATTTGGGTCTGCTGATTCACTTGAGAGGAACTGGATTTTATTTTAGTTTTGATTAACTCAAGCAAGTGGCAGGCTTGGGCATAAGCCTGACAGGGTCGTTATCATCATTTACTTGCTTATTTAGCTGGATAAATTGTTTATTCAGTTTCTGGCTGCGTGAGCATTCCTCCTCTAAACATAACCTATAGCTAAATGTGTAGCTGCATTTATAAATGCTTTATGTTCAAGCTTGTTTAAGGTGCATTGCCTTCTAACCCCCGAAGAACTCTAGTAAAACTGATTTGCAGCTGGAAGCTCTTAGCCGCTCAGTGGGAAAGGGCTCATTCCTGAAGTTTCTCCCAGGCAAAAAAAAATCAATGTGACCCTCCTAATGTGACCCTCTCAAGAGAGCAGGGCGGTTAGGGTGCTGGGCCATCCCGGAGAGGGGCGCCTCTTCAGCTAGGGGGTTCCTTCCAGCCCCAGACTTCTCACGTATCATCTCCTTTCTGTTACTCCCCTCCCGTAGCAGACCAAAGCGGTGAACAGGAAGCAGCCTCTCCGCTACCAGCTCGACAGCTACGAGCAGCCGGCGCGCAGGAATCTGCGGCCCAGCGAGACGGAGGACTCCGCCGTCAAGGTCGGAGGTCGCCGTCGTTTGTGCGGTTCTTCCGGGGGTCATTCCCAGGCCCCGCGTCCCACATTAACCGAGACACTCGATCGCAGAAGCACACATACGTGACGCACACGCTCGTCCCGTGAGCCCCTCTTAATTGCTCAGACTAAGCTTGGCTCTTCCCGTATCACTGGCTCATACAGCGCACGACAATGTGTATATATAACACTGATATCTTCGCAGCGCCATTTCCTTGGCAACAGGAAGTCCATCCTTTCCCTGGGTCACTGTGTCTAAGTGCCCACAGACACAGATCCAGGGTTTCATGAGAAAGAGGATAATTACAATGGCTGTTTGTTTTTTACATAAATGCTGGTCTTTGACCCGTGTTCCCTATGGAAGCCCGACTGTGATAATGAACCCAGTGACCTCAAAGTCTTTGAGTAACTGGAGTGTAACCCCAGTCAAGCTTTAAGCGCCTAGCGACACGTCGGCCCAGCATGCCATTTTAATAATACACGCTGTTCCGACATTGTGTTCAGTTTCTCCACCGACTTTTAAAACCACAGTCCATTTTCTCAGGATATTGGACATCTGTTCCTAATTTATTCTCAGCTTTTTGTTTCTCACAAACACAATAATGGGAATCTCAGTGTATTCTTCATCCCAGTTCAATTCCTGTGCTACACATTATGGGCTGGAGTTATTACAGTTTAGGCTGGCAGATGAATCTGAAATAAAAGAGCTAAACAAAAACTCAGTGAAAATGGTGGAGATTTACTTTTTCAGACTAAAAATGGAAGATACTTGATTAATTAGTGAGGTTTCATTTGTGTATTTTCATTGGGATGGAAGCCTGTTTCTAACACTACACTGATTAGATTAAAACTCAATTTAATCAAACCCAGTTTTAAAATTTATAAGCAAGTAAGTCAGATACTTGAAGAGGGAACTGAAATGTTTTACCAATAAGGGGGAAACTGCTTCCCTACTCTCCATGTGGAAGTTGCAGTAGATCTCGATGAGCAGAACTTCTCGTCTAAAAATGTAAATCCCATAATATCTCTTCCTCCGCCATCCTTCTTCTTTTCTCAGGTGACCAACGGCTTCTTCACCTGGGGGAGCAGCCTGTCGACATTGTCAGACATCAGTATCCGCATCCCGACAGGTAAGCTGGGGGTGGCGTGTGCTTGTGGGAGTTTTACTTACACAAGCATGTTCTGGGAACAAAAGCTGCTGCTTCAGAGAGATAATCAATCATATTATAAGGAGGCGTGTTCAAGCAACTAGAGGAGGCGGGACCATGACATCTGATTGGCTGGTCTGACATCCGACACCTGATCTGATTAGTTATCCCTCTGAACCAGTCACTTTCTGTTCCGCCCTTAGAACATATTTGTGTAAGTGAACTTCCATGAGCATGGTGTGCTACCCATCAGGCACGTGCGCGGGTCGGGCGCAGGGGGCTTGAGCACCTGCAACTTTCCTCTTGGGTACCCCGAGTGCCCTTTTCTTGAAGCATTTTATTATTATCTTTTTAATGTGTGTGTGCGTGTGGAGTCCCGCCTGTGCCCCTCAGCAATAACACGTAACTATTAATCACAATTTAGCTAAATAAAAGGATCTGGCTGGCATCAGTCACGTGATGACCATTAGCCAATGCCATCAGTCACATGATGACCAGTAGCCAATGCTCACCCGGGACGGCAGAGCGCGCTGGTGACAGGCGGGAACGCGCTCGCAAAGAGCACGCGCTGGGTGCTGCGGAGCTGTAGGGGAAACACACAAATTAATTTTGAGACGCAGACTGATGCAACATAAAGCAGTACGTATGATGTACAGCGTACACTATAGTCTATAGCACACAGGAGTACTAGGTCATTATGTGCACGTTGTTAAGTTGTCTTGTGGCAACTGACGAATTGAAACAAATGAGCATGCTGTGTGTGCTCAGTGTGCAACAGCACGACAAAACATTACCTGTCCTTTTATTAACTGCACAAGTAGTGCTGGTCAT
>JAODKM010000001.1:4544231-4573365 GCA_026780845.1 Petrocephalus sullivani | reverse complement strand
CTAGTGATAACACGTAATACAGAGGGGAAAGAGGATGGGCAAGATCACCAGGAAATATTCCCCCCCCTTCAACACTCCATAGAAAGCAAACCCACCCCCCCCCCCCCCCCCCCCCCCATCAAGGCCACTTCCTGCTACAATAATGCACTCGATCCATGCTCTCCCCAAGGATTCGTATCGGGAGACGGTGTTCTGTCTGTTCTTGCATTGCTTCTGATCCCTGTTAGGAAGCAGTTTTGCATCTGTCTTTGAGTAGTCAAGTTGGAGCTAATACATAAAAGGATTGAGGTCCGGGTCGCTGGTTTATAGATTATCTGCGAGTGTGTAGGTCCATTTGAGGCATATGTCATTCTTTTGAAAGCCACTTAGTCTTAGCTTAGCTTATTTTTAGCATGTTAAAATAATATTGTGTCTAATGGTTAATGTTACTGTCAATTTAATGAAGTGTTGCATTAATGTTTAGAGCTTTTAGTGTATAGCTTAAAGCTTATAGCATTTTATAATTTTTTGGCATAAGGAGACACTAATCTGTTGTTTTTCATTGTCAGCGTGTTTTGATATGTCTGCACCAGCCTGGAATGTGCTACATGTTTCCATTCTATCTGTGTCAGCAGTGTTGTGAATTCAGCCACTTTAAAGATGGAGATGTTGCCCCAACATCTCCCGTAGCCTCTTGTGTGTGTGTAAGTGTGTGTGTGTATTTTTAGTGGCACCACATGACGCATAGATTGGGCCTTGAGTTTCGGCATGCAAGCACCAAACCCTGGAAGCTGTGAACCCAGAAAAGTGAAAGGGCTTCATAGCACCGGTTAAACGAGTTTGTCGGGGGCCGCTGACAGCTGAAGGGTCTCTCGGTCATCACACTAACCAAGGCGATGTCTCTTCTGCTTTCTCTTTGGTGCTTTGTCGAACCAGACTGCCTGAGTGTGAGATGGTCCACGAAGGGACTATAAGGTATTTCCTTATGGGTTATCTTCCTAATCCCACTTCCAGTTAGACCACCCATTTATACATTGTCCTAGGAGAGGCCATAACTCAATTATACTCGCATGACACGTCAGGTCAGAGATGCTTACGACATGGCTGATGAAATCTAGCAGGAGGCACAGGAAAACAAATTAAAAAGTTATATCAAACAGATGGATTTTTTTGCTTTCTGTAAAAGGTCAGAAACATCACAGCCAGGCAGTTATGCAGTAACTGAAAGACGCTGTAATCTAAAAATCCAGTTACTGAATTGTTAGATAAAGAAGGAGCGACGTTTTGGTTTACGTGACTGTGTTGACGTGACTTACAGTTGGAAAGATACGGATCCCGCATTTGATGCTTCTGAGAGGTACACCCTTCTCACCTCCTCTTTCGAGATGAACCCCATCTGCCCTCACCTCCATTAACAATCGGGCCGCTTTCCCAGGTCTTCATGGCAGCTGTCTTCATAAGAGTTTGGGTTCGAGGCCTGGCCGCTATTCTTATCCATTCATGTCTTCTTTTTGTCCTGGAAGACCTCATTTCTTTTACCCATGGTTTTAAGCAGTAGGAATGTCCTTTTATTGGGTGAGCAACACATGGCATGAACTGTGGGCTGAACAGATTAATTGGTTGGTGTGACAATTATTTCTTGCAGTTGTTTTTCTTAACTGAACTATGCAGAACCAATCAGCAGTCTTTAACTCTCAGCACTGACTTCTCTGTACGCCTGTATTGACCTGTGTTGACTCCTGCAGCATCCCATCAGTGCGTGTCTGGTGTGCTATCATCGCTTTTGATGTGCCTTGCTTTGAAGCCAGCCTCGGCTTTCCTTCCAGCATATTCTCTCGGACCCGTCTCTCTTTCTCATGCCTCTACCTCTTTGTCTCTTTCCACACTTCAGCAAGAACAGAAGGTCAGTGGCCTACGCCACCCAGAAGTCCTGGCTGCTCAATGCCACTGTGGAGGAAAACATAACGTTTGGAAGCCCTTTCAACAAGCAGAGGTAACCCTGAGTGAGAAGAATGGGTGTCTGTTCCAGAACTTTCTTATAACGATGGATTTCGTTGTAAACTGATGTCACAGCAAAAGTGCAAGTATCATTCCTGTTCATGCCACGCACCCGTATTTATAGCAAAGTGTAGTAGTGGTGAATGTAGCTTTACGTAGAATTTGACCGTGTGTTTCAAAGTGGTGCGATGCTGTAAGTGATTTTCATTTTAGCCTTGAGCCCAGGGTGCCCTTTCGTCTTGGGCTGTCCTTGTGGTGGAGGGGGTGTCGAAGGCCATCCCGGGAAGGTCAATGATACACGCTCACTTTCCAGATACAAGACCGTCATTGATGCTTGTTGCCTGCAGCCAGATATAGACCTCTTGCCCTTTGGAGACCAGACTGAAATTGGAGAAAGGGTAGGAATCTTCCCCTTCTGTGTCTGATGATTGGCACCACCTGGACCTAATCCAACCCTTCTACCTTAACAATATAGTTTCTTTAAACAAAATTGTATTAAGGACCAATTTTAACAAGCACCATTAAAGAGCAGAATGCAGCGTTTGCGGGGTATAAATTCCAGTTAGTCTACAGTTAGCTTTTAATACCTTTGCATTATTGCTACTTTAATAATGGTTTTCCATGTTAACGTTGCACATAATGTATTTCCTTCAGGGGATTAACCTGAGCGGAGGCCAGAGGCAGAGAATCTGCGTGGCTCGAGCCCTCTACCAGAACACCAACATTGTCTTTCTGGTGAGGTTTGCTAAGCTGATTGCAAGCTCAGCATAGCTTATGGAATGTGTGTGTGGAGGAGGAAGTAGGACTTCTTCAAGAGGAACAGGAGGTCAACTTTATCCATTTCGGGGGGTGTCAGTAGCGGATGTACATGATCACTCGGAAATATAAGTTTTGTAGCTAAGTTTAGAATCACATTAGGCATCCAGTTCTGATCGCCCCACACATTCCGGGAGAGAGAGAGAGGTCAAAGGTCAAATGGGGACACTGTTTGGAGATGGTAGAGAGAAGGAGACTGCTGGCCCAGCTCTTGTGCGGTGGAAACAGGGAGACTCTCCAGACAAGCAGGTTGGATGGATCAGGATCTCACGCCAAGGGAGCCGGGCTCTGTCTGCTCCACAGCCCTCTGCCAGAAACTGTCACAGCGAAAGCATCTCCTACCATCTGTCTACGCAGCAGTGCAATGGTGTTGTGTTACCCCATAAGGGAATGCTTTACATCACCGTCCTCAGTCATTTGTTTGCTTTTTCAGATCATTTCCTGTGGACACCACAGATTTTAATTACATTTTTTTCCTTGGGTCTCACCTGTGAGCCCGGTTCTCACTGGCATAAGATAAGATAAGATAAGATAAGATAAGATAAGATAAGATAAGAGAGATGAGAAAGAACTTCAGTAATTCTGAGGGAAATTGTTGTGCCGTTAACATGCTCAGTGCAGAAGAAACAGAAACATACACATATATATATATATATAGCACAAATCCGGCAAAAGTCCTATTGCCAGACTATTGACACTATTGTGATACAAAGTCTACCAGAGTCTAGTGACTACCCAGTTTCTTCCACAGCAAATCCACAATGTGCTGATCTAAAATAATTAGTGAAAGTGCAGAATAATGAGATGGCAGCTCTGAACAAAGCTGACTTTGACACCTGCTGCCTACCGTGTCTCCTCCAGGATGACCCCTTCTCTGCTCTGGACATCCATCTAAGTGACCACCTGATGCAGGAGGGCATTCTGAAGTTCCTGCAGGACGACAAGAGGACCATGGTGCTGGTGACCCACAAGCTGCAGTATCTGATCCATGCAGACTGGGTGGGTGTGGAGTGCTTGGATTAGGACGAAGCCGGGTGGGGATGCTGGACGAGTCCTGAGGGACTACATTGTCTGTTTGTGTCCCTCGGTGCTTTTTGGCTTAGCTACCTGCTCTGGACATAAGCCAAGGCACCAGGAACAATATGTAATGCTAAACAGATATGTATGTATAAGATCTAATCAAATAAAGTCAGTCATCAGTTCAGTATTAAAATAGGCATGAATATATTCAGCGTGATTGATATTAGTTCTCTGTGGAATAAGTGGGTTTGCTGGCTGCTACCTCTCCATTCAGATCATTGCTATGAAGGACGGCTCTGTGCTGAGGGAAGGAACCCTGAAGGACATCCAGAACAAGGACGTGGAGCTGTATGAGCACTGGAAGACCCTCATGAACAGGCAGGACCAGGAGCTGGAGAAGGTCATTCCCATGAGACAGAATGTGGCATGGTGGTTACAGGAGAGCCAGAAGCAGGCCCTTTTCTGGAGTCACTGTTACCTCAGTCTGTGGATGGGGGTTTGAGCCAAACTGGACAGAGAGCATTACTAACCATGTGTTACGGTGCAGGTTAACTTCAGTTGTATGCATAGGAAATATAAACATACAAAGTATATAACATGAAGTGCATCAGTTAACACAGTTATATGAAATATGTCAGCGTATCCAGATCACTTTTGAAAGCCTCCTGTTTTAGCATAAATATCTGAGCAAGATTCTTAACTTTCAGTTACTGCAAAGCTGGTTAAATCAGTTAAAACTGGAAGCTTTGGAAATAATTTTGGGTTAATGGAAGTACTTGGTCTCGGCTTGGGATTCACACCTTACCTAGACTGTACCAGCTGCTGTAGTACTGTAAGGTTATCCGACAGGGGACGGCTGTAGTACTGTAAGGTTATCCGACAGGGGAGGGCTGTAGTACTGTAAGGACATCCGACAGGGGACGGCTGTAGTACTGTAAGGTTATCCGACAGGGGACGGCTGTAGTACTGTAAGGTTATCCGACAGGGGACGGCTGTAGTCTGTAAGGTTATCCGACAGGGGACGGCTGTAGTCTGTAAGGTTATCCGACAGGGGACGGCAAGGCCTAATAATCGGACTTGTTTCTTTTGTACTACAGGATACTGAAGAGGACAACCAGACTGTTCTTGAAAGGAAGACTTTGAGAAGAGCTTTCTACCCCAGAGAGGCTAAAAGCCAAACAGATGATGAAAATGAAGGTATGGTGTTCTAGATAATACCGCCAGGGCTGATGGCATCATGTTTTGTGTTCTGGAAGGTCTGGTAACGACTGTTTTGCAGTCAGTCCTGCTGCCAAAACAACTAATGCATTCCTGGAAAACCTCACGTTCATTAAAACTACATACTAAAATACACACATCCAATGGGAAAAATATGGTTAGGGGAATGCAACTCCAAAACTTAGTAACTTATTGTCTAGCAAAAATAATTAAATAATACGAAGAATGCTACCAGTAGCCGAGAGTCGGGAGTAGTGAGTCACAGCCACTATGTGGCCAGGCGTGAGCACAGCAGAGGTACAAGGGATCACAGTATCCAGTATTCTGCGCAAAGCAAATAAGAGTGAATTTAAAAAGGTTGAGGGGCCACAAATCATAGTAGTACCTCATTGACTACTGAAGTACTAATCACAAACATGAATTAGTTAATGATTAACTAATGAACTAACTAATGAAGTTCCTGCAGAGTACATGAATCATCATCATTGATTAATGATGAAGTAACGCATAATTAATGGTTAATTAATGCATTTACTAAGCATGTATTACTGCATTATTTGTGGCCCCTCAACTAATGTGTTACCAAGGTGTGTTTTGATATGATTATTTGTCAAATATTTATGCGCAATGAGCATTAATGCGCATGGATATACACAAAGTTCAAACTGGACATGACTATCTATGACTTGGATAGCTGTGTTGCATGCGAGTAGTCTTTCTGGCTAAGACCATATCGCGTTTTAGTTTGCATAGTCTGACTGAAAATCACGCAAATACAAGTGGGATTCTGCGTTGCATTGGACTTGGGTGCTAATATACCAATCGCTTTAGAACAGAGCTGTAGCTTTAGAACAGACTGTGTTTCTCATTGTGCATTCCCTTGGATTATCACAGAGGAAGAAGAGGAGGAGGATGAAGATGATGCACTATCTACTATCACCAGTCGAAGCTCGAAGATTCCCTGGAAAGTGTGCTGGCGATACCTGTCCTCGGGTGGCTTTTTTATGGTGGTCATGATGATCTCATCCAAGCTACTTAAGCACGCTGTCATGGTGGCCATCGACTACTGGCTTGCCACCTGGACCTCCAAAGAGGGAAACGACGTGGATAGCTTCCCGAGAAGTGCCAACATCACTAAAGACGAGGAGGTAAGGCCTTTCTCCAAATTCCAACTCTTCGTTCTTTGCTGTGATTTTTTAGGGATTGACATGCTACGGGTATGGATTGAGTCTCTATGTAAATGAGATGATGTTACAGTGATGCTTTTCTGTTTTTGTGTTGTCCTTGTGTGCAGCATTTGTCCTATTATGTTCCAGTCTTCAGTATTCTCTGTGGGGCTGGTATTGTGCTGTGTCTCATAACATCACTGACAGTAGAGGTGATGGGCCTATCAGCGGCCACCAACCTCCACCACAACCTGCTCAACAAGATCATCCATGCCCCCATAAGGTACTCATCTCATGGGCTTCCACTGTTTCTGCTTTCTGTGTCCAATATTGTGGTTAAACCTAAATAGCATTTCACAGCATGGGAACCTGTTAGCAGACACGCTGAAAAATCGGCAAAAAGATCCTGTAAGGACACTCTTGAAAAAAGGTTTTTTTTTGTGCTTAGCGGAATATGTCCAGTGTTCATAATCCAGTGAAGGACCTTCTCTTATGCCCAGCAGCAAGATACATAACCAGACATAAATTGCGTAAATGTGTCAAATGTAAAATATACATTCCTGTAAGATGGAGCTTGTCAAGTTATACCCAAAAACAGCTACAGGGTCCAGATTTCTCATGTGTCCTATGACATTTGAAAATGTCATACAACTGACCGTGTTTCATTTCCAGATTTTTTGATGTCACTCCACTCGGTCAAATTCTGAATCGCTTTTCGGCTGACACCAACATCATCGATCAGGCAAGCCTCTTTGGGTTCCTCTTTCATCACAGCGGGAATTAAGATGTCCTTCACCTCGGGTGTCATGTAGGGGGCCAGGGAGATAATGTCTGCACTCCTCTCCCGTCCTCCAGCACATTCCCCCGACGCTGGAGTCCCTGACACGCTCCACGCTGCTCTGCCTCTCTGCCATTGGCGTTATTGCATTCGTGACTCCGGCCTTCCTCATAGGCATGGTACCGCTTTCCATCGCTTTCTACTTCATCCAGAAATACTTCCGGGTTGCCTCCAGGTAATAACATTAGAATCAGCTTCATCAGCTCCCTACTCTATCAAAGAAGTGTCAAAAAACATGACCATAGACAACACGGCAATGTTCCCCTGCTGTATCTCCACCCTGATCCTGTCTGCACCCTTTCCGCAGAGACCTCCAGGACCTGGACGACTCCACCCAGCTTCCTCTGCTCTGTCACTTTTCTGAGACTGCAGAAGGCCTCACCACAATCCGGGCCTTCAGGTGTCTAGACATTTAGGCATTGGGTCACCGACCCATGTTCCTCATTGATAATCCTCTAACCTCCTACCTCTATGCTTCCCTCCCTCCTAGCGTGCCAGATAGCGCCTTGTACCATGCCATATGGGGGGGAGGAGAACATTATGAACTGCTTGCTAATCTTCTCTGCAGAGTCCAATTATCATGGGCATATTTTAGCCATTACAAAATGCCTTGCATTGTTATATCAGTCATTATTTTTTATGTGTTTGTGTTCCTTAGACATGAGTCTCGCTTTAAACAGCGAATGCTGGAGCTGACCGACACCAATAACACAGCCTACTTGTTCCTCTCTGCTGCCAATCGGTGGCTGGAGGTCAGAACGGTGAGTGCTTTTTCTAGGGTCAAGCTGTCAAGCCATTTACCACCTAAATTTAGTTAATTTCTGACACAATGTGACAAAAGAGAAACAAGGTCACATTTTCATGTAACATTAATGCTGTGGTACTGAATAGTAACAAATGGAGAGTTTGTGGTTTTTGTTAACAGGTAATATACCTTACTTTGAGAGCATTTCATTAATCGCCTTCTAACAGTCTGGAGAAGAATACTAGGCATGATGACATTTGGCGAGTATTTATGTCTCCCTCAGGACTACCTGGGGGCAGTGATAGTGCTGATGGCAGCGTTAGCCTCCATATGGCACTCATCTGGGGAGCTAAAATCGGGCCTGGTTGGGCTGGGCCTCACATACGCACTCACGGTGAGTCCGCACGCCCCACGCAGAGCACCGCTAAGTTTATTGTGAACATTCAGCACTTATGAGACTTTTCAGCCAAAACCGTGAAACATTTCCGCATTATGGGGTGGTCCTTCAGCTGTGATATCGGGGTCTCTTCTGGATTTCTAGTGGAGCGCTCTTTAGGTAGGCAGTGTTTACATGTGAAGGTCTAGTCATTCAAGATTACTTTATGGAAAATCCCTTTAAAGCCGAGTAGGCATATACTTTCAGTACTTATCGCATTTGTTTAAGTTGGTCGTATTTTTCTGCCATTAGTTTGGAAAGCTTCAGTAATCCCTTACCTTTGCCTTACAGACTATAGATAGATTTTTTTTCTGTGCCAAAATACAGCTTGTAATTTATTTTTATAAAAGTAAAATGATAAAGTTGTTTATCTACAGACCAAGTTCATAAATGCTTTTTTTTAAATAATTTCCAAATCTTTCCAAAAAAGCCTGCAGTGTAAACAGTGGACTTTTTAATATTTTTTCCTCCTCGCGGCCACTTTCCAAACCCTGAAAGTGCTCGGCGCTGCTGTTTGTCCAGGTAGACAGAGCCCGTTCATTCCCCGTCTTAATTCGCTCCAGGTCACGAACTACCTGAACTGGGTAGTGAGGAACTTGGCTGACTTGGAGGTCCAGATGGCTGCTGTGAAAAAGGTGAACAGCTTCCTCAGCACAGAGTCAGAGAACTACGAGGGCTCACTGGGTAAGTATCACTGCCAAATATGCCTGGCTTCCCAGAAGGGGGACCTATGTTACATCCTTTTTTGACAACCTTCAGCTGCATGGGCTAGTCACTCCATCTCCATTTATAGACCAAGCTAGCTCAATCTGCTGACTTACATTCCAAATGTTTACATTGTCTTACTATGGGGAGGGATCTTGAGTGTTTTTTAGCTTTGTTCCAGAGCCCAATACCCTATCAGTTTGTGTGAGCCGTTGCCATGACATTATGATAAGACAGAAGGAGCAGTTTCTGGGGATGTAAACATGTCTGAGGTGATGAGGACAGTCTTCTCTGGCAGAAGATCCTCTCAGGAACCATAATGTGGCTTCTGCTTCATTCCAGTCTATTTTCACCATAAAATGCTCCCTACTTATGTGTCGTAATGGAAAAATATCTCTGATTGTGCCCAAATTGTGGATTCCAGCTAATTAATTTACAATTCACCCATAATTTATTCCTTTAATTAGCCATACTCTGTAGGTACATTTTGGAAGATTATTTAGTGAGGTAAACAACAGAAAGAGCTGGAAGGCTGAGTACTTTAATCATGCTTGTATTTAGATCTGGATAATCCTCTTTAAAAGTGTGATCACTTACAGATTGAAGCATGCGGGCACAGATGTTGACAGATGTTGGTGTAGATGTTTACAAAGTGATCGTGCGGTGGCGTAAACCTCCTGCGATGGCTTGGGCTGCCCCGTTGGTGCCCCTGCATAGCTTTGGACCTGGAGCTCATGATGGGATATTACAGTGTGGGAGGCTCTCTGCTCGCTCCAGATACCTCCCAGGTCCCAGACGACTGGCCACAGCACGGGGAGATTAAGATACAAAACCTCTGTGTGCGCTACGACCCGTCACTGAAGCCCGTCCTCAAGCACGTGAATGCCTTCATCGAGCCAGGACAGAAGGTACTCCCACGTTGCTCAGAGGACCGTTCCTCTCTGACCAAACCCTCCTGCTAATGTTCTATCACTGCCCTGAGTAACTATATTACTGGCTTTAGTCCAGGCTGTTGTACCAGCCGTTCTTCTAGACCATGCACTGAACTTTCTCTTTTGTGTTGTGATCTCCTGGCTTGACTAGAAACTTCTTTCACTTTGAGACGACCAGTCAGGCTCCACTGGCTCATATTAGTTGTGCTCTGGTACATGAATGGTAGCAGAACTGGGGCAGGCTTTCTGCGTCCCTCAGCAGATGCTCTGGTTCCTCTGAAGTTCTGCCGTGTCCGTCGGCTTCCCGCTGCTCATGACTGGATTTGGAAGGCAGGTCAAAGGCCTTGGAGTCTCTCGGGCTGCAGAGAGGCTCACGACTGTAGGGAGAATTGGCTGCTGGGGCAGAACGTGGGCGCACATTCCCACGGGTGCCACCGAAAGTAGAAGAAGGCTCTTAGCCCTGGCGATTAACAAATACCACCTACCTCCCCACCCACAAGTCGTCTGCCTTTCAGGTGGGCATCTGCGGACGCACCGGTAGTGGGAAATCCTCCTTGTCTCTGGCCTTCTTCAACATGGTGGACATGTTCGAAGGTGGGTGGCCGTGAATCACAGCCCGCTGAGGTGAATCCTGCTCCAGGCCCCGCGGGGGCTGTTTACACCAGTCGCAGCCCTGTCTCTATATTCAGCTCCACGCCTGTCATGTGCGTCTAGCCGGTTCCCGCGGCAACATTATGTAACATGATTGCAATGGCTGGCAGTACTGCTATGCGTCGTCCTGAAGATTTAGGCCATTGCCTGTATACGCTTCAGTATGCCGGATAGCATTGTCGCCATACAGTCCTGTCAGCCAGAATGTATTGAAAATATTTATCCACTGTGTCAGCATCGAACAATGCAGTCATCTTTTATACTCACATACAGAAAAAAGATTTTCACTAGGGAAGCACTTGAAGTATTTATGCCTTATCAGTAAGCAATGTATAAATAACCAGCCTACAGTGTATATAAATATCTGTCATGCTTCTAATACGGCCCATCAGGGAAGATCGTCATCGATGGCATTGATATCTGCAAGCTGCCGCTCCACACACTGCGTTCCAGGCTCTCCATCATCCTTCAGGACCCGGTTCTGTTCAGCGGGTCCATCCGGTATGTGCCTCATTGGGGGGGGGGCTAGCAAAGGGCTAGCAGGTTAGCATGTCTGTGTTAGCGATAAACAGCCATGATCACAGACTGTAAAATAATAGATAGATGTATTAATCTATCTGACATTTTTATCCATAATTGCTAAAAAGACAGTTACAAGTTACAATTTATGTGTGCCTTCTGGGATTCAAGCCCTCAACCTCTGTGTTACAAGAACAGCCCACCGAGTTACTGGAGTTAGCGCTCACTCTGGATCACAATGACCCTGAGAGCTACAAATGTTTGCATCCATAAGAAACACACTGCCTGCCTTCGCTAAGGAAGTTAGGGAAAAATCCAGAGAACCCCTGTTGAATTGGCATTGCTGCGGGTTGCATTCCCGCAAAGTCCCATCGCTAACGCTAAACGCTCACCTCGTCCATCGCGGATTCTCGCCCAGCTATCGGCTTATAAATCCGTTAGCCGCATAAACCCCAGCGTTAATGTGTCTAGACGACACTCACATGTGGGAAAACAGACTAGAGTCGTTCCTTCTGGCCCTTTTTACTGATCTTGCTGGCACCACATTGGTTTGTAGTGAAGACAGGGCAGCTCGCAATACGGAGAGCCTCGAGTTGGTTTTAATTAATGAAGGCAGTCCGGTATGACCTCACAAGACACGGTTGTTAGAATCTCATCTCCAGTGCACATTGAAAAGAATATATTAGCTGCTAGCCATATGCACTTTGCCTAATATGGTTGTTGACGGTGATATCTGTAGCCTCCTGAGCGATGACCCTTAACTCCCCCGGTACAGTGTGCGTCTTTCCTCTTTTTGGAAACATAGGGTGGCATTTAAACCCAGCAGTATTTCATGCTATTTTTATATAGAATAATAATTGTACAGTTTGTGATTTATTTATTACCTAATTTAATTGATTTTAATTTAAAATCATCCAATCCAATAAAAACAAATGCACAAATGTACAAGTGATTCTGTGATAAAAGTAATCATATATGACATGGTAGGTTTAACCTGGATCCTGAGCGCAAATGTACCGACGACCGCCTGTGGGAGGCGCTGGAGATCGCCCAGCTGAAGAACATGGTTAAGGCACTTCCTGGAGGCTTGGGTAAATATGACTGTACACAGATTGCTCCTGGGCAGATCCTTCTCAGGAGAAAGAATGGGAATGTTTCTGTAACATGTTTTTGCTCCATCGGGAGCTGGGAAGGAGCATAAATGTGGACCGTCTGTGGGTGTCTTGAATGGCATGGGGAGGTAAATCCGATTTGCGGAAAATGAGCATTACTTACATTGTTCGAGAACTGCCCGTGTTTCATACCGTTATTTATTTTCAGAATCATGCTTTCCCCAAGCCAGTTATTAGCAGAAGCGCTAAGTGTGCCCGTATCACAGACGCGGTGGTGACAGAGGGAGGTGAGAACTTCAGCGTGGGCCAGCGGCAGCTGTTCTGCCTGGCCAGGGCCTTCGTCCGCAAGAGCAGCATCCTCATTATGGACGAGGCCACAGCCTCCATCGACATGGCAACGGTGGGCGCGCCACTTTGCTGTTGCCATGGTGCAATGGCCTTTGCGTGAACCAGCTGCATTGTAGCTTTGATTATTTTATTCAATTTTCAATTCTCATTTGAAATCTAGTTTAGTTTTAGTTACTTTTCAGTGTGGTTTTGTTTTCTTAGTTAATATTTGAAAGATATATTTTTATATAGTTTTTATATATTTTAGTTTATGTTTTCATAGGATAAACATTTTTTTATTATATTTCAGTTATTTTTGGAAGCAATATTTATAGTGTTTAGTTGTAGTTTTTTAATCTTAATCTCATAGCTTGTTTCATTGCAGTTTACAAAAATCTCTCTTATGTCCTTAGTTTTAGCTTTCATTAACAATACTAACCCTGCTGTGAACACATTACTGGAGATTCTCCAGTATTATGGAAATCAGGTAGATCGTAGTAATTTGGTTTTGTTTGCCTATAAAAGTGATTTTTATGTTCTCCTTCCATGGCTTGGGACCTAATTTATCTACCCAGTCGATATTTCTTTGGTCATCTGTCAGTTTTCTCAGTTTTCCAAGAACTGGCAAATCCAGCAGTCACGTCGGTATGGGTTTAACGACCGGCCACTGGAGTCACGCTGCCAGTTCAGCAGTGGTCTAATCTCTGAGAAGTCTTATTTTGAAAGGCGGTTACTAATTCCATCTGTACTTTAACCTTTCAGGAGAACATCCTTCAGAAGGTGGTGATGACGGCCTTTGCTGACCGCACGGTGGTCACCATTGCTGTGAGTCACCTTGAGATGCCTGCCACCCATTTGCTAGCTGTCACGCTCCTTAGCCACGATAAACTATGAGGGAACTTAAGCCTTTTCTCTCTGCCACTTTCCTGCTCCGTACAGTCACAATTTCCCTCCTTTTCTCAGTTCATTCTCCTTCAGCTGTGTCTAACCCTTCCGATTTCGTCCCTGGTTTGTGCTCACTGCACATTTTGGATCAGACCTGAGCTTTTAATTGTGGCTCTATTACCACATAATTTTCCTAAATACATTCAGACGCCTTTTTGGTTCAGATTCATCATTTAATACTCCATGATGTTAATGTCTCATGAGGAGAGGTGAAAAAACATCGAAACTGGACACCATGTTTCCTGCCAAGCCACACAACATATATAGCATATATACACAGACACACACATGCACAGATCCAGAATTTGGGATTTCGTGGAAGCACATCCCAGGCCTAAAATCTGCATGCCGCAACAGACATCCCTCCTCCTATGCTCACTTCTCTCTGCTCTTCTTCTCCGTGCCCCCTCTACGTGTCTGTCCGTCTGTCTGTCCATCTTTCTCCTTGCAGCACCTGGTGTCCTCCATCTTGGAGGCTGAACAGGTGTTAGTGTTCTCCTTTGGGATATTAGAGGAGTGTGACAGTGCGGCCAATCTACTAGCTCAGGAGGACAGCCTCTTCAGCGTCTTAGTGAGGACACACAAGTAGCCCTGGTTGGTACAGTCCCCCCCAATCCCCCCCTTTACTATCAGCCGTCTCATTCCTTCATCAGCATGGAATGCTCTTCTGCTCTAACCACAGTGTGCAGCCTTTTACAGCCAATTAAGATCCAAGTTGATGTCCAAACATTGCATTAACACTGGGTTCATTCTCCCTGGCTCATTTTGGCCGTCATTTGCAGAGGGTTTACATTTTTAAGGCATACCTCCATTTTTCAGTCTTCAGAATGCTTTCAAGGGCTTCCATGTCTGTGTATAGTTCCTTTACAGAGTCGAGGCGAATGTTTTATTTTATATTGTGTACACTTTCTGACAACCCATGTAGGTTATGTTCTAGTTCATTTATAATAGCAGCAAGTGTAAAGGAATCTAAGTCGAGCCTGTTAGCCTGCTAGCACGGGGCTCGTGCTCCTATGGAGGCCCTAACGGCGCCGTGTGTTTCTACGTGTGCCCATACGGGCTTGTGCACACGCGTGTCCCACAGCATCGAGTCCACACGATCCTGACGGCAGACCTGGTGATCGTCATGAGGCGAGGGAACATCCTGGAGTACGACAAGCCCGAGACCCTGCTGGAGGACGAGGATGGCCTGTTTGCATCCTTCGTGCGGGCCGACATGTAGACTTCCTGGGACTTATTCAGTGTCCCTGGTGGCCTTTCGCCTACTCTGAAATTACGTCACGGTGTAAAATTCACACAATATTGTGTTCACAAGCAAGGAACATCGAAAGAGCTAAGCTGAAACCTCAAATTCTCCCAGCTGAGGAGTGACTGATTGCTTGACTCTTAAAAGTTTTATATAAATATTATTATACAGATTTTTAACCTTTTCGTACTCAAATTTTTGTTACTTTTACTAAGTTGTATACCGTGTTTCAATGCTACTCTAATGAAATATGCAGCCAGTACAGATGCTGTAAATAGGTTTAATCCAAAATTTGTACAAACACTGTCTTCCATGCCTACTGAACCTGGAGGGTATTCCTGAATATGCACTGTCTGTCTAAAACGATTTACTGACTGCTGTTTTTTGTTAAATTCTTCACTGAGAAGAGAATCTCAGAATGTTTAGGTTAGACACTTTTAATGTTTGAAATTTCAAAGCTCAAGCCTGTTTTTCTTTTGAAGGCAGAAATTATATATCGCGATATGCTTTTTCATACCGTCTAATGTATACCTTTGCTGCCATGACACAGAAATCCGCCATGCAAGTAAAAAAATGCAGGAGTGTGCTGTATTCTATCCCGTTTCTCACAAACTCCATTTTGCTACCTATTTTAGCCAGCGAGAGGCCAATCTAACACTGTGGTAGCCATGGAAACATGCCTTGAGTCCTAGTAGGATAAGTTACTGTATATATTTGTAATGCATGACTGAAGGCACTGTGTTGTCCTGGTGTTTCCTCTGGGTGCTCCGGATCCCCCCTCCTGCAGTCCAAAAACATGCTGAGGTTAATTGGAGTTACCAAGCTGCCCATGGGTGTGCATGTGTGAGTGTGTCCTGCGATGGGTTGGCGCCCCATCCTGGTTTGTTCTCAGCCTTGCATCTGTAGCCTCTGGGATAGGCTCTGGACCTCCTGCAACCCTCAATAGGACAAGCAGGTACTGGAAATTGATGGATGGATGGACAGACTGAAGACATGGTCTGTTCTATCCCCATAAATATAAGTGCATAATAAGCCGTGAAAATCCCTTTAGATGCAAATGGTTTTTGAAAGTGAATCTTCAGGGCATTTTGCCCATGTATATCAGATAAAGATGGTCTCACTTTTTATGTAGCCTGTACTTTGCAGAGCAATACAGGGTTTAAGACTGCAGCAGTGTCAGCTGTCCTCTGCCTAATCTACACAGAAAGCCCGTCACCCTTCCTGCAAGTGGCTGACATCTGTAGCCTTCCTCTGAAATTAATATATGGTGATGCTGAATGACTTTACACTCTTTATACTTAAGCTGTCATCATATTACTTGGTTTTTGCACATTGTACATTGTGAAAATGTTCAGCAGTTGATGTCCTAATTGTGAAATATTCTGCATGTTGTCATAGGGTCACTTTTTCGGTTTGTTTGATTTTGTTTTGATTTGTAGCAACTATAATTTTTTAATCTGTCTTAATTGTACATATGTAATTATTTTTACATCGGAACTCGGCATTTAACAAAACAATATCCTGTGTGCCTCCTTTTTTAAACATGTGAACTGGTAATAAAAGCTTTGGGTGTAAGACTGTCATTTTTGTGGCTTGTGATAAAACTGCAGTTTGTAGCTCAAACTGATATTTCATTCATATCTCATAAACACATTTCACTGGAACAAACCAAACTGACTATATAGTCCTTACAACGACTGTCATTACTGCAAAGTGAAAGAATCAGTTTCAATTAAACTGTACTTTTTGTATGGCTCATCCGTACTTAGGCCTATTTATTCGTTGGTTTGTTTGAGTAATGCTGTTTCTCTCCTAATATCTGCATATTTCGGGAAGATATACAACGGCATAATATTATTATAGACCTATTTAAACTAAATTATTTAGGTTATTATATGTTACGGTGTTTTACTGGCTTAGAAATGCATGTCTCCGGGTTTATTATTTTACGTTTTTATTTTTCTACTACAGCGTCATATTAGGGAAAAAAGTGGATTTATTTGCCGTTTCGGCAGCCGGCAGCTGTGATGCGCCGTCTGATGCTGACTGACGCCATCTGTTGAGCAAAAGGAGTATTATCTTTTTTTAAGTTACTGAAAAACTTTACTATTTGAAAGTACTTTTAAATCCGAAGCGACAAAATAAACGATCTGAGTAATTATATGCTTTTAAAACTCGAATTGTGTGCATTTAACACACATTTTTATTATACGTATTTAACACGCATTTTTTATTCGGCACCAGTAAACCAATTGCTCCGTAAATATAGCTTATGACATTGTTTTAATTAAACCTGGATCTCATAGAATCATATAAATTTGTCTATGGACTGCAAGTTAGACACAATTAAATGTGACAATGTGCAGCGACCAAAATAAAGCCTAATAGATGGCTTAGTTGGAGTGTGAGTTATCCCGCCCCTTTGCCATACGTCAATATGATTAAGCTCGTACAGAAAGCTTCACTAAACCCACCCTTCGCTAGAACTTATTTGAAAACGCTTATGGATGTATTGTCACATTGTTTTTTGGAAGTAAACAATCTCTGGATCGTATTTAATGTTTAACATCTGTAATCCAATTTAGTTTTCTTTTAAAGCTTTTACATGTGGACCTGGACAGAGTATAAAACTAGTAGAAGTAAGTAATCTAAACTTAGACTGCGTAAACTTCAATGGTTATATTTTATATTTGGTTTACATTTTCATTAGTGTATCACAATTCTAGCTGATTTAGGCCAATTGCTTTTATAAATTAAGATACATAACTGAAGTAGATTAGCAGTAATTTATTCAGTTTTGGAATTAATTTCTACTGTTAAACTGCATTAAACTTTCTGTAGCAATTTGAATACTATGTAGTAGTTATGTTGGCCAGAAAGAGCATAATCCCCGAGGAGTTCGCGCTGCCGGGGCTCGTCTCCCGCGTACCCCGCAAACCCGTCTTTAGGGACCGCATAAACAAGGCTCGCTTCATAGCCAAGAGCGGCTCCTGCAACCTAGCGCACAAGAACATCCGCGAACAGGGCAGGTTCCTGCAGGACGTCTTCACCACGCTGGTGGACCTGAAATGGCGCTTCACCTTGGTCATGTTCACCATGACCTTCCTGTGCAGCTGGCTGCTGTTTGCCATGGGCTGGTGGCTGGTCGCCTTCGCGCATGGAGACCTGGACCCCCACCGAAAGGCTGCCATCGAGCAGTGCGTCACCAACGTCAAGTGAGTACGCGTCCCTTACTCCGCGGAGCGCTGCCAGTGCGCGCTTCTCACAACCGCGTCCCTTAGAATGAAATGAACTCGTATACGCTTGTTGGAACTCTAGAGGAACTAAAGCACAACTTATTAGAATCGTTTTTCTGAAATTGTTCTTCCGCTGCGGAAAAATGTTTAATTAGATAATTAGACTTTAACAGCAGGTTTAATATAATTCTCAAATTTGTGTTATTTGAACTCCACATTATTAGATTAGTCACTCTGACAATTCGACGCTTGGAAGTTACCGGGCTGAAATAAGAAATAATGATTAAATTGCATGGACTAGCGTGGATTAAGGAGGATTACCACTGCAAATTACTGTAAAGTTAATTATCTGTGTCATTCCTTAATATGAATAATTACTATTCCACCTACTCATCCCCAAATATTCAAAAAGGTTAATTTTATACTGCTGAAAAAATGTAAGTAAGAAATAAACTAATTTACAAAATATATGTGACAGACTGATTCGCTTGGCTGACACCACATCACATATTTGTCATGGATTTTCTGCGGTGGAGCCATGACTGGTGGACTGTCAGGGGGCAACTGCCTCATGGTTGCGTAAACGGCGCCACAGTGCCCTCTAGGGGACGAAAAATGCTGCTATTGACTGCCCTTTGCATGGAAAACGAATGACGGGAGTGCCTCCTAGGGTGCCCCCTTCATGTGAGATGCTATGATGAAGTGTCTTAAAGAGAGAATGTGATGTAGTGCCCTATAAGGTGCCCTGACAATGCTTTAAGTGCCCCCTAGTACCTGTATAATGTACCTGTACCCCTATTACCTGTACAATGTAAAAGGGTGCCATTATGAAGGACCCTTCTGACTGAGAATATGATGCTCTATAAGGTGCCATTATTATGGTCTAAATCAGTGTATTTCAACCTTTTTTGAGGCATGGCACACCACCAACCAAAAATGTTACAAAATGATACTCTGTAGCCTAGTTTTTTAGACCAGTTAAGTGAAATTGGATAATTTCCCACGGTACACCTTACAAGCTCTCACAACAGACGAGTGTGCTGCAGCACAGTGTAAGTCACTATAGGTACCCTTCCAATAGATAAGGGTGTTGAACATAAGAGATGGATAAGGGTGTCAAACACAGGGGTTCTCAAAAAATGTAAAATATTTAGAAAACTGGAAATTGACCAGCCCCTATGAAAAACACTAGCATTCTGAAATACTGGACAAGAATTCGCACCAGACCAGGAACCAGGATTGGGAACCCCAACTTCCTAAGTGACTAGCAAACATGATGATGTTCCCAAATAGGTGTTCTTCCTGTAGATAAAATGTGATGCAGTGCTGAATAGGGTGACCTTTGTCCCCTTGTTTGTAAAGTTCAGCCCCAGTTACCCAGTTTGACCTGTTTTTGGTGACCTCTGACCCTTGTCTCCTTGTTTGTAAAGTTCAGCTCCTTGGTTTTACCTGTTTTTGATGACCTCTGACCCCTGTCCCGGCGTTACCCCCCAGGTCCTTCACCTCGGCCTTCCTGTTTTCCATTGAGGTCCAAGTGACCATTGGGTTTGGTGGCCGCATGATCACAGAGCAGTGCCCGACAGCCATCCTGGTGCTGATCCTGCAGAATATAGCCGGGCTCATCATCAACGCCATCATGCTGGGCTGCATCTTCATGAAGACAGCGCAGTCGCGCCGGCGCGCCGAGACGCTCATCTTCAGCCGCAACGCCGTCATCGCTGTGCGCAACCACCGGCTCTGCTTCATGATCCGCGTGGGCGACCTTCGCAAGAGCATGATCATCGGGGCCACCGTGCGCCTTCAGGTGGTCCGCAAGACCACCACCCCGGAAGGCGAGGTCATCCCCATCCACCAGATCGACATCCAGACCGAAAGCGCCACCTCCAGCAACAACATGTTTCTGCTGGCTCCCCTCATCATTTGCCACGTGATCGACAAGGACAGTCCCCTGTACGACCTGTCGGCCATGGAGCTGCAGTGCAGCGACCTGGAGATCATCGTCATCCTGGAGGGGGTGGTGGAGACCACAGGCATCACCACACAGGCCCGCACCTCTTACGTGGCAGAGGAGATCCAGTGGGGGCACCGCTTTGTGCCCATCGTCACAGAAGAGGAGGGCATCTACTCTGTAGACTACTCCAAATTCGGCAACACGGTAAAGGTACCCACCCCGAAGTGCAGTGCCCGCGAGCTGGACGAGAAGCCCTTCATCCTCATCCAGACCATGCAGAAGAGTGAGCTCTCGCACCAGAACTCGCTGCGCAAACGCAACTCCATGCGCAAGAACAACTCTATGCGCCGCAACAACTCTGCCCTGATGATGCCCAAGGTGCAGTTCCTGACCCCAGAGTGCAACCAGAACATAGCTGTCACATGACTGGAGGCTTCGGCCCCCCTGGCCGCCCTCCTCTGCCTCGGGACCTTCTGGACTTCTTATCTGTTTTTTCTTCAGATAGATGTTACTTTGCTGCTCTGGCCTGTCTTATCACACCTTTTGAGGAATCATTTTAGCCACTGAACCATGATATATTTTGGCTCGAGCTTCATGAACATTGCACTCTAAAAGTCTCACTGTCTTAATATTTGGCTTTTCAGAGACAAGGATTGATTCATTTTTTCCCTTGTATAATATCATGGCGGTGTTATTTAATGAATTACCAAGCAACACAGCGCACCATACAAAACTCTGTAATCTGTAATTTTCTGTACTGACAACTGCATAGTATTTAGTGTATTCACTAAACCCTTAATTCATTTCAGTTAAATGTTAAATTGTAATTAAGGAGATTTATCTCTGTGAAGTAATTTAAGGCATTCGTTTTTGAACATTGTACGTTTTCATTTGGATCAAAAATGCCGAGTCAAAGTAACTAAGCTGCTAACATTCCAGAAACTAAAAACATATTTTAAAAGCTGTTCCTAATGCACTGCTTAGATACTGAAATCATTTTATCTTTTGAAAAACTATTAGGCCAATGTATGATAGCTGACTGGTCGCTTTTTTATATTTGCATATTTCCCAGCATGCCTTAATTTTTCTTTCTAGAATGTTTTTTTTTTTAGAGATTCACTAGTCTGGACAAAACTCATGCATACAAGTTTTGCACTAACTTGGGTTTAACTTAGATTTTGCACTATAGGATGTGCAAAACCTTTCCATGTTATAAGCTAAACAAATGCTGCATATTTAAATACAGTTCCATGTGACTTTAACAGTGGCCTTATGCATATCACATAGAAACAAAATGCCATTAACCCCAACTTCGGTTGGTCTAACACAATTTAGTAACCGCTTAGTTTTGTTTGTTATGTCTTGTAATACCAAACGATTGAGGTTGAACTGCAATGCATTTTGGGAGATATGCGTATTTTAATATAAGACACTTCATTAAACATTTGTTCTGTTACACGAGTATCGGTATCTAAGAATATTTATGTAGGGCCCACGTACTACATACAGGAATCAAACATGAACGCATCATACAAACATGAACGCATGATACAAACAATGAGTAGAGAATACAAGCTTAGCAGACGTGTATGTTACAGAAATGTGGTGGCGCGAGGTTCAGGCGTACCGGGTATTGGTTACATATCTGTCTGTCTTCGGACTTATCCGTGAGGATTATCGGGCGTTCGGTAATCTACGGGCATTTCCGTGAGGTGTACCGGGCGTTCGGTTATCTTCGGGCTTGCTCATGAGGCGTACCGGGCGGGTGGTATAGGTCCGCTCGTCTTCGGCCTTGTTCTATTTCGGGTGCTAAATTTGCTTGAAAAGTTCGTGACTTTTTGTTTCACGTCGCTATTTGCTTTTTGCAGTCAGAGTGTTTCCTGTATTTGCGTTACTTCGACGCTTCGCTTTATGTGCTATGTTTAGTGTGATTGCCATTTGAAGATAAAAGAAAATAGTACTGTCTTAACTCATAAGGACCTAAGTCGTGGCGATAGAGGGACAAATTAGAAATTCCTAATATACTTGCGTTGGATGTCTTATCGGCGAAAAACAGCGTTTTTAAAAGTAACCACATTTTTTTTCCATCGTAAATGAGGTTGCAAAACACCTACCACCTTTTTATGCTGTTACTGCCTTCTCACATTACCCTTACTTTTTGTGTAACTAAAAACATTTTTTTTTTACTGAAAACTGCAAGATGTTATACTAAAAGATTTCTTTTGAAATGCACGTATGTCGTAAGTAATTGTCATAAGACAGGTTTTAATAATAAAATTGCTAACATTTGGTTTTTTGGTTTTCTTTTACGTTGCAATTGATCTTCAGAAAATTGTCTTTAAAATCCAGCGAGGGAGCAGGGATAGGGTAAATGTCATTGAAATAGGATCTGAAATATGCCGGTAGTTTTGCGCTCCGTTTAGAACATTACAGATTTATCTGGAACTTTGCGATGCTCTTTTCCCACGACCCGGGAATGAACCGCTGCACTGGAACAGCTGTATCTCGTAGGGGAAAATGACCCAGGCGCGGCACAGAGTGAACATTGTTTATAGAGGGGATAGAATAGAATAGAGAACAGCTTGCACGGTGTTGGCTTATTTGGCGAAATACACGAAGGTTTCCTCCTTTGCACGACTGGCTGGTGCTGTGAAACAAATGTTATAATGGGCCTAATAATTTTCCGCTATTGAGGCAACTGTAACTTAATTTGCGCTGACTTCTGACAAAGAAAACAAGCTTAGGCCGACTAGAAAACGATTAATGAATGCACCCATAAAGTGTGACAGACGCTTCCTAGCAGCCGTAAGGTAAAGGCTTCACATAGTATAACGGGATGAATCTCATTTATGGATTCAGTGGGGTCCTTGGGATATTTTTTTGTAGAAACGCATCCAGTCCTCACCGGTTGTAACTTGGAACTGAATTAAATTACATTAATGAATAAAATACAAATTTATTCCAAAACAGAATTTGTGGGACAAGATCGCATGACCTCTGCCGAAAAGCTGTAGCGTACTGTAAGGCATATTTAGTCTGGCAGTTAGAAACTGCACCACAAGACCGGCCAACAATGCTGTGCAGAAGGGAGACGTGTGCGTGTGCGTGCGTGTGTGTAAATATAGATATTTAAATGCTAACAGCGGAACGTCGTGCAAAAGGAGTCAGCGGTATTTTAGTTTCGATTTAAAGTGACTCGTTTGAGGACCACGCGGAAATCTACACTTGTTGTCGATGGTAATGCAATTACCATAATAATAATATAATTACATAATATATAATATAATAATATAATTACAAATAGATTATTGTATATATAAATTTTATTTAAATTTAATTTACGGTACCTACTAAGAGTTATGGTTATGGTTGTTGCTATAGCTACTCTAACCAGCCCAGGACCCGTGTTTCTTTGCATGGACCGTCCACAGTGTTGTACAGCACAGTGTTGTAACGAAACCCGCCCGGATCACAACCCGGCGCGTGACCGGTTCGCGAGCCCCGCCCGCCCCGAGGCAGCACGCGCCGCCCACAGCGCGGCACCCCCGCGGCGCGTCCGGCGATCCCATGATGCACCGCGGCCCGGTCCACGCGAACATTTTAAAGTAAAACGCGACGTTCTCATAACACAGATGCTGAATCTGACAGCAAATCTCTTGTGCCATCGAAAGAGGACGCGTAACACGAAAGAGCGGCACCGGGGAAGTTACGTGTTTCTGTAACCCGTCACCAGGACAGTCACGGCGGAGCCTGACGTCCCCGGCTGGCCGACCTATCGGTAGCTTTGCGCAGTGGCAGTATCGTAGCCTATGAGGTTTATCCGAGGCGCGATTATTGCTAGTTGAAAACTTTACCCAATACCCCGCCGTGACGACTTGAAATATAGTCGGCAACGGCAATTTTTGCAAGTCTCTCCGGAGACTTAAATGTTGGTGAAAAAATAGGTTTATATTTTTGGGTGTTAATTGTCCTATTATAAATATACAGATACTTATAATAGTGTTAATTTATTACAAACATTCTTCAGCCTATACGATAACATGTTAAAGAATTTCTTAGTGAAGGTAGTTTGCTCTATGTTTGCGTTTCATTAGTGAAAGTAATACCTTTTAGGACTAATGCGATGTTTTATTTAGTAACCCGTCGTAGACTGCGTGAGTGTGCATTTCGGTCTGAGCACGACGTAGGTCGCCCTAACTTTTCTGGCAGGCAGCGCGGTCGCGTGCGGGGCGGCGCGCGGGTGTCAGGACCAACACGTACTTTCCTGGACATTACACGGAAAGTTTCGCATCTCCATATGCAAATCCCATAAATACGGAAGAGCAACAGTGAAGTTGAATTTTGATTTTGAATTCGACAATTCAAACGACGATATATCACTATGTCTGGTCGAATGAAAGTTATGCGTTAAACGTATTTTCTTGTGTATTATCTCCCACATAGGTGCAGTTTAGTTTAGTCGCATCAACACTTGCTACCAAAAGAGGTCGCTGTTCAACAACTTTCAGAATTTACTGTAGTAACCGATAGGGGGCAATGTCATTTTACACATTGTCTCTGATGCCCAGAGATGTAGGCAGAATTAAATCAGAACAGTGGCTGAAACTACTCCTTATAAGCTGCATTTTCTGCGTATCTTTCTGACTGGCTGCATGGTACCCTAGAACTTTGCATCGCGCTTCTTTGACGTGTCATTTTGCTAGTATCATGTTATGAGCATTGTGTTATTGTCATCCCTTGTTCAAAGAAACACTGAAAAATGACAAATGGCCAAAATACGTATAATTACATACCGGCATAATTACTTTGTATGTAAAAAAATAAGCTCGATATTATGACATGACATTCAACTCGATTTTCTTCACTGTCAGAATAGTAATGGTTATATTGTAACTAAGAGGCCAGGTTTTGTGATCTCAGAAATATTATAGGTGTGATTTAAATTGATTATACATTAGCAACAATTATCAGGAAGAAACTTTTGTTGGAGGCTTGAGCTATTATTTTGTTTATTTTTTAAGGACGTCTAAAAAAATCTAAAAGCAGTGTGGACCCAGGAGGTTAATTAAAAGGTAACAGTATTGTCGCAAATGAGCTACTCGGTGATTCAACCTGGAATTTACAGTAGCTGCTTGGCTGTGGGTGAGCGTGTTGTGATGAAGCACTCTCAGCGTGTGCCCGGAGCCAGCAGCACTCCCACCTGCAGTTAGCTGCTTAGCCCCAGCGTGAGATTAGACCCTATGACTCCCTGTGTTTAGCTTGATGCTCGTCACCACGGGTGTCCGCTGGGCGGCTGCGTATGGCTTTGTGACAAGGAGTCCCATCTGATTAGTGGCTTACTTCACCTGTCACACAATGGTGAAAATGGCATATGTGCGTAGCTGGGCATGGGTTAATGTGCCCAAACCAAAATCTTGACACATCATGCAGAAGCAGCTGAGCCATGTTGACATCAGATAGCACTCTAATCAGCAGGGGAGCTGAGAGTGTCCTGATTGAAGCTGTTTGTTTGTGACTCTTTGGGATCCAATCAGCAGCCTCCACAATCAGTCCAATCAGCTCTGCCAACAAGTCACTGCACTGTGTGTCAGGGCAGGTGTGCTGCATCCGTGATGCTGTCACTTCCTAATCTGAATCCCGATACCGGCTCAAAAAAAAGATTACATTTTATTTGTAAATCTTCATTCCCGAATACACACTGCATACTAAACACTGTATTGTACATGGTCACTCATTGAAACGACAAAGACACTGACTGCTTAAGTTTGATCCAATTGAAAAACACGATACAAAATTACACTTAATTTGCAAAATCTGTGTGTGTGTGTGTGTGTGGTCATGTTTATATTACGTTGTGGGGACCCAATGTCCACACAGTGTGATAAAGACCTTTTATTTTCTACCTTGTGGGGACATTTTTTTGGTCCCCATAAGGATAACCTCAATTTTATAAAAATCCGTGTCTGCAATCAAAAAACTAAAAATGCCAAAAGTCTCATATTTAGTTTGGTTACATATGGTTAAGGTTAGGGCTGGGTAGGGGTTAAGGGTGTCATAGTTGGGATCAGGGTTATGCCCATAGGAATGGATGGAGTGTCCCCGTAAAGATAGGAATACATGGTACGTGTGTGTGTGTGTGTGTGGGCGCGCGCACAAAATGCTTTATTGGTCTTCATGTTGTAAATCTGCTTATTCACAGGGGATGAATGATATACATAGACATACTGTTAAACCCAGTCGTTAAATCTCTGCTACTGGAAGAGTAGATTACTTGGGATCATTTTACAGTAACAGGTTAGCTATGAATTTGATCAGTTTAAATCAAGTACCTTGAAATGCTATATTAAACCGAACAAATATAAGGCTTGAAGTTTTTCCAGACACTTTGAGTCGTACAAAGATAATATTGCTATATATATAAATATATATTAGCAAGCTGTTAACCAGCTTTAATAAGAAGCACTTGCATTCCATAATTTGTTGTTTTAATGATCAAACTATGCAGATGATGGGAATAAAATCTTAATATTCCCCTGCCTCTAAATTGAAAGATTTTCACCATTAGTTAGAGCATGCTTCGCTCCTTAGTAACCGTGTGACAGTAGACAATCACTATGGCAACTCAGTTTCCCCTCTATATGCTTTGAAGATTTCCCCAGGCTGGCCATTTTCGACTTTAAAGCGTAGCGTGATTCCCTGCCTGCTTTTTGTGTTTTCATGGGGCAGAATCACCATCAAACGATGACCGTTCTTATCGTGATGTTTTCGAGAAGTTCTTCAGTAAATTAAGTCTGAAACTGACTTTCAGAGTGCCATCATCTAATGCTGAGTAGTGTACGAACGAACGGCTGACATCTCCTTAGTCTCTCTTATTTTCCGCTCTGTTAATACTGGATATTCTGTTGTGGGATAAATTTCCAGTAAAGAAAAAGAAGAAAAGAAGAGAACTGTTATTAGACCCTGTAATGTTTATTTGTAACAATAGACAAGATATGATCCCAATAAATAGCAAACTTGCAACCTTAATAGAATATTTTATCATTAAACTAAAAAATTTGGATGGGTGGCGATGGATCAATGGATGGAAAAACTTAAGCACAGTTTTTCATATAGATGATAGAAAACTTTAGAACTATGATACAGACTCCGTTTTCAAACCACGAAGAAATGAAAATAATGACCATAGGACAAGCCACTTGGTTTCACCTCCTACCGCCTGTGACACTTTAAATCGTAGATCATTGCTTACATATGGAACAGACAGAAAAGCCATTTATTGTTAATTAGAGGTGTTTAAACGACTTCCAGTTACACAGCCACAAACTGAGGCAAGAATCAGATAAACAGCAGATGTAATGGAAAGATACAGCTGTAGTTCTTAATTCCCATGCAGCCACAAGGGGCTGTTTTTTAATTAATATCAGTCTATGCTCTCCAAAATGTTTTATGAATAGCTACCGTACTCCTCACCCTCAGAGGAAAGAGGGAAGAGGACCGGGTGTCTCTTGTAGTGTGTGTAATGTGTGTGTAATGTGTGTGTAACGTGTGTGTAATGTGTGTGTAATATGTGTGTAATGTGTATGTAACGTGTGTGTAATATGTGTGTAATATGTGTGTAATGCATGGCTGGGAATCCTTTGAAATGCAATTATTTATTGTGCTGACCAATTTTCGAAAGAGCAGAAGAGAAAGACCTATGGAATAAAAGGATCAACTTTTTAATTAAGGCAAACAAGAGAACTGGGGAAATGGAAGCACTCAAGTAACGAGGCTGTATTGCAAACATGAATCTGCAATAAAGTAAATCAGTAAATGTAATAAACATTCCAGAAGTGGCAGCCACAAAAACATTATCAGTCTTAAAAAGAAACAAACTTTGTTTACAATGTTAAAATGTCCAATTGGATGCACATAAGAGCCATTTCAGATGCAGAAAGGGGAAAGATAATGTGATTATAATATTTTTAATTAGCCTTCAGTGATTAGTATCTTTTTTGTCATCTATATTACCGGGAATTATTCCCACATGTGAGAAGGATGATATCATGGAATCTGCAATTTAATGAGTATCTGTCTGCACTAATGAGAGCCCTTTGAATGGGAATTCAAATCCAGTGTGCAGTAATCAGAATCTGGTGTGCACTAATGAGAGCCCTTTGAATGGGAATTCAAATCCAGTGTACAGGAATCAGAATCTGGTGTGCACTAATGAGAGCCCTTTGAATGGGAATTCAAATCCAGTGTGCAGTAATCTGAATCTGGAGGGCACTAACGAGAGCCCTTTGAATGGGAATTTGAATCCAATGTGCAGTAATCAGAATCTGGAGGGCACTACTGAGAGCCCTTTGTGCAGTGCCACAAGTTCAACATGCAGTAATGATAATCCAGTGATGGCAATCCAGTGTGTACTAATGAGAATCTGTTGTGTAGTGACACAATCCTGGCATGCACTAATGGCAATCCAGTGTGTGCTAATGAGTATCCATTGTGCAGTAACACAAGCTCTGCATGCAGTGGGTAGTTAGTAAGAATCCAGTGGTCTGAAATACAAATCCAGTGTTTAGTCATAAGAATATATAGTACAACTGTGAAAATCTGTGAAAGTACAGGGACGTATCTGTGTAATATCACTGCATGTTAATTAGCACTACTGTCACTAATAAGTACACTATTACTTTAGAAGAACCACACTGCAGTACATTGTAACATTGTCACAGACATTGTTCATTACAAATGGCACACGAGGTGATTCTGTTTGACTGTAGTGTAATTTAGCTATGAGTCAGTCCAAGAATAAAAATAACCTGGCTAAATACAAGCTTCTCTAAGGCGCCAAGTTGAACATCCATCCATCCATCCATCCATGCAGACTAATGTTCCTGTAATGCTGTCTTTAGGGGCTATTGTGCTGGCAGCATTATTTATTGTAATGCTGCTGAACAGCTATCTATTGTATCTTATAATCGTATCATTTAAACAGGCACTGCCCCCTGATTCCACCATCAATCCCATTCCCACAACAATGCCATTTCTGCATTTTGCTCGCTAAGTTATGGACTCAGTTAATCATTGTGTTTTGTTTTGAGTAATATAGCTTGGAGGTTTAACAGCATGCTAGTAATTTTTATTATCACTGTAAACATATTCATGCAATAAGCTCTACATTTAGATGACATGATTCAATTTTAAGTTGTGTATATAAGAACATAAGAACATAAGAACTATACAAAGAGAGGAGGCCATTCGGCCCATCAAGCTCGCTTGGGGAGAACTTAACTAATAGCTCAGAGTTGT
>JAODKM010000001.1:4519826-4544131 GCA_026780845.1 Petrocephalus sullivani | reverse complement strand
ACTTAAACTCCACACACCTAGAGATATACCCCAACATCCTATTGGCCTTTTTAATTGCTTCCCCACACTGGAGAGAGGTTCCTCATATTTTTTATGAAGCTGTTTATTCATCTTATTATATAAGATATAATATTGCTATAAGTTGTCAGATCAGTTTTCAACTTTTAAATAACTTTGTGCTATAATTAAGACTTCTGGAATTAAATGATTACTCCTTTTTTAAAATGAGTCACTATGCAATTGCTTCATAAAACAACATGTGACCAGGTGTCCTTCAGTTTGATTTGATAAAATGTAAACTGCACGTTGCCTCTTTGAAAGTATGGTAGGTGAATATAGAATGTAATATGCGAAGGCAAGCAGTTCGGAATCAGGCAGCAGAGGAAACAGACAGATGGAAACAGTCAAGATGACAAATGTCCTCAGTTTGCAAGACGAGACTTAGATAAATACAACAACAGCAGTGGCACAGCAAAGATAAATATTTGGCATTTTCTTGGAAATGCTAACCTCAGGGTGCAGAGAGAGGGCAGTGATTAATGGTAATATATCAGCTCAAGAAAGCTGACCTCCAGAGGCGTGTTCAGTACATCTGAAATGACGAGCAGGTCACGGTGGCCCGTAGGAAAGGGGGCGTGTCCAGAGCGAGGCACTGTGCTGCTGCATTGAGGATACGAGGCAGTGTGGATAACAGGGAGTTATTATTTCACTTGGACAATATTAGTAGTGTCGATGATGTTAGGTGGGTGATGGGTAAACAGCAATAAGCAGCCCAGATCATGCTGGTGTCCTTTTACTGATGGGGTACGTTTTTGATATCTGGATTTAGCTGAGGTGGAAGTAGGACCCGGGCCCAGTATGTGAATGAGGGGAACTTTACCTTCCTCCGGAACTTTGTTAAAGAAGATTAATTAAGGACTGATAAGGGGTTGGCCGTCCTCTTAAAGCTGAATATAAAACGGGGCAGGACACCCTCATCTCCAGAGGAAAGGCTGACAACAATGGCTTCACTGTAGTCATTTGCCTGTGCAATTCAGTCGCTCTTATCTTCTAGTCATGTACAGAGTTTCAAGCGCTGCAATTATATGCAAAAAGAAAAGGATCGTTTTTAGGGCTATTTTTGAACTGCCCAAAATGACCTCAGTGAATACTTGCTATGCTAAATGCGGAGCTCGTGATGACTGGTGAGCCGATTTATCCTCTCCCTCCTATCTCCGCAGGCCACTTATTCAGTCTGCTGTGTCTTCCTGTTTCATTTGGATTGATTATTAGCTGTGCTTCAGCTGCTGACTATTGCTTGGCCTTATTTATCTTCACAGGCAGAGAAAGGTGTCTTCGCACCGTCACTATACAAGAAGCCTGAGAACAGACAGTACTGTGCTGTTTGAGGCGACACGGAGCACGCCGATATCGCTCTGGGGGGCACCCAGTATCCGCAGTGTTATCTTAGGAGCTTGATGGACCTGGAGACTACCCCAGGAAGGGTGTAAGACAGGGGACACCCTGGATGGCATGTCAGCTGATTACCAGGCACAGAGCATGGGTAATATGGAGCTGGTTTGTAGGTGGAAATCCACAGAGAAACAGAGAGAATACACAAATTACACAAACACATTTGTATTCCTATCTTTGTGGAGACTGTCCATTCACTTCTCTGAGAAAAACTTATAATCCCAACTTTGACACCCTGACCCCCTACCCAAGACTAACCTTAACTATAATTAACCAAACAAAATACTTTAAATTGCAGTCACAGCTTTTTATAAAAAACAATAGTCAAAATAGCAGGTTTTTATTACAATCTAATATATACATATATACATATATAATATATACATACACATATACACACAGAGCACCAAATGCAAAATTTCAATCCCAAAGCCTAGAGGTGCAAGACCATAGAGCAAACCGCTAAACCACCATTTCACCCCAAATTCTTAGGAACAGAAAAAGCTCTGACAGGCTATGATGAGTGTGGGGCCTACAGAGCCCATGGTTCAAGGCAAGTTGTCAAGGCTTCCCAAGTCAAACACATTTGCAGTTCCTTCAACACACTACTGGCATGCTGTCTGCATTGTCTTGCTGAAGTACACATTTCTGCTTCTAACATTGTGTTTTCGGGATCTGACATCCATGTGGAGTTAATGCGTGCTTTTACTGTTTAGAAGTACATGCACATACTGAAATGCAATCTTTGTTATATGATACATTTCACATTTCACAACGAGTGACAGAAAACCACACAGATTTTCTATACTTCCTGTTATCATATGGGCACGTTTTTTGAGGCCAGAGAAGTTGTGTTTGTGTGAGCTCTAGCACTGCCATTGTGACTGGCTGTCTTCTGCCTCTGCCTGGTCTTGGTAAGTTTTTAAGTTCTACAATTTGGGGAAGTTTTTGAAGTTTCCAGTTGTTTTTACGTCCATTTTGAGGGTTTTTGTCACGTGTCTTTGAAAAGAAAGTGTTCGTTTTTTATAAATTCTACTGCCTCTTATCGCCACTGCACAACATGCCAGTATGTGCACTCGTAATGACGCGTGCCTCTCACTTGGTACTGCCAATAAGCCTAACTTATACCTAGATGGAAGTACAGAGTAGCAGAAGTAAGATTTATTCTAAAAGCAATCTGGCCTGGCAGGTGCTCTCCGCTATCATGAATTTTTACGTGGCATGCAGTCCTTATCCAGGATTCAGATATGTGGGTGAAACCAGCTCAGATAATGAGTCTGACACCTTTATTCACTTCCAAAATGTCATTTGCACGAGTCTTTTGAAAAGGGTATGCTAATGACCCATAGCAGGGGCAGGTGGGTGGTTCCTCCTTTGTCTAGGGGTGCTGCGATTGACTTCTAATTAAGAAGCCAGGTGATGGGAGTCGTGGTACACAGTGAAGATCAGCCCCGATGCCAGTTACTCAGATGCCACAGTGACGCCTTTTGATCGTCACGTCAAGCAGATGGATGCAGATTCCCATTTATTTATTTACCTGATTTCTTTTTCCTTCAATCGAGGCAGAAAGTCTGGCAGAATGTCGTCGATAGGTTCTCCCTCCATTCACTGCAGTGAGTAGTTCCACCTGGCCGCCACCGGCTGGGTTCTAGACGTGCAGTATTTAAGAGGTTTCAGCTTGAGGACTGGCGTGACGAATCTAGGACAGCAGGCCCATTTGCAGAGTTACCCGAGAAGCGGGATTATGGAATCATTTTTTCACAATGGAGTGGAGAATGTATCACTGGGCCTGGAGTAGAATCCATTAATGCAGTTTGATGTTAACTCACCGTCTACACGTTGGCTTTACTTTGGTAAGGGCTGTGAGGACAGATGGCTCGGTATTGGCTGTTTCCCCCCACAAGAATGTCACACACAGCCTTAAGGTCTCCTGTGCTATCAAAGCGCCTGGGCCCAGCTTTCGGTTTTGGGGGGAACCACAATGTTCATCCTGCTTGTTTCTCATCATTAGGGATACTCCACAAGCTCTTTCCCCACTAGAGGCATGGGCCCACAGACGCATCCCATAATTCCCCTGTGGCCACACCACACTTTTTTCTACAGACCACCTACATGAAGGACCTGCCATATGGCAGGAGATGTGGGGAGAGTCAGGCGTGTTCATTTCTGTGGCTTATCTAGCTTAGCAGGCGATTGGGGGGCCCTGGGCTGAGGGGGGCTTCATCAAAGCCGGCAATTACGTGGCAGCCTCTTGTCATTTAGTCCGTCCCTGCCACCCGTGATTTACATTCACCTGCCTCTCTGATATATGGCACCGGAATGTTTGGACGGTGTAATTAGGGTGCATATTAATTGCGATCGCACCATGCGTGCACATGCAAGGGCGTTATCAGGGGACGGCAGGTGACGCAGTGCTCGCCGATCCTGGTGAGGGGCAGAGGGTTGCTGGTTCACGTCCCAGAGTCAGCATCTGATGTGATGTCGCCTTCGGGCCCCTGAGCAAAGCCGTAAACCCTATTTGCTCCAGGGACTTCAATTGTACATCACTTTGGTTAAAAAACAGTATCTGAGACTTTACAGGAAATTATTCAAGGGGCTTGATGCTTGACTCAAAGACTCCCTACAGCCCAAGAAATTTACTCTAAATAGACAGCGCAAACTACCAGCTAATGTAATAAACTCTATTAAACCCTCCAATGAGTGGTTTGTGTTCATATCGTGTTAATAAGCCCCTCTCACGTCATTAGCGAGCTTCTCCTTTGTGTGCAGGGGGTTTTCACGCGATGCTACTGACTCACTTTGATTAAATGTTCCACAAACGTTACACATGCAAACTGAAGGAAATCTATGACACATAAGTGAATAATACATCTAGGAATACTTACGGGACGTCTTCCAAACAACTGTACCGTATTAAAAGGGCTTGGCATAAGTTATTTTTTAATTTTTAATTGTTACTGGGCCCTTAATTTTAACATTTCAGAGCTCAGACTAGACAACCTTAAACAGACCATTAAAAAAAAAATGAGTGCATTGTTTGGCATGAAATTCATAATTTGCAGCTCGTTAATAATGAAGCGACACCCTGTCCTTGTTGCCATGGAAAATGGGACAGGGGCATGCCATGTGAACAGCAATTGTAAAGTTTAATTAGGTTAAATATGTAACATTTAGCTACACAGTCTGAATTAATTAGGTGAATGAACCTTATTTATTTTCTTGGCTTTCCAAAATCTAGTGACCTTATCCTTGGTATAATTGCATTCTAAAATAAAATGAATAACTTAAATCAAAGTACAGAAAGATCCCTGAGATACGCCTTAATAGCATTTGGACTCCCAAAACTCCACTCTCTGCACTACTTAACAGAAAATAACTTATATTTTTCATTAAAAAGCTTTGAGAGCTCATCATACTCTTAATCTCAAGAAAAACCTTTAAGGGGAAAAAAATTACAGGCACTAATTTTACGCACAAAACTGATAAAAAAAAAAACATTTAATTAAGCAACCCTTGTCAGGAAAATGCCCAAAATGTAGAAAAATATTGATATTGCATTGTCTCCCATATTTCAAGACAACTATTCAAATATGAACTACAGACTCCATATCTTTTTCAGGAAGTTCTCCTTTGGATGTGGAGGAACGACAGAGACTGTGGTTTCAGGGACGTGTTCTTCCAAAGTGCACACCATACACATCTTCCTACTGGCCCTCTGCTTCTTCAGCAGTTGGATTCCTTTTAAAAATATACATCAGTGTGTGTCAGATGAATCAGAATAATCTTTTATCAAAAGCATCTTGAGTAGAGGTGGACAATCTTATCCGCAAAGGGCCAGTGTGTATGCAGGTTTTCGGGACCTTAATTACCTTAATAACCCTAAGGTCAGCTGTTCAAACCCAGGTGTGAGAATTCTTCAGCCAATCAGTCCTCTAATTAGTGATCTAATTTGGGAGTTGCAGCAAAAACCTGTATACACACCGGCCCTTTGCAGGTAAGATTGCCCACCCCTGATCTAAAGGAACCCAAGATGAATACCCATATTCTACTGAACCATTCAAATGGCAAGCTGAGATGTGAAACAGAAGAATCCATTGCATATACAAAACAAATCTATAAACATACAATTTCTTCTGGCTGATGCAATGTTATGAGTCCACCTGTCCACTAGAAGGCAGCACCTACTTTTTCAAACAGTTTTGGAATTCAGAAATTCCTTGTCTTGCCTCAAATACTTAGCAGACTGAGCTACTTGTGATGGCATTTGACCAAAATTGCTGCCTGTCCTTCTGCTACTGTAGCTGTCACACAGCAGTATGGACATTCTGTAACATTCTGTATTCACAGTTTGCCTAATCCCCCTCTGCTTTGAGGTCCAGCAGTCCGGCCCTTAGGACAGACGCCCGTCTGTCACTGGTGGTAGTGCGGAGTCCTGGGCTCGTCCCCGGGCCTGGGCTGGGAAACCAGGCGCCCAGAGTGTGGCAGCAGAATGACCACCACTGACAGATAGGCTTCCTACTCAAAAAAACAGGAACAGCTTGTGAAGCTAAACACACACAACATTCTCTTTCCAAAACGGTGGTTTTTAAAACAAATATTTATAAACTAGCGCATGTGATAACTCATACTACTGGGTGAATGTCCTGTTTTCTACATTTGCCATATGTCTGTGGTCTGCATGGTTTGCATAATCATATTACTGTTAATGGGAAAAAAAAACATGCCGTCCACCATTTGTGCAAAACTCCCTAACATGCTGGAGTTACAGATGGTTTTTATAGCACCACCTTAATTAATGCCATCTTGCTACATTATAATTGTACCGTACAATTAATGACAGGGGAGTGGCAGAAGCTATGGATTTCTGTTACTGTGTTATTGGGCTATAAGAACAGTACGGTAAAACAAATAGCTTATGTCCTATTGTTAAATTCAAATGAGAAAACATTTTAATGTCCAGAGAGATAGCATTTCTTATGTAGCGTGGTTTATCTTGTGTGGGCTCACAAAGATTGTCGCAGCTCAGTTTATCCAAATTTTATGGTTTAAAAGTGTGGGTGTATGCGTGTTTGTGTGAGTATTTTCACGTAAACTTCACATTCTCTGTTTGCGGAAGCCAGCAGAGCAGTGATCACAAACTCGCAGACTGAAATACAATTGCTCCTTCAGCAACTTGTTATTATTGCTGGGGGACCCCCCATGTGTTGATGGCTCCAGCCTCTGGTTGCTGAGGGAAATAGTCAGGGACTCCTGCAAATACAGCATTAGCACGGCATGCAAAAATGCTGAAATTCATCCCTGGGTGTCAGATCTGCCTCTCCCTGTATATAGTGACCTTTAAACTGCTTACACTTCTGAGCTGGTGACATTATTATGGGGAAACTAGGGTTGTGATATCACAACATGTCTTAGCTGAGACCCAGAAGCTAAAATGGTCACAGCTTTCATTTTTTTCCCTTGCCAGATATCATTAGGTGTTTTTTTCTGGGATATATCCATTAGGTCCATAAAAGAGGTGTACGTATTTACTCATCCACTTATCTGCACAAAAAGGGGTCAATTGCTGATATATTTGCTGATACTAAGAGCATTTTTAAGTGTACATCTGTAATTTTTAGTGTGGTCATAACATACTTGTTTCTGGTGATCCATTAGTGCATAAATGCGGCATTCTTGCTTGTATGAGAATATTCCTCAAACACATAATTCCCTCAAGTCATAGCCATGTGTATACATCCTTTTCATTCCTCAGTGCACATCTAATTCTCTGTGAAAGATTAAATGAAATCCGTTGGCCAGAATTTAACTGATTGCCATTCAGATGTTCTTATAACTTATTACACTAAAGCTCTTTTCTTCTCCGATGGTGCCTGTAATTTCACGGAGAGGACGCTTAACTGCTTTACCGAACAATGAAAGCATCGCAATTTGCGGCCCGTCAAAGTAGGATTATTAGCCATGCCACTGCAAGGGAAAAACAAACATCCATAATAATTTAATAGCAGGTCACTGTAGCAAACGGTTTCAGACACAGTAAGGGCTCTGGTGGATTTAACATGTCATTTCAGCTCTCAAATGCTTGTACTTAGATTTGTACAATTCAGAGGGGCTGTGATGTAAATCATGTTGTATAATATTTTAGGTGAATTTGGCAAGGTCGCTACTTGAATTGCAAAAGCACATTGCCAGTGAAACATTCTCATTTAGAATTAATACCAGAGAAACTATTTTACTATTTTACTATTTTAGCCAAACTATGTTCACACATCCCGATAAAATAAGTAAAACCATTATTTACCTTGTAGATTTTGAGGGAATCCAGTTTATTTGTCATTATTATCATTACTATTATTATCATTATTATTAGTATGAAGTCTTTGGCTTCTGTTATGAAAAGGTTACATTAATGTGCTGAGGTAGAGCAGACTGCTTGGATACAGGAGAAACATTCCACTCTGCCCCAAAATTCCTCAGCACATGACTCAAACCCTGGTTCCAGAGGTGTGGAGCAACAGTGGTAACCACTGTACCACCATGAAAACCTTGGCAATATGTCATTATTAATAATAAAAACACATTATTTTTATTATTAGTATTATTACTCTAGCTCATCTTATTCAGTAAATTTACATTCAAGCATTTAATATACCCCCTAAAAAGAGCATTCAGGCTTATGGCAGTTAACAAAAAAATCAATTTTCTCGCAAGAGTATTATTATGGACAAGTACTTTAAATACGCCCTTGAATTATCTCGCTTTTCTAAATGGTTTGGAGCCACCAAGAAATCTATTGCATTCAAGTAAACTGGCTGGGGAATAAAACACCCTATCTTTAACCGTTAATGTTTCTGCTGAATGCTGCCAGGCATTGCTCATGGTCTAAAGCGAGTAGTCTTGCTGTCTGCCCCACCTTTTGACACCGGCCTTACCCCCCCAAAGCGTAGACGGCCTTTCTATGGGAGGAAACACACAGCCTGCTCTCTCACATGGCCGCTAACTGCCTCACCTGCTTTTTCTACCATGTGAGGTTCCTGGAATGAATGTTCATCACCCCCACGATTCTGGGTGATTAAGGCAACTGTCTCGCCAGTGTCGTCCTTGTGGAACACCGTCTCCAAGGAGCCAATTATTCTGTGTTGCTGAATTGTTGTTACGTCGGCAGTCTGCTTGAACGCCATGCCGACAACGGAAAGAAATGAGATATTACTTTCAGCTGAAATAAGTCATTTACCAGACAGGGTTCTCTTGAACCATGTTTGCAAATGTGAGATTATCACATCAGTACTGTTTGAGATCTTTTTCTAGGCCAGACAAGATGCTATAAGACAGTGTTGGTTGGTACAATTATAAACTCAGAGTAGAATGTTCTAGTAGAAGCACTTATCATCCACAGGCACTAGCAGTGAGTAGTGGTTTCACAATATTAAACTGTTTGAAAGATTCCAGCATGCTAAGTAGCTAGTCAATGGTGCTAGCAGACCCCGAAATGGCATAGCATAGGTGGTCCTTATCAGTTCTTGGCTTCTTGTTCAAAGTTGGTCTTGCAGAATAAATAGGCAGCCAAAATTCTCTGAGGTGACAGCTTGTGGACCTGGCCTCAGCGGTTAAGAAAGTGCCAAGTCTGTGTCTCCCATAGGGATGGAAAATTTACTGTTTCACTGTTCATTATATATATATATACATATATATATATATAAAATAATTCATTATTGTGACTTAATCGTTAGAGTTGTAGAATAATATTTTAATTTTTTCATTTCGGAGTCCTCATAATAACAGAGATTCTCTTTAATCTGTGAGAATCCATGCTTTCAGGTCTAATTAAATCCGTCACTCTTTGCCAGGAAACAGCAGGGGTATAATCCAAGCTTAATAAACTATGATGCCTACATATATATTTTTTTTTCTTCTATAAGTAATTGGTTTAGTGAGTCACATGATGCCAGATTTACAGTTGTATGTAGGATGTATCTCAGACACTGAATCTCTTAGTGTCTTACTCTATATGCCAATGTTTGAATCTGATCCTCTGACCCATTCCTATGCAAGAACATGGACTGTCTATGGATCCCCAAGAACCAGATAGGCAAGCACTGCTCTAAAGAAACATGTTGCACGTCATTTGACATTTTAAGTGGTGACACTCCAACAGGCCAAAGGTCAAGGAATGGAACACCTTTCAGGTGTGGTGAGATTCAGTTTTGGTTTCTATCGCTATCTTGATAGCTAATCTTTTATTCATGGGTTTATTCATTTAAGGATAGTTGGGTTTCTATATTTTGCTGCTCCTGAGGATTAGTGAGTGGGCGTTGGGACATAAACCAAGTCACGATGACGTCTGGATCTGGGTAGCTTTAACGAGAACAAAACAGAATACAATAAAAAAGCAGAAAACAAACTTTTATAGTACAAAGAAGGTAGACTGGTCAACCCACTACTCCAGGTCACGTGATACGCCTTCGAACGACATGCCACCAAACTATAATCACTTTCCTGTTGAGCACACCAGTGATACAGGAAGTTTGGTTTGCACCAACTAACCAGTATCTTTTAATTTACATTGACCTCAGCTCAGTAGGTTTAAAGTCATGGACTGAAACGAAAAGCATTATCTTCCCATGGCTAAGCCTGTGTCAAGCCTGTCATTGGATTTTCACACTTAGCAACAGGGGCACCTCAGCAAAATGTCATCCAATTAACACGTTGTTGGGGTGAAATTCCCTGGGGAATCACTAATTGATTCCCATTTCAGTGTCGTGATATTTAAAGTTGCATGATTGTCGCCAAAAATGGCCATCGGTCCTCTCTGGCAGCCCTGTCTGGTCACTGTCACTATGATGACCTCATGTCTGCACTGCGAGAGTCAGGGCCGGAGTGAAGGCCACAAGCCTCCCTGTCTCTCCACCAAACAACCAAGACAATCCAGAGCAATACATACCTGGGAACTGAGACGGAGCAGAAATATGGCCTATTTGAGGATCCTCGAAAACTGGGATATTCACTGACAAGGCAATGTATGAAACCAGTTAGGGGATGCATTACTAAGAGCTCTGCGTCACAGTCAGAGATTGTGTGGTTGAATGGTTGGTTGCTGGACACACAAACAGTTCAGTCACATGACAGTGCTCTGCTGTTGGGCCCTTTTTGCATTGTTTTTAACTCGCTTAAATCGCTTTAAATAATCACTTGCTGTGAATCCGAATCTTTTTTACAAAGGCTTGGAAGAACACAGTCCTCGTATTCATCTGTTCATCTTGTGCCACAGGGCCAGACAATCATAGGAATTTGTAATACATAAATATGTAATTTATTTTTTTATATTCTCTCCTTTTGTATGAACTGTTGTGTGAATCTGATACCCTCCCCATACATCACAGAGAAGTCAATAATAATAAACAAGACTGATAAACAGTCACTTTTTGCTTTGCTTTTGCTATGGCCTGAATATATTTTTTGACTGACACAGGCAGACTGACGTCGTCAGCGGGTCCCTGTGCAGACACTATCAGCGAACCCGTACATAAACGACTACATTCTAACAGCTGCGGCTCAGCTCCCAGACGACCATAGTATGCCAGGTGGGTGGTCCTTTGGCAAGCGAGTGTAACACGACAGTGCGCGCAGCGGCCACCAGGGGGCACTCTGTCTGCCACCCTCACAATGGAACCTCCATGTGGGATCGCTCATTCCTGGCGCGACAAGTCCAAATCAGGTGCTAGCGTGGGCTAGCCAAGGGAATCGGCTCTGCCAGGTAATGGGATAATATTTGGGTGCCGTCTACACGTTGTTTACAGTGGAGGAAAAACAGTAATGAGTGATCATTATGGAGACATGACTTTGCAGCCCCCCCCCACAGATAACTACAAAATAATTTATACAGAATTTCTCATTTAGAAAATTGGATTCGTCTTGGAGGGTGCCTGCGAGGGGGCTTAATTAAACGACACCTGATTAAAGAGTAATTACCTCCACATCTTCACAAGCTACAACAGTTGGCCGGAATGAGGTAAATATTAAATGTTTGATCCTTAACTGAATTAATTTCCACTTTGCGGTGTTAACCTTAGTATTTCACGCTCGGCTGCGTGGCTTCAGAGACCACCTCCATCTGAAGCCTTGGAATGAAACAGAAAATGGCACGTTACCTACATATTAACTGCATTTGTTTGCGAATTTGGAAATGCTCATGCGGACCGTGTAAATTTTTTTGGGGGGGGACACGGCTATTGCTAAAAAAAAATCTTTTTCGTTCTTCTTGATAAAATGAATACAATAATGTTTTTGACAGCGTTTTGGCCCCTTCAGATTGAGCTGCTAAGGTGCCAGGCAGTGCAGCTGGGCTCTGTATGACAGCTCCTGAGTTTTTTTATTATTAAAGTGACTTTTCTCCTCACTGCGCATTCACGAGGACAAAAAACAGCAATCTGTGTCTGCAAGGAACAGAGGACCTAAGACTGGGGAGGGGGGCGTATTTCATCATAAGAACAGGCATGGGGTGTAACCCTCCCTGGCCTTTAACACTCAAAGGAGTTTAACAAAAACTCCTTTGAGAGCCTTTTCTGCAGGAACTGATCTATCCAGGCAGATCTTTAACACTGCTAATTACCTCTTAAACCCATTCCAAGCAAAATTCTTTACCAGGAATCTTGGCATTCTCTGTTTTTGTATTATATGAAGACTTCATTTATTTTAGGAGCTCAGATTTTATTTTATCGCCAGGAAGACCTGTGCAAAATGTTGAGCTCAGGGGTGTGATTGTTCACTTGGGTAGGCAGCTCCATGGGTTTGGATGAGCAAAAATAGTATGTCAGGCACAGGATTTTTGCCACTAACAATTGGGCTTTGACAGTTAAGGGGAGTCTTTCTGTGTTTCCTAGGTAAGCCCCTGTTTTTCACAAAAAAAAACGAAATGTGGCAGATTAAAGAGACATTCCTCTGTAATGACCTGACTAACGGGACAAAGCAAACAGTGTCCCGTCAGCCTGGTCCATGCAGCTACATGAAATTGAGTCAAAAACCCAAGGAATCTGATTTTCTTCAGACACTGTAAGAGTAAAACTATTTATTCAGCCAGAGGGGTCCGTCAACGATCTGCATAAATTGACTCCCACCAACTCAAAAGAGGGACTCTGTAAATGTCAATGGTACCATCAACGGTGCAGTGTGCAGGTGCGATAAACCACTATCACGTGATGGACGACGGTACATGGGTACCTGGACCCTTAATATTCCCTGTGTGTGACAGAAGTCCTTTTCTTCGTCAGGAAAGTGCCTCGATAATAAGGGGACAGTGTGATCCTCTCCAAAATGCTAATTCCCCCCGGGACCGTGGAGAGGAATATCCAACTGGCACGCATGCACCTGCGAAGACGGCGAGCCCAGGCTTGCAGTTAATTAGGTGTCTGTCTGCACAGGCTGCCATTGCGTCTGAAGCGGGGGGGCCAGTGAGGCAGGGTGCCCCCTCTTTCGGGAGTCTCGGCACGAGAAGGCGACGGGCAAAGAGGTGGAATCGCGCAGCAGAGGCGCAGCTTGGCCGCCATTGTGTCGGGGGACGCGTTTCATGCAAGCTGGGGTGTTAAACGCGCCGTAGCACTTTGTTCAACAACAAAGTTTTCTCGTTTGTATGCTTAAGTTTTGTTTGAATTTAGTTTTGAGAGTTTTTCCTCAGTTAATTACTTTGTCTTCGTTATTGTAGGTCTGTTCTTGCTATATTTTTCTTGGTTTAAGTCTTGTGTGTGATTTTCTGGAAATGCCATGGTATTTGACGCACTGCACTGGGGATGTTATTCTTTGTAACTAACAGGTGTGAGCTATTCTCTGTACCACTCCGCTACCCGAGCTCCCTGCTGAAAGTATACAATCATTTTTTTTTTGTATTTCCACTCATGACTTTATTATAACCTGCTTTCTCCGGCACCGTGAACACAGTGTGCTAGCATCTTGTCTGGAGAAGTATTTCATTGCATAAATATTTTTTGACAAAGTGCTTTTGCCTTGGATGGGCTACACAGTGGCTCTTGGGGTAGTACTGTGGTCTTGCACCTCCAGAAATGGGAGTTTGAGCCCCACCCCCATGTATGTGTATGTGGAGATTGCACGGTCTCATTGTGCCATGTGGGTTTCCACCTGCAGTCCATGGTCATGCTGTTAGGCTAACTGATATCTCTAAATTGTCCCTATTGCATGCATGCAGGTATCTGCCTTGGGCGGACTGTCACACCGTTCAGGGCGTACCCCAGGCTTGTGCCTTATACTGCTGGGGATAGACTCCAGGCCCAGTGTGACCCTGACCAGGAAAAGTGATTACAAAGACAGATGATCATACATTGGCCATTGCAGTTATGCCTCTGCAGCATATTCAGACCATTAACCATAAACCATCCCACTATCGGAACTTTTCCTCCAGGCCACAAGGGGCAGAGCATTTCACCTCTGCTCCATGCCAGGTGCCTGTCAGGCCAGGGCCAGCATTAATTAGGCCTCAGTGGGATCCTTTTTGAACACTATGCAATAATGTATACAGTGAATCCTGAGTTCCTATTACCTGACTCCTCCCCAATCAATTCTGTGTCTATTACCATGATTTATTTGGCATGCCAGCATCTCGTATGTTACGTGTGTCCCCTGCCATGCCCCATGCTTCAGTGCCCTGGGATTCCACTCTGCGACTGGCTCCAGATCTGTCACGCATCTTTAAGTCCCGGTAGTGGGTTGGTGCTGGAGATAAATAGCTAGGAAAACAGCTACCACTAATACAAACAGAATGCTAGCCCCACCTAGAGGCCAGCGGCGTTACCTGGGCAACCGAAACGATTATAAAAAAACAGCTTATGTTCTGACCGTATTTTTGTCATTTATTTCAGAAGCATTATTTTAGTTTTCACAAAAACTTCCAATTCTTTATTTTTTTTCTGTAAATAATAATAACACTGGTAATCAGGATACACATTTATTTTAAAATATATATTTAAGGTGTACTTTCTGGCATATAAATGCTAAGTGCAGATGATTTGTTTGCCTAATGAATGCGAGAGCGTTGCATAGCACATTAAAGCCTGATACATCCTGCCACACTCGGTCGCTCTCTGATGAGTCACACAATAAGAATACAGGAAATCTCCACAGCTCTGTTCCATTTCAGAAGAACCGGGCATTTTCCACTTAGTGGTAATTTGACATTTTAGAACCCCGTTCTGATATGGGGGTATCTAAATAATCAGAGAAATTTAGCTTGGAAAGACGTGCACGTGGAATTTTCTAGGCACATCGCTTTAATGCATCAAATATTGTTCAATTTACAACTCCTCGGCATCTGATTCATAAATATGCAGCAGAGCAGGGCAAACAGATTCCGAGCGCCAGAGCGCCCCCTGGATAATACAAGCAGCATGGCGGCCGTTACTCACTGGGGCCATGCTGTCGCGAAAAAATCACGCACAATGCAAGATGTTCAATAAGGTTTCAGGAATTAAGGCAATGATTTTACACTGAAAGCTAAAGCTCTTAAAAATATCGATTCATCTTTCCTAACTGCTTATCCAGTACAGGTTCTGGTTCCTTGTTGTACCTTGGATTCTTAATGTGACCTGTGGGCATGATTTGTTAATAGACCTCCTGTAAGCTAGGAAAGAGCTGACATTTAGAAAAGAGCACATGCTTTTACATCGCCTGCCCTCGGCTCCTCTTAAGGCGAAGTATGAGTCGTTTGACAACAGCGTAGTTTCTAAAAACGTATACAGTTTAGGGTTTGTTTTGTGTTCACAGCGCTGTTGGATGGGGGAATATCAGGGCAAGGCCTCAGAGTCGAGCATCATCAAAGTGGGGAAGGAGCAGAACCAGGGATTCAGCCATTCTGCTTTGGCGTGTCTGGCAATCCTGCATCCCCCTGCAACCCGCTACACAGACAAACAGAAACAGATGAATAAACAGAGACACGGGGGGGGGTTTAATAAGTCATTTAACACGGCCGCATGACTGCTGTCACTGGGCACTAGCAGGAATTCAATCTGTTCCACTTCCACTAGACTGTTTATTTGCTCAACTTCGTTACAAGGAAGTAAAGTTGATCAACATACAACCGGCAACCATGCTGGACATGGACTATTAACACAAGCCTCTAAGACCCCAACGCGTCACCAAGCTCAGGTGGAAACAGTCTCTCCAGGGTGAAAACCATGACTTTTAATAAGGAATGTAATTGGATTGATCCAAAAAGGCCACAAAATGCACCATTCGGGAAAATCCTTTCCAGGGTAATGAACAGAATTGATCGTATGCTGATGCCTGAATTAATTCCAAATTTGACTTCACTGTAATTGCTTATTAACTGCTACCACACATAGACGGTCGCTTTTAAGTGCGTATTTATCTGACGAGTCGACAGACAGATTTTTTATCATAGCAGAAGTTCATTCTTTGGTTCTTGTGTAATAAATTCATAGCTCACATTTGAAATGGACTGCATCACACCATGAAAAGTGAAAAACATTGAATTCAGCAAATGATACATATATTTCATTTGTAGCTCATTTCTGGAAGACGTGCCCATGCTGCCTCCCAGTTCTGACTGATGAGCTCAATTTTCAACTCAGAAATTGCAATTTTTGCTAATCCAAACAAAATAAGTGAGAGAAGAATGAGCTCAAATGGCGAATTCCTCTCCTGCTAAAATGCTCAAGTTCTGCAGATACTAATGGCATTTAAAAGGCAGTTTTACATCTATGAAGTCCTGCTTGAATTTTTATCACACCGGTATTACTAAAGCAAGTAACCTGTGAAAGAGGAGAAGCAATCAGAATAACAACAGTAGATCACACAACTCTCCAGCAACACTTCCCCCGTAATAAGATCTAAATACAACTGCATGTACCAAACCTTACGAAATCAGTAGTATCTGTAGTATCTGTACAAGGTAAAGTTATGTGGTGACAAAGGAAGACAGTGTAAAATCTTTCAGTGTTGCTTTGGCTGACATGCCTCTTCAGCATTCCATAGAGGTTGGGGGCAGTGCCTTTGGATTGGCAGACTGGGGTGGTATTCCCCATCTTTAAGAATGGGAGTAGGAGGATGTGTAGTAGGACTTCAGAGGGATCACACTCCTCAGCCTTCCTGGGAAGGTGCCAGGGTACTTGAGAGGAAGGTCCATTCGGTGGTCGAACCTCAGATCCTGGGGGAACAATGCAGAATACGTCCTGGTTGTGGAACACTGGACCATCTCTTCACCCTCACAAGGATACTGGAGGGTTTGTGGGATTTTGACCAACCAGTATACATATATTCTGTGGACTTGGAAAAGGTATACACCCATGTCCCTCGGGGAGTCCTTTGGGGGTGCTTTGGGAGTATGAGATGAGGGATCCGTTGCGGCAAGCCATCAGGTCCTTGCATAAGACTGATTTGCATTGCCAGCAGTAAGATAGACTCATTCCCGGTGGGTGCTGGACTCCTCGAGGACTGCCCTATGTCACCGAATCTCTTCATGTGATCTGCAGCATGCACTGGGATGGTTTGCAGCTGAGTGTGAAGGGGCTGGGATGAGGATCAGCACCTCCAAGTCTATAGCTATTGTTCTCGACCAGAAAAGGGTGGATTGCCTTCTCCTGGTGGGGGATAAGTTACTGTCTCAAGAGGAGTTTAAGTATCTCAGGCTCTTGGAAGATTGATAGGGGGATCGGTGCAGCTTCGCAGCAATGTGAATGCTGTACCATTCAGTAGTGAAGAGGGAGCTGAGTGGGAAAGCAAAGCGATTGATTTACCAGTCGATCTACGTTCCTACTTTCACCTATGGTCATGAGCTTTGGGTAGTGACCGAAAGAATGAGATTGTGGATACAAGTGGTAGAAATGAGTTTCCTTCATAGGGTGTCTGGGCTCAACCTTATAAATTGAGTGAGGAGCTCGGACATCCAGGAAGAGCTTAAAGTAGAGCCGTCACTCCTCTGCTTCGAAAGGAGGTAATTGAGGTGGTTCTGGTATTACTCTAGAATGCCTCCAGGTCACCTCCCTGGGGAGGTGCTTTGGGTATGTCCAAGCGGGTGAAGGGCAGGGCAGACCCAGGGCACGCTGGAGAGATTATGTCTCTCAGCTGGCCTGGTAACACCTTGGTATTCCCCCGGAGATGCTGGAGGAGGGGGCTGGAGAGAGAATGGTCTGGGCATCCCTGCTTAGAATGATGCGCCCGCGACCTGACCCCGAATAAGTAGTGAATAATGGATGCATAGATGGATCTGGGCAGTGCGTTTTTCTAGAACAGAAGTGTGCGATGCACTCTGGTGACCTGGTATTAGGATGGTGCAGAGATAACCTGTTGCTAAGAGACCCCAGTGAGGTCCAGGTTGCCAGTCGGCAGGGAGACGAGACCACAGGGCTGGAATACGGTTATTTGTGAGTAATTTTCTGGAGATGTCTGAGAGAGCTGGGCACGTGCACAAGTTGCACGCGCATATGGATCTCTGAACTAATGATTCTTCTGTTCCTGCCAAAGATGCCACTTTTTTGGCTGTTAGCGGACAGAAAGATCTGCTCTCTTTTCCTGGCAGAGCAAAATACAAATAAAAATCATCAGATTATTGAGAAGGCACCCTCTTCTCTCCATGGTTACGGATGGAAAGAACAAACCAGTCATTGCAATGACTTCTTAGGGAGATGGTGTGCGAACAGCACTTAATCAACATGTGAAAGGTGTTTGCATTGATGAACACCAATGCGGCACGCTATAATCAGGCAATGTACATGCAGCGTTAATAAGATGGCGATGGTCTGGAAGGTCTGTTGGTAGATTTGAGGACTTACATTGACTTACAATAGCAGTCAAAGCCCCAAAGGCACCGCAAACAGAAGAGAAAAGGTACAGAATTACTATTAATTAAGGAAAATTAAAGAATGAAATGACCATCACCAATGTAATAATAACCAGGAATAAATAATCTTGGAATTCTATTATTTAAAGACACCCGGTATACTTGTGAAAGTTGCTGCTGTCAGCGTCGTAGGTCCGAGGTATTACGTATCAGCAAAGATACTCATCGCCTAGGCCATAAACTGTCCCGGGGGCTGCACACAGGAAGGCACCCCCGGGGCCTTTCGGCCGGACTGAGGCGGCCATGAGAAGCTTCTACCCTCAGGCCATTAGGACCATTAACACCATCAACTGAATTTCATTTGTCACGCCCTGCCCGTTCGATCCTCCTGTGTGCCACGCCCCCTCGTTACCCTCGTGTGAATCCTAGTGTTTTACCGGCTGTGTCTCATTGTGTATCAGTGATCTGGTGTATTTAGTCGGCGTTCAAGTCCGTTTCCCCAGTCCGGTCATTAATGTCATTCGTCATTCCGTCCTGTCGCTGAATAAACCTCCGTCTCCCCTTTGATCACTCCGGTTCCTGCTCCTGCACCCGGCACTCCCGATCCATGACATCTTTACTTTTTAATATATTTGCAGTACTCTGTTAAATTAAGTTATTTAATTTTGTTATCCTTCTACCTTGCTCACTGCACAGTCTGGAGTAGCAGCATTTTCATTTCACTGCTGGTGTATCCCCTTATCATCCATCCATCCATCCATCCATCCATCCATCCATCCACCCATCCAACCATCTCTTTTCTGTACCTGCTAGTCCTATTCAGGGTCTGGAGCCTATTCCAGAGGCTATGGGCACAGGGCAGGGAACCCATCGCATGGCACACTCACACACCAGTCACTCACACAGGCACTCCTACAGGCAATTTGGTAACTCCAATTAACATCAAGTGTTTTTGGACTGTTGGGGGAAACCAGAGTATCCGGAGGAAACTCCACGGTGACACAGGGAGAGCATGCAAACTCCACACACATGGAGCCATGGTGGAGACTCTAACCCTGATCCCAGAGGTGTGAGGCTCTATCCATTTCACCCCAAGCCATCTCAGTGTGGTTACGGCTTGGTGATTGCACATTCATCTCTTTCCTGTGTCTGACTCCAGCTCCAGGTAACTTTGACAGGGTATTTATAGCAAGAGCATAGCTTGAAGTTCAATCAAAAATGACAAAATTCAGGGCATTCAGAAACTTTCAGCTGCCGGTGTGCAGTCTCTCCTGCATGCAGAATCCCCTGTGTGTGTAGCTATGGGCACTTCCAGCTGCCGTGGCCCGTTGCTGCTGCTGATCCCTCGTCACCGTTTGGCAGGACACCCCAACCGCGCCTCTCTGCGCCACATCTAATGAGATTTCCTGTCGTGTGAAATTACTGATTTTGTACCTTTGGATCCCGGATCGCGCATGTGCTAAATACCCCCCCATTCATTGCTAACGCGGTGAAAGAGACAGCCACCCGTGAATGTGGCTGGCTCCCCAACAAACAGCCGCTAGATCTGCGTGTCGGCTGCTATGTACAGGCAGCCCTCGACATACATACAACTGACTTAAGTAAATCTAGATTTCTGCAAAAAATACCCGAGATACAGTTTACAGAAGCACTAAGGCAAAAAAGGCGACATAAATAAATTTACATTATCTTTATTTAATACGTGTTCTTTAGAATGTATTACTGGTATTTTTAGCTTTGGTGATTTTGCTATAAGGTGTCTCGAATGATATGGGAAGGTAAATATGAACTTTGCACTAAGTAAGGGATTGTAGAAAGGACTACTTCCCTGTGTTGAGAACTGCCTGTATTCTTTTGGACCTGATATTGCAGTCTGTGAAGACCAGATTCATGTCGAGGGGCCGTGATGATGAATCGGTCTGCTTGCAGCACTTGTTATGGAGTGAGGCTGCGTGGGTATGTCCAGCTCACTCATTTGCCCTTTGACTGGATTCCCTCCCACTGCTCTCAGCTGGATTTGACATCGCCAGTCACATCATCATTGCCCTGAGATCATAACATCGTTATCCCAGTCGCGGAGCCTACATCGCTCACCCAGCCCGATTCATGGCCTCTCTGCTTCCTGTCCATTTTCCCAGGACAGCTCGATATCTTGCAACGGGCCGGCCTATCAGGTTGCATCACATGCCTCCCCCGCCCAGGAGGTCACACATGAGTGTCACCTATCAACTTGCCGGGGGGGACCTCGGGAAAGTCAGCTCGCAGATGTGCTGGAGGCTCCACCATAAGAGATTGTGAAAAACAAACACGGCCCCATTCCCTCCGACCAGATGGCCGTGTTTACTGCAGTGAAAACACTCGCGGTTTGTCATTGGCCAGAGGCGTATTTACATACGAATTTCCCAGCACTGGCACAACACGTAGAGAGAAATATAGATGGATGAGGAGGAAAGGGCAGGAAGGCCAACTGCCCGAGAATCCCACAGAGTTCAGCTTCAAAAAGCACATCCCGTTTGGACCTGCATTATTTATGCTATGTGTTGTTTTTATGGCTGCCTAATTCTCTTATCCTTGGCACAAGAGGGGGAAGACGAATGCACACGCACAAAAACACCCACTGCCTGGCCGAACTGCTCACTCAGGCACAGCAAGAGGGTGGACAGAGCGGAGGAATTCCTGTCCGGCCATTTGCACTACATAATGCTGCCATAGGGACTCTAAGTGCACCTCAAGCCAAGCTACAGATTTCCAATGGAGGCTGGTTTAACTCTTATATGGTCTTATGACTTCAAATCACAGCAGAGTCCTTCTGAAACTTTAAGATATAAGAGTGTTCCTTTTACCTCCATACTGCAGGTTAGTCTGATGATAACTGATATTAAGGGAGGGCTGATCTGGGGATGTTGTGATTAAGGATGATGTAGCCTTGAGGTTGTTGGGTCGGATACCAGGAAGGACTCTTATTAAGTACGTTTTTACAAAGTCTGTCTATCCAACCATCTGTCCATCCAGCTGCTTGTCCTGGTCAGGATCACAGATTTGTGCAAATTCGTTTTCCTGAATTGCTCCAGTAAAAAATTTAGTTGTGTTATTTTGTAAATCACTTTGGATAAAAGTGTGAACTATACCCACACATTTATATACATCCATAACACCCCACAGAAAAAACCAAACACCTTCCTGGAAAATCACAATACAGGTGGTTTTACTAGTGATCCTAAATCTCCGCAAAGTCCAAATGACCAGAATTAATCATCTGATATAAGTACTTTCTCATTCATGTAAAGTAATTCAAGTAAATCGTGGCATTTCTACTGTGCATGACCCTCAATGTGGCAATGCCTGTTCTGACCATCCATGCTCTCTGCCTTCCCACATGTCCAGATGGTGCCTGCAGTGGGCACTGTCTGAGCTGGAGTCCTGGTTCAGACCCACGGAAGGGTGACATTGTGGATGTGACTTATGACCTGTAACATCATGGATGCAGCCTCCAATCTGCCACCCTACACAGGCCGGCATGAAGAACTGACTCATTGATGGACTTTGGCTTTGCCCTAAACCAAAACCTTCACCTTGCTTTTAGCAAGCAGGCCCACTGTTGTTAATTGCCTTTCTTTCTTTCATTTGTTTGACTTTCACTCTCTCTGTTTTGCATTATTCTTTCTTAAAGATGTTGTAATGTATCATACCAAACCCATTTAAAGTACCACAGGGTGAAAACATGTCTGCTGGTCCCCAAAGACCAGACCAAGGAACACTGCTATGCAGTAATACATTTCATACAGTTTAGGGAATGTTTGAAATCTCTTTTCACATCACTGTAAGGGTTCCTCTGGATACTGTGGTTACCTCCTCACAGTCCATAAACATGCTGAGGTTAATTGGAGTTCCCAAATTGCCAGTAGGAGTGACTGGAGTGTGAGGGATGTTCCCTGCCTTGTGTCCGTAGTCTCTGCGTAGGACACCTGACCATGAATAGGACAAGTGGTGACAGAAAATGGATGGGTGGTACAGGAACAGGGCACACACTAGTCAGCAGCTCTCCTGACAACATGACCTAGCATAGGTGAGAGCCATTATAAAGTTTAATATTTTATTCTTTGCTACTGTGAATATCAGACAGCCTCCCGTACTGTAGATGGAACAACCACATAGCGCAGAAAGAACAGAATCTGTCCCCCCCGTCTGTTCCACACTGTGCACCAGAATACCTCATTTGCCAGGATGATTTAAAAATAATTTCGTTGTCTACACCTCCATCTCCCCCCACATAACCTCACTGGCAGAAGCAATCAGGCACTAGCCTCCAAGACTCCATAAAAAAGTAAGATGGTAAAAAACAGGGGGTCTTTTCTTTGCAGGACAATTAAATTTGCACCAGAACTTCGGTTTGCCATGACACATGGTGATACAACGCATCCGTCTTTCAACCTTTCGTGTTGGTCAGCATCGGGGGGCGAGGTGGGGGAGACGGCAGCATAGCAAAGTGCTGCCATGGAATGTGACCGGGGCTTATACACTGTAATTCACTGCGGCTCAACTGGTGGGTCGTGACCCAAAAATGGGTTGTAGGACCATTTTCACTGGTTTGTGCAGTGCAATGTGGTTAATTTGAAAATTTATTTTACTTTTTTTTTTGTGAATGTAGGCATTATGCAATTGTTAGTGCACTGTTTTATTTACAATTACTGCACAATTTTTTATAAATTTGGTTCAAAAGTCTTTCAAAATTTCACGACTAAGCAAAGAATGTGGGACCTGAGAATAAGCCAGCTGAGAACCACTGTTTAAAAGTAATGTATTAAAAAATAAATTAAAAGCCTGATGCTGGTGGTAAGTAATATCATAAAATATCTAATTATTAATAAAACTAATATCTAGGCTTTTTTACAGCATGCACTCAAAAACAAAAATATTGACATTAATTCAAGCTTATATGTCTATGTTTTGTGTGGCATAATTTTTGCTTAGCTATATACCGAAAGGTTCAGATTGTGTTTATTACTGCAGCTCCATCACGCTGCCTCTGTGGTAGCGCCCTCTAGTGTTTACCTTGCAGACACACACACACACACACACACACACACACACAACCAAGTTAGGTCCAGGAGCACCAGGGAGATGCAGGACTGGTGGCTCAGCATGGCTCACGTGCCGTCCTCCATGAGAGCACGTAGGCAGGGTGTTACTAAGCCGCGATAGAGTTGCTGTTTACCACGGTAATGTTGAGTAAACAAGTGTCCTACTGCATATGACAAAAAGACCAGTGAAACTCTAATAAAACTCAGTGACGCTCTCACGGTCACAGAGGCCCGCAACAGGCCGTAGGGGTGCATCTGTAACAAAAATAATGATTGATTTCCCACAGTTATAGCCTTTGAGCAGCATTAAGTTGGACTCCCATAGACTCTCAGGTGTTTTTGTTGAGGAAGAGGAAGGCTGCTCTTGTGATAATGACCGGCCCTGAATATTCATGCATGTGCCGCTGTTTTCTGTCAACAATGCGGCTCCTCTGGAGCTCCAGAAGGAACTGATAGCAGGGATAGGTTATGCGCCGGCTGGCAGCGCTCAGAAATCGGTAGAAGGAGCAAAGAGTGATGGGGAGTGAGAGGAACCAGACACTGAGAACGGGGGTGAAAAACAGGACCACGAAAAAAACATAACTGCTCAATTCACACGCCTACTCCTGTTCACACGTTTTTTATTTTTAAAAGGAAATAATAACCTGTGCCTGTTATTCTAGAATGTTCTGCTTCTCTGGTCCTTCTCATTGTGCGGCTTAAAGCACCAGCTTTGTCAAAATGGGTGAATTCTTGATTTCAAGAAATGAGGACTGGTGATGATTTGATTTGCTAATAAAAATTTGTTTGGTTTTTCTTGGGGGTAAATTTATTAACATCTCAGTTGCTATTTGGATACTGGCTGTAGAAACTGCTGGAAGGATTGAGCATGTCCCTGCTGCCAGTGCTTAATGTAAGGGGGGGGGCCCCTGCCGCCAGTGCTTAATGTAAGGGGGGGGCCCTGCTGCCAGTGCTCAATGTAAGGGGGGGGCCCT
>JAODKM010000001.1:4495482-4519726 GCA_026780845.1 Petrocephalus sullivani | reverse complement strand
GCTTAAGGTAAGGGGGGGTCCCTGCTGCCAGTGCTTATTGTAAGGGGGGGTCCCTGCTGCCAGTGCTTAATGTAAGGGGGGGTCCCTGCTGCCAGTGCTTAATGTAAGGGGGGGTCCCTGCTGCCAGTGCTTAATGTAAGGGGGGTTGGTCACATTTGAAATGGATAGTGACTCTGAAGCAAATATCTCACTATTATAAGTGAGGTTGTGAAAATATCCCTGACTAGGTGGACGTGCAGGATGAGGCCGCCTCTCACATGAATAGTAATGCAAGGAGGAAGCACTCTGGCAGCAGAGCTGCTTCACCGTCGTACAGATGAAGCCACTCATTTTGATGGTTTGAGGTCAGCCATCATGGAAGTACGGAACAGCAGAAAAATGTAAAATCTTATGCCAACTCCTTCAAAACCTGATCCACATTCTCATTACATTTTTAATTTTACCTTTATTTTTAATTAGCAGATGTTTTTATCCAAAGGGACGTTCAAGTGAGGCAAATAGCACATCACAAGCATATGGCTGTCAAGCAGGTCGGCTAGGCATAAGTGTAGCTTGGCTGAGCTTCCAGTGAATGTCCAGGTACAAGTGTCAGGAATGACACTACCAAACAAAGCAAGACCTTAATAAGACTGCTATTCAATGAACAGAAAGTGCACAAGGAGGGGTGTAGACTGGAACAGGTATTCTTGGAACAAGTCTTGAGGCACTTGGCATTTCCCTGACTAATGGTAAGGCACGAGAGAGTGCGGATTTGAAGGTCTTTGTGAAACTTGAGAGGACTGTAATTCTACTACCCAGCGACACCTTATCGTCACTTCCCTCTGCCATGCCTCGTTCCAGAGGTGACGTGTCACCCATGTGTCCCGCCCCATTATGTCAGCCTAATGATACCTCACATCATGAAAAGGAAGGAACCTTAACATCTGAGATGACAGATGATGGCTGAAAGAAGCACATTAACACTCTCATGTATTTACATAGTCTGACGGAATGGATGTGAATTTGTCATCTTGCCTTCAGAAATTAAGTACATGAGATCATTTTTTATGGACCCCATGTTAAGAACAATACTGTTGTTTATGCCCCATAATCCTAACAGTGCCCTAATCTTGTGTGAGTTTGGTATAACCACTTAATGAGAGTCACGCGGCAGGGGACAAAGGACTCAGGAGCAGACGTCTGGGAAAAAAACTAAAGGGGATTTATTAAGAATCAAATTAAACAGAACAGACCTGGGGTTGGAAACAAACGGGACCATTGGGGGCCAAAACAGTATAGCAGCATTAATGACACGACTGGGACACACAGGACTGGGAAACACTTTTATACAAGACTAACAAGGGAGCGAACGAAAGGCAGCTGGAGTGAGTAACACACGGGGCATGGAATGAAAGGCAAGACGAGCGCGTAACAGGCGTGGCTCATTAGGACCACACTAGGGCGATAACAGCAGGGCCTAACAGGCAGAGAAGGTGATATTTTGTAATACATTGAAGAATAACACAGGTTTTTTGGCCTCTGAGGCAAGCAGGTCTTGATGCTGAACTTTATAAAGGAAATATCTGTCACAGCAAATACCAGTTCCGGAGTCTGATGTAGCATGAGAGAAATAAGATGAGCTTGTCCTCTTGGGACTGGGAGACCAAAATGAATAAAGGTGAATCCTACAGGCTGTCAATGCAGAATTGTAACGGGAGAACAATTGAGTTTTCTGCAAGAGGAACCGCTCTGAATCAGATTTATAGATCAGCCAGGCTGGTTAAGCGCAGCCTCCGGTCAATTTGCTGAAATCAGTATTTATTCTTCCTGCTTTTCCGGGGAAAAGGATTATAAGTCCTGTTCGCTTCCAATTAGATGCTAGAAGTACAAATTTACCCAGTGCTGTTGAAGAGAACATTTGTATAGTGGCAGAAAAAAACTTCTCAAACTCCATAGACGAGATTTGCTGATGGTCGCAATCTTATAGTCCGTTATGCCACAACAAATGAGGCTCCCAGTTAATCCAGAGGAACCACTTTGCTTTCTGCTCACCTGTCAGGGGGGCCCAGTCGATGTGAGGCAGCCTCCATACTAAACAGACCTCCAGTTGCTTTCATTTTCTTGTGGGCCCTGCGTAATTGGGACCTGGCTTTTTAGCTGGGCATATCTCTTTCCAATCCACCTGCTTTTTTAAAGATCCTTAACAGAAACATTGTTTGATAGTTGTCACAGAGCAAGTGGGCATTATTATTTTCAGAGTGTTCCTGTTAGATTATTCAAGCAGAATCTAGACCTTACCTTATTTTGCGAGAATTTTTCTGCTTATAGATAATGATTCATCTATCCATTTTCTGTAACCGCTAGTCCTATTCAGGGCCGCGGGGGGTCCAGAGCTTATCCCAGAGGCCACAGGTGCAAGGAAGGAAACAGCTCAGGATGAGTCACCACCCCATCACAGGGCACACTCACACATCCCTACGGGCAATTTGGCAGCTCCAGTTAACCTCAGCATGTTTCTGGACCGTGGGGGGGAAACTGGAGTAGCCAGAGGAAACTCCATGACGACATGGGGAGAACATGCAAACTGCACACACATGGAGCCATGGCAGAGACTTGAACACAGGTCACAGAGGTGTGAGGCAACAGTGTTAACCAGTGCTTGAAATACAGATGGATGATTATTATTATTCCCCCAAACAATGTTTTTATTATTAAATAGTCCAACACTGTAACACTGCCCCTGATTGGACTGTTCAGGGCCTGATTAATCTCCTTTGTAGCTAAACTCACCATGGACTCAGGCACAGTCTCACCATGCGACCCCCTGTCAGAAATGGAGCAGTGTGGGGTGGCCGTGGAGGGCAGGCCATTGGGAGCGGCGTCTAAGCCTCTCTACTCCTATGATGAGCACTGGCAGAGACTCCGCTCTACCGGGGTGCCCCTAGGGGGCCAGGCTGCCGGTATGGTGCAATTACTCACCACCACTCATTCGTTCACTGAATAACCCATTCGCCCCATGCCCCAGGAGCCTCTTAAACGGCCTGTAATGTCACGATGTATCACAATAGTTAAGCTCGCTCACCCTTTCAGCCCCTGCCTGGTGCCATCTGCTCCCCCCAACCCATAAATGAGCTTCCGGAGATTTCCGGTGGGTGGCATTAGAGGGTCTCCGAGGGTCGGGTTAGTTCACCACCAATGCCGCGCTTTGAAAATGGTGCCCCATGGGCAAAGATATTTTTAAAGGGATGGTTTTAACTGGAAGGTTTTTGTCAATTTCGTGGTGTTACATCAGATATACCTAGTTCATGGGGTGAAGTCAGGGGTGCCACCAAGGATGCTGGGCTCCATGATAGCATATCATATTGGACCCCAAACCCAAATTATGTTCCAGATTTTTAGGGCCCTCGGTACCATCCTAACTTTCGCCCAGTGACGGAACCCATGGGTAAAGTACCTAGAGGCCTTAGTTGGTGCAATAATACAGATCCAGGCACCCGCCAGGGGCCACGAATGAGGCTCTGCACTCACACTAGCTCATTATAGCGCAAAGGCCAGATCAGTAACACGGCTCTTGTTACGGAGTGACTCTGTCCTGATGGTATCACCCCCATCTCCAATCCATCAAGCCTTACTGCGAAGGTCTGGCTGTCGTAGAGTGAGCACAGCCTTGCTGATTTCCAGATGATGGCAGGGCACCATGGGGTTAGTCTTTAATCTCTTAGTCTTTAAGATGTAAATGGAAAACAAGTAGCCAATCACAGGCAGCTGTGGTAACATAACTCTTTGCTGGTAACAAGACATACATCTACTCATCCTTCCAACCCTGAGTGTGAATACAGGTTAACCTCTTTGGATGTCCAAATGATTACATGTGGAGTCTAAACGGACCTTATAGACTTGGTAGCTGAGATGGCCAACCTTATCCTTTGAAATCCCACTAAATGCCAGATCAAACGATCATCTTAAACTGGAAATTTTGTATTCCTGTAGAAATTGAAGGCCACTGATACTCCCGCCTACCTGGAGTCTTGGAGTCTGTCAATGCAACTGAAAACCGGTGCTTCAGTTCATTGGCATTTGATATTAAATATAACCTTGGGTGAAGCAAGACGCCTCGCATCCTGCAGGATCATCAGGGTATTCGATTTTGCAGATAGATGGAAAGACACCGATTGTGGCTAGCAGCCACCACTGCCCACATACCTCATAATGCTCCTCAATGATTCTATTTTCCACAAGCAGAACAGTGAACTTTGGATCAATTAAAATCGAACATTTTGTGAATGTTTTCCAGATAAAGTACAGTATAGTTCCGCTATAAAACAGAACGGATGTATCTATTTATGTACGCAGTATATAAGATTCTTCCAGAAGTACAATTTTAAACACATTTTATAACCATTTGTTTTATTTGTTTGTGGAGGTCAATTAAGTATTGAAAATTCCTTACAGGAAACAGCCTTACTAATGCTACAGAGATTAACTGGGGTGAAGTTGTAGAGCGCATAGTTGATTTTTCAAATGATCACTAATTAATGCAGGCTGAATTCCTTATTTACATTCTGGATGAAGTTGTTTCTTCCTTAAGGATTTATCTTCCACATGAAATTTGCATTTGAAATAAAATGACGCTAAGACTGTGGGCCCTGCTTTAATTTGCACAGTGCTGATGACCAGATGTTGGTAGGGCAGGGGCAGAATTTGGGTGGGGGGGCAAATGACTCTCTGTCCCACACTGTAGGGCACCCCCTGCTGATCTCGAAACCATTCATATAACAATTTTGGTTGCGATATTATAATGTCATAGTACAAATATTTCCGCCGGAATTTGTCCGCGGCCGTATCACTTCCCGTTACTGCAAAGTAGTGTGACATCATCTAGGTTTATATTTGACTGCAAGAAATAAGTCAGCAAATGTGCGGAGAAGATATGGATTTGGTGCAAGTAAATGGAGAGAGAGATTGGAGGGATGGCAGAGGAGTGACTCGACTTTGAATAGAATCAGATTTGTGGTAAAAGGAGGGCATTAAACCCACAAAAGTGGCAGCATTTCAGGATATTGTGTGGGCTCCCATGTGTGTCTCTGATTTTAATGATTGCTTAACCCAAATAGTAACAGCCAGTATTACGTCTATTCATGTTACTAGTTGTATTTAATGGCATTAAAGTGTTATTATAAAACAAGATATTCATATAGTGGGGTCCCTGGGCATTTCTCATTCCCCCCAAGACAAAGCCTCTGCTCTATCCCTGAGGCAGCGGTGTAAACAGGGCTGGAGCCATAGCGGTACTGGGCCCCAGCTCAAAGCTGATTGGCCCCCAGAATGTCTGCTTCTCTGTCAATCACTGATTCAAAACATATCATTGGCTAATGATGGGTTGGCTCCTCAATATGAACTATGGCCCTTTTTACGTAGTAAATGGTATTATTAGGAGCTCTGGTGACTTCTGGCCAAATTCCCTCAGGATAAGTAAAGTTTTTAAGGAAAATCTTATCCGTGGGCTGGTCCCAGTGCAGCCGCGGCAGCTGGGCAGCCACCAGAGGTGTCAGCTGAAAGGAAATATCAGCCATAAACACTTACGTTCTCTACCGACTGAATGTTAGCTTTCCAACACACAACGCTCCAGGCACAGCGAGCGACCAACCAGCAAGCAAGATCAAAGCGGAGAAAAGCCAAACACAGTTTAGCGAAACAGTTTTTTAAAAATCAATAAATCTATATCATAGCTTCCAGAGCTGTTAAAGGGTAGCGCTGAGTGCTGTTTGACACGTTAACTCGAAAACATCTCACACAGCGTCGTCTTTATCATTCAGTTCAGATAACGAGGCCCTATTATAACGAGGGCAGTGATCTGAAACAGTGTGGGGCCTTGTACTTCTGAAACAGGTTCAGGGATCAAAGGAGCCGGAAAGGTCTCTGAGACCTCACTGAGAGACGCGTCTCGCCACAGGCCTGCTAAGGCTTCCATTCAAAGACAGAGATGGTCCTGTGCCTTGTTCCTCCCAACCTTCACCCCGGGAGCAGCATTCCCCAGGGCCGCGAATCGCTGTGGCCTTGGGGGAGGAGCTAGCTAATTTCCAGTCATAACGTGCATATTTTCAAGCCACGCCTTTTTTGACATTTGTACGCTGTAATCACAAATGGAAAAAATTATGGGAATGGCTAAACTTCTTAAATCTGTCCTGCTGATTCATCTACTCCCACCCCGCCACCCCCCATCAACAAGTCTATGACATTTTTTCTTTAATTGTTCATGACCAGTCCACAGTCATCAGATGGTTGGGAAGCCCTTCGTTACTGAGACTATGCTGAACTCTATACTTATATTAATGTACGGTAAGTACAGACATGACAGACATATTAACGATGAGTGCAGTGCATTTAAGACTTCTGCGTTCACATTCTCTGTTGCGTTTTGAGAATGATGATGTGACCCTCAACTGCTTATTATATTAAAGTATGTTGTTTTTGTTTAATCTGGTGTCAGGACTCTATTAATACTTCTAAAAGAAGGTATTACACCTTCAGCAACAAGAATAGGTTTGTGTAGAACCGACAGGTTGTTCTGCAGAAAGCCCCCTAATTCCATCCAGGCCGAATCACTCTTAGCTATTGCCAGGAGCTCTTTCTCAGAGAGATAAAAGGAGCAGCCGAAAAAGGAAGCCCAATTAAAAAAATGAAAAACGAACTGAGATTCAAGTTTGAACAAGACCGACAGACATTATACGCTCATTTCACGGTAGCCTCTGCCTGGCTCTGTTCACTTCCGTACGCTCGTGTTCTCCATGCAAATGAGCCGACTGGTGCCCAGTGGGGGTTGCCGCAGAGACAATAATAAACAGCCCAGAGATGGCTGTCACTGATGGGGGGCAGAATCCTTCAGTCAAAGAGATGAGAAAGGGCCGCTTTCCTGCCGAGGCGGGGGGGAATACACCGTGTAGACAGACCCCAGGGCACGCTATCTTAACAGAGGCAGTGAGCTCTGGGGCACACCTCGGGACCTGAGCGTGATTATAATTAATGCGAGAAAAACCATCACACAGGTTTGAAACGTGATGAGATGTCTGATGGAACAATGGAGGAGCAGTGCAGAAAGGGTCACACGACCGCAGACCCCCACTCTGGGGACAGATGGTTTCCTGTTACATGTCAAGATCATGAATTAAAACCTGCCCAGGGCAGCGTCCCCTCTGAGTGCTGGAGAATTATGGGGTCTGTCAACACGACGATGACAGCGAGCTGACTGATTTCTGTTCAGTTGTTTCTTGTCTTTTTTTTGAGTAACTAACTTAGATAAAGTGGAAAATTGGGAATGACAGATATGATCATCTCAGATATAGCTCACTGAGTGCTAAAGGCTGCTGATCCCACTGGCGATAAATTTACGTAAAATCTATGGCTCATACACTGATGTTTTATCCGTATGGGCACAGTGCTCCACAGCTTTTTAAGGTGCAATTATAAAGTATTGATCAAGTAAAAACAACAATCCCACATTTGTGTAATCCTCCAGAGATCCTCGATGTGAATGAGCCCAGGACTCCGCTTTGTGTGACGGGCTTCTTGGAACGTCTACACCGGCAGATGGAAGCTGAATTCTGGAAGCAGGGCCTGCTGCAGTTTGCATATGTACGATGAGATGAGTTTGGGAGTTTATTTTTCTCTTCACACTTCCTGCTCATCCATCACCTTCCTAACCAGCGGTAGTGATGTCACACTGACGGCGGATCCGAGTTCATTCCCTCACTGAGATTCCTTTGATGTTTGCCGGTGAAAGAGACTCTGGAGAATGATGGTCAGATAATGAGAGGGGACTCTAGGTGCACCTTTCCAGGTGCTGTCACGCCTTCAATCCAACTATGACAGCAAACCTGATCATGGTTTGCTGTCTGAGGTGACAAAATCAAACAAATATCATTTTTCATTAAAGAAAGTTGACTAACCCCTCACCTCCGTTAACTGAAAATGAGTAATTGAGGATTTTCACTTTTAAGACAGTGAAGTCCTCGATGTATCCTGCCGTGGCCAGCAATTACCCGACCTTGTGTCACACGTAACTTTAAACGTCCCTCTGCTTAATGGCCGTGAACATTTCAATCCCATGTCTGCTTTGGTGGGGCACAGTGGGTTTTCTGTGCAAATGCATATATTTATTAATTATTTCCTTTTCTCTTGGTTTGACCTGTCATTCAGCTGTTAAATGTAGGCAGTGTCACAAGAAGCACAATGTGGAAAGACAGGCATAGGTGGAGGTCAAAGGTTAACAGACACACGTAGGGTCTCATCCACTGATCAGCCGCAGAAGAAGCCGTTGCATAGGAAAGAAAAGAGCCACCTGGTTGTTACGAAGACCCAAGAAAAGATATAAAATCGGAAATGTAATCAACATGAAAGAAAATTATCGACCGTAGTCATTCTTCCAGCTTCGGTGTCACCATGGCAACAGCTATACTACAGACGCGACAGACAGGCGAAACTCGTTGGTGTCGGCACAGGAGCGAAATATAACTGTGCTGATTTTGGGAAATACTCTGCGGAGGAAATGTGGGGCTGAGGATCCGAGAACACTTGACCTGATTTTCGAATCCAGGGATATCCCAGAATTCCTCTCCCTCCATCCTCCCAAAAGTGAACCGTTCGGTTTGGACCAAGACTGATGTTTGATGAGTTTATTGTGCTGTTGCAGCTTGTACCGATAAACATCTCCTCGGAATTGGAGGGGGAAATTTTCCAGGCCTAATCTATCGACGTTCAGCTCTCAGATATCACAGTGATAGCTCTAGCTGTAGTATTATGGATTACAGGTGGCACAGTCATTACTTATCCATCACCTAGTTTTTCCATGCAGACTGTACAGGACTCCGATAAGTAAACTGCAAAAATAAAAAAATAAAATAGAAACTGATATTTCAATTATGAAAAAGTCAACATCATAATAAATGCTATGCTTCATTTTTTGAACTTAAAGGTCTAAGAGGTGGAGGTGTCTACAGCATTAATGTAATCATATCTATTTAGCATTTTCGGTTTCCTCCCTGCATCCAGGATTTTCCCCAGCGGTCAAACACCCTTCCTGAAATGTGGGCCGCACTTGCAGTGATTAGATGTCTGCTGCTTGTAATTTGTTTAACATGCTCACTAATTGCTGTTCCTCATCTTGTATGACAGGACTGTCTGCCTTCTAACAAGCTGGGGGAAGACGGAACTAGGTGATATTCATTAGAAGCCTGACCACCCACCCCTGGAGTTGTTGGTTAGGGTTGCTATTTTGTAACAGGGAGTCCATCCAAGCAGATGGTAACAGGTCCTCTACATTCTTTGGCCATTTACAGCAGGTACTGTAGACAGGTGTGCTCCTGAGAGGACACGTGATGGTCCAGTTGGATACCGCTAAACTGCATAGCCTTAGTATGTAGAAATTTCAGGCCAGTTTTACAAGAGTGATGAAGGATGGGTAAGGTGAAACACCACCGTGTTTGAAGTGCTTATCTAACACACATAATGAGCATGCATCATTATAGTAGGGTCGTGACTTCTTATACAGCACTTGTTTTCAAGAATGAAAGTAAATGTATTATAAATCAGGGCTGCCTAATTCCAGTCCTGGAGGGCCAGTCAGTAACAACACAGTATGCAGATTCCCCTGCCCCAACATACCTTCTAAACCCGGTAATTAGCTGATTAAGTTTGAGCAGGAAACTGTGTTGTATTCTGGCCCTAAAGGACTGGAATTGAGCAGCCCTGTTATAAATATTTCACTGACTATCTGCCCTGTGACCATAGGGCTGTGTGTGTCTCTATGGGTTATGCATCAGAAGGTCACCGTAACCGGCTGAATGACGCTGCCCTTGAGCAAGGCCTTTAACCCTAATTGCTTTAGACGCTCTGGACGCTCTGGCTGACCCTAGAACTTGCTCTCACCTGTCTCTTAGAGAGGATTAAGGGATAAATTAAACTAATCAATTCCTCTATAGGAAGGAATACAGTATCACTGATCTAGCACAATTGGATGTTTCTTTTGTTATTGTTTATTGGATGTTTCTTTTTCACGTAATCTACTTGCACTTGAATCCTGAGTCTATACAGGGCATCCTTACTGTGCCAGATGTCCGGTCAAAGCGAAATTGAGTATGCCAGCGAGAACATCCTTATGTTCATTCTATCACGCCGCAACCCCTAGACCCCCATACAGAGCGCAAATAAACGTCTTATAGCGAATGCATGAGTCATTTGAACAGGGTTGCCAGCTTTGGTCTGCTGGCTGGCGTGAAATTTTCAGTTTGAGACAAGTTTGCACAAACACGCACACGCGTTTACATGTATGTAACAGTTTTATTGCCTTGTAAATAGTCTATCGGGTTTGCAAACTGCCCCAATGCTTTTGACGTAGCTAATTTTACGTTTATTATGGAATAATATAGATTTACCATAAGATTTCTTGCGTGACCGTCTGAAAGCGTGTCACGCCAGATGCGTGAGAGCTGGCAACCTTGTTGTAATATAATAACTCTGTTTTAATAATGGACATGACAGCTGTTTTAAAATTAAAGTTTCTCTGGTTATTAACAGCCAATATCGATTTAATACTAGCAGCAGAACAGACAGGGAAGCCGACGAAATGCATGCTTTCCACAACAAGCATTACACAGTTACGATATTTATTAGTAAAATAAATACGTAAATACACATATTAATTTGCACTGCTTACACATATGTGCTGTGTGGTGCACAGCATGCTGGTAATTGCATGATTAGTCCTGTTGACCAACCACACGGTGTCACATTTATGTCAGCCAATCATGAATAGTGGGCAGGATCAGAACAAACGAAAAAGCGCGTCTTGGGGACCCTGCGCAGGCGGTGCGCTGAAACGCTGATCAGCGCAGCGATTATGGCTAGTATGGTATCGTGTTGCTAAAACGACATCGATTCCGTCAATTTCATTTGAAGTAGTTGGCCACTTTTAATGCTTGAGCATTGGCACAGCCATACGAAGACACCTGCTTATTCCTACATTTAAAACAATAAAACATAACATACCATTAACAACTCGTACATTTATAAGAGTATGGTCACTTACAAGGCAACCAAATAATTTCTGTGTGCTTGTAGTATAGTTTTGTATAGACACATAAATAAGCCTAAAAGGTGTTAAACTTTTCTTATTAGTGGGTATTTTTAGGCATCCTGTATAGCACTCCTTTAGCTATAATTATTATTTCTATTATTAATTACCATGCCTTCAGATGGTCAAAGCACATGGTGTGTGAACACAAACAGGAAGTGTTCCCTCTCCCAGGAGCTTCCATCATACCTGCTGATTGGGAAGGTCTTCCCCAGAATAAAGGAGAAAGCCGTGACGGTTGCCAAGCAACGGGGATAGCGGCAACACTTCTGCCCGCTCTGGGTCTTTGTTCATATGTTGTGGTCTTCAGCATTGTTCATTTCCTTTGGCTCTCCGTGGTGGAGCAGAATGAGCTCGAGGTGTGTGCTGTGCTGGTGCCGCACTTTCTCAACACTTGTAGAGTAAGCGTGAGAGCTGCGGAATGACGACGGCAAAACGGAAAAGCACCTACACCGAAATGAAGCTCAGAAGTGCAATGATGCACATTTTAAGACATTTCCATATTCATCTCACACTGCTCGTAATGTCTAATAAACGGTTTGAACTGATTTATACTGTAGTCAGATCCTCCACAGGAAATTACTGCCAGTCGTAACTGGTTTGAGACACGGTGGAGTTAGCAGTCAAATTCAATTAAGGTCTTCCCCAGCTACACTTGAGGGGTGGTGCTTCATTAAGCTGTGATGAGATTCCACCTTTTACGCTTAATCGAGGGCAGGCTGGGCGGAGATGAAGGGAAGCAGATCTGGTCTGATGCAGGGAGTGGATGGCGATGTAGACACCCAGGGTCCAGTTCAACCCACTGGGTTTATTTACCTTACATATCAGTGAAAGTCAGTTTCTGAACGCCAGCCTGGAACCTGCGCTCCCCGGCATCCTGCCGTGGATAGACGATCACAGACAAAGGGTAGAGAGATGAACAGATGAAAGGATTGAAGAACTGACAACACTGCTGACTACCCAAAAAACCACAAACCGGATATTTAACACACACAAAAAAAACCCAAAAAAGCAACATTTGTTATCAGATTTACTAAAACAAGTCATGTCATGAGATGCGTAAACGTCACTGGGCAGATGCACAAATCATTCCTGATGTGGTTTGTGAGAAACGGCACCTCCTGCAGGGAGGCATCAAGCAACAGCATTTGGGGCAGTCAAGGAGCATAGGCTCTCCGTGTATGGCTACTCCGCCCTCCCCATGCCTGTGACTGTCTGGGAGCACAGGCTCTCCGTGTATGGCTACTCCTCCCTTTCCATGCCTGTGACTGTCTGGGAGCACAGGCTCTCTATGTATGGTTACTCCTCCCTCTCTGTGCCTGTGACTGTCTGGGAGCACAGGCTCTCCATGTATGGCTACTCCTCCCTCTCCGTGCTTGTGACACAGGCTCTCCATGTATGGCTACTCCTCCCTCTCTGTGCCTGTGACACAGGCTCTCCATGTATTGCTACTCCTCCCTCTCTGTGCTTGTGACACAGGCTCTCCATGTATGGCTACTCCTCTCTCTCCATGCCTGTGACTGTCTGGGAGCACACGCTCTCCATGTATGGGTCTGGCACATCTCGCCTGTCTCCCTGTCTGCTGTGTCATCTAAACAAAGTATCTGTAAGTGTATTTTGGCTGATTGGAAGTACCTCCACCCCCCAAGGCCGGCTGCGCTGACTCCGCTGTGGGCCAGTCATCCCTGGGTGATGACCATTGACATACTAGATTTGGGAAGATGCCGTGGAATTTCGAACTTCCGTGACCTGGGAGGGGTCACAAAACAGGCATGTTAGATATCTTAATTAATATCTTAATTTTCCAACCTCTCTAAAACTGTAGGAGATATATATTCATATCATTATTATTACTGTTGTTGGTTTGGTGTAGTTATTACTATATTATTTTTAAAAGTTATATTAATACTCTGTAATGGGTTGGTGCCCCGTCTTGTGTTATTCCCTGCTTTGTACCCAAAGTTTTTGGGATAGGCTCCAGACACTCGTGACCCTGCATAGGACCCACAGGTAAAGAAAATGGAATAGTATATTATTATTATTATTATTATTATTATAAAAATGTATTGCTTTGGTATTCCAATATTCTGTTTTCCAGGATATTTGTGTACTATGTACCGCATGATTGCACTGCGTGTCTTGTCTTTGCACTGTCTGTTTTGCACTATATGTACATATGTCTGCACTCTACATACTTCGAGAGTCCAGAGCTTGATTGTCATGTGCACAGTAAACAATCAGTTCCGCTATGCAATGAAAATTTACTTGGTGCTGTATGCACAAGAATTTTCCTCCGGGATCAATATCTGATCTTAAGATAAGGACAGGCTGTAGTCATTCTTTAGATGCCATTAGTATATATGAATGATCATACTTTGATTAATAACTAATAGCAGCTCAGTGGAGGTCTATCCTATGTCTGTGCTCATCGCTCTAAAACAGCCACTCCCTCTGCCCCTCTTACAAAGGGATCGGATCAGATTGGGAACAAGGTCAGGGTGGGACACTGCGAGTAAACACTGCTGTTGCCTAATGGCAGACATGTACCTACACACTTTTCTGTGGGCGGCAGGATGAACGAGATCACATGACATGGACGGAGAGCTGGAATGGGGACCTTATTTGGAGGGAATGGAGATGGGATTAACAGCACATTAACAGGGCGAAGGGGAAACACGCAAAAACAGAACCAGCATTAGGTCACGGAAAGGGCTAGAAAAAAATAGAAGTCAGCCTTATATAATTGGTAATAAACTATGTGATCTTCACCTGATATAGCCTCAGTCTGGGACAGCCATGCCGAAGAGCTTCTGTAATGTACCTAAAAATTACCCTGCTGTAAAGACAGAAGAGGGAAGCAGGATTTCCATGCTGGTCTGTGCTGGTTAGGACTGGTTTAGTTCACCAGCAATAATTCCTTAATGATGTTACTCCATCAGCACCAAAACACAACATATGCTGGTATAACCCGCATGCATTATGTGAGTCATGCTGGTCTGTGCTGTTCTGTTTCAGCAGGGTAATCCATTCAAAAAACAAACTGTGATGGTTAGGCTCTGCTGTTTGGCATTTTTGGGACATTTTGTATCAAGTGGAAATTAAAATGCACGTTCGCATGACAATTAAGATTTTAGCTCGCAGCAGCGTGTTCAAGAAGATCCAAAGAGGTCCCAAGGCAGACATGCACAGAATCATCTGCTTGTTCAGACAACAAGGAATTTATAAAAACCCTGACAATAAATTATTCAAAAGGGCCGACTTACTACACCCCCCAACACTGGAAAAGAACTAACAGACTCCAGTGTGGCTCTCTTTTCTGCTTTGATGAAATCAGAGTGATATTTTCCAGATATTAGATGATCTGAGGAAAAATATTTTCAGTACTTGTTGATGCCACGTGTGGAGTTTAGATGCTTATCTGCACCCACAAGGATTTTCAGCTTCCAAAGTCCAAAGATACGCAGTTTAGAGAGCTGTCCTTCCTGTGTATGCAGTTGTACTACAGTGGTCCAGCCCCCCATCCCAAGGATTCCAGTCACTTCACATTCATTCACTGGATGGCGGGGATGGAGGTGGATGGTCGTTGTTGTTTTTTAAAGGTAAAGAACATCCTGTACCCTCCTGGACTGTAGGAGACTGCAAAGTTCAGGGCCGAATTTAAATCCCAGTTGAGCCCTGCGGTCCTGTGCACCTCAATGTCTCTCACTGTACCACAGATACATTTACCAGCTAGAAATTGTTGGATTTCCTACAGCCAGAAGCAGTGCTGGTTGAAGGCCACATGGTGCCCTAGGCAAGCTTCCTCATGGACACCCACTCTGGCAAACTTCACCACCCACTGTCACTTTGGCTTTGGTGGTGCACCACATACTGCACTGCACACAGTCCTCACGATCGGGGGGCCTCTAGCGGTGCGCCGGGCAAACTTGCTGGTAGTGGCTAATGACGGCATGCCTAATGGGTCGACCGGCACTGGGCAGCGGGCGTATTTCACTCTTTAGTTAGCCACATCAGTGAAGGAAATGGCTGAAATACTCACTCCTTACCGGACTCTCAATTGCATACAGTTGTAAACTTTAATCTCACTCAACATACATACACTTATCTTCACTGTTCATTCATTCTGCATACTGAGACGAAAAAAAACAGCAGCTAAAAAGAGAGCTGGGGGTCTTTGCCGGTGGTTTCGTGATTGTTATTCACCCCCATGCTATGTCCTTGCCTGCACAGACAAACACCATCATTTACATGGCGCTGGAGAGTGACAGAGTCGCTCTGGAAATGACAGACAGCCAAGGCCTACACAGGCGGGGAATGGATGGCACCCATCAGTGAGGCTCTCTGTCCCACTCCCTCACTCCCTCCCCACCGGAGGCTGTAGAGGATTGTGGGCAAACGGAGAGCGACACTGGGCCTCAGCGCAGAGCCTCAGCGCACGGCTCTCATGCAGCATATGAACGTCACGCCATGAGAAGCTCACCGGTCCTGGTGTTAGCTGCATCACTCGCGATGGGATGGATTTGGAGGCCAGAGGGTGCACTACAATGGGACTGTAGCCCATTAGATTCTTCCTTCAGATTATCAAGTGATGCATTTTGTTTTTAATGGATGCAGGTCTTCGGTCCAAATGGGCACATGTTCCAGGATGTGAGCCCCCTCCAGATCTGGGAAGGAGGGCATTTCCTTATATAACTAGGATTAAACTTAATGCCAACTGCTAAATATTTGAATTTTTATTCGAAACACAAACACTATACTACCAGTGGCTTTGTCTTCACTGGCTTTTTTTTAATTTAAATTATATCCACTTTTGGGCAATCACCTTGACAGCACATAATTAAGGAATCAATTAGGACACATTAAACTAACTATCCCAGATGTACACATTAATTCCACAAAATCTCACATGATTAAAGACCTTAGGTAAAAGCTTGTGTACTAATCATATATCATACTGCTTTTTACTTGTTTACAGGCATTTTATTCATTAAGATCGCTAATGAAAGCATTTACAAAAACATTTGGGAAGTTAATGCATCACAACAAGCATGTTAAACCAGATAAAAGCTAACACATTGTTTGGAACTGAACTAGGGAATTACCTGTTGTTTACAATATTCTCAGTTTTAGGAGCAACTTAAAAAATCTACCAAAATGCTACAAACTTTGTGTTGTGGGTTCAGTTCCCTCACCTGTGTGTATGCAGCTTGCTCTGTGAGTTAGGGCTCTGCGCTCATGATCAGGAAGTCACTAGTCCAGTGCCTGTCATCATGATGTCATTGCTGAGTCCTTTAGTGAGGCTCTTAACTCCAAGGATTTTCTGACCCTGTTTTCTTACTTGTACTATATTTTGCAAAGGTCCTTCTCCTGTCTTTGGAGGTTTTCTCTCCTAAAGAAGTGTAGTCCAGGTGAACTTGAACCCGATTGGCTTAGAGTAAATGAACGCTTGGCGTGTAATGGCATCCTATACAGGGTGTCCCCTGCCTTGTGTCCTCTGCTTCCTGGGATAGGCTCCAGGCTCATAGTGACCTATACTGGACAAGTATTTCTGCAAGATGGTCTGATGGAGGTACTGTAAACTCCCATTAGTCTCTCCTGACAAAACAAATGGTGTCAAACGCATGTATTTCAGCTGCCACGCTGGGCTTGCTTCTCAATAAACCAGCGGAACCCTCTCAGCTCACAGCAGCCACAGGACAGAGCAGAGGCTGCCCAGTGGTGCTCTTTAAAGCTGATGATCTGCTGTTTCTTAGGAGTTTTAATGAAGGAACGTAATTCATACTGTGCCCGTACTTACTTAGGCTACCCGTTGAGCCTGCAGTTCCCCTTTGTCGCTGGAAATCACTGGGGAATGTATTAAAGACAGCAATATGCTTAAAGAGGACAACTTAATCGCATAAGAATGACCTCAATGCAGCACAGCCAGATTCTGTGATATCCTTCGCTTCTATGATTTATCAAATGTCCAAATGACCTTAAGCATTGAGGTTTAAGAACACCTCCCAATGATTTTTCTTTCTTCATGTCAAAAAGTGAAAAGGGACCATTGTAATGGTGAACACAATAAAATGTTGAAGTGGAAAGTTCAAAAATTCACTCAGTCTATGGGATATGTTCAAGAAAATTTCTGCCGACTGGGTGGTTCATGTTATCTTGCACATATTAAGAGTTGTACCGAATCAGGACTGGGATTAAGGCGGCTAGACCGCGGAAGTCTGAATTCTGTGTCAGGCTGGCCTCTTTCCGTTGTTCCACCTGTTTTTCAGAATGGGCTGCTCCTTCTGCCGTTCAGACTCCAGGGTGCCCCCTTGTAAAGGTCTGTGATTGCTCAGCTGAGAAATGTGGGGTGTAAGCCTGCTTTTCATGCCCTCGCTGTCCTGGTCTCAGACTAGGTCTCTCAACAAATTACTCTCCTGCCTCACACTGCTGAGAAATTTAAGATTCGTTATGTTCTGTCTGCATATAGATGAGGCGTTTGACATTTCCTACTTCATTTTTAGTGCCTGTAAAATGCCCGTACACAAAATCATACGTCAGGTGGCCCCTGCGATGCACCTCATCTCGGACACATCAGGTGTTGTGCCAGATCAGGAGCAGGAGTAAGGTGGCGTAGGCAGTGGAAGTCCGGATCCTTCAGAAGGCACATAATGTTCTGGTCACGAATGGGCGACCAGGCTCTCCTGGTAATTCAGTCGTTTTATCACACGGAAATACACATTGTCCCTGGCAGACGTAACCCCACCCCAGCCCCCTCCATCTCACAGTCAGGACATGGCTAAGGGCGGGCTGACTGTGAGGCGTGACTGCCAGGAGCGCCATGCCCTGGAAGTCCATACACAAAAGGAGTTTTAATGTCATTTACAAGTATTTCTATATCAGATTCACCTCCCATCCAGGCTAAAACCTGCTATACGCCCCCTCCTTCCGGATATAGATGAGGCGTTTGACATTTCCTACTTAATTTTTAGTGCCTGTAAAATGCCCGTGCACAAAATCATACGACAGGTGGCCAGGAGCGCCATGCCCTGGAAGTCCATACACAAAAGGAGTTTTAATGTTATTTACAAGTGTTTCTATATCAGATTCCCATCCAGGCTAAAACCTGCTATACGCCCTCTCCTTCCGAGAAAAAGCCTCTTATATCGCTCTGACTGTGACCGGATAAACCATTAATGAAAACGGATACATATTAGAATGTCTCCAGTATATTACAAATATAGTGGTTGCAGGCAGTGGTATAATCGGCGCCGTGCAGATGAGAAACATCAGTCCTTCTGAGAAGATCTGAAGAGCCAGTTGTACGGTTGAGTGCAGACTTGTCTTCCAGTTCAAGACCCCTGAGAGGTCTTAATGGCAAAGTCTGCAGACTAAGTATATCTGTATATATCTCTAGGATCTAATATTCAGGTAAATGCTTTTAACCTGCATTTGTAAGGTTCTAACCTGTACCCATATGCTTCTGACTTGTATCTGTAAGCTTTTAACCTGTGTCTTATAAGCACTTATGCTGTTTCTCTTGGCTTTTAACCCTGTAGGTGTATCGTCATATGAAGACCCTGGTATCCACTGTAGCTTTTCAGGGAAGTGTCAGCGGACAATTCAATATACAATGCGATTTTACCACCCACAGGCTATCACCGAAACTGAATTTCGCAGTTGAAGGATAATAAAAGTCAGACCCAGAGAGAATGAAGTCTCCTCTATGGGTGGTTGGCTGGGATAATATTAAACATTCTGTGAAACAATACTGGTTACTTTCAACATCTGTGACAAGTCATGTGCAGTTTTAACAAGCCTTTTGAAGTCAATCAAATCGAGCTCCGAATCTTGTGTAGGCATTGTTGTACGTGCAAGCTAGGGCATGAAATGTGTGACTTTACGCTAATCTCACAGCCGAGTGATTTGGCCCAAAGAGTGAGCATTCACCAGATAACGATTACATGTGATTCAGCGCTCCCAGATGTCAGCGCTGATGTGTTAGTCTCACTGAGGCCGTCTGTTTCCGCAGTAGCTTTGATGTCAACAAGTTCCGATTTCTTCTGGCGATGCTGCATGTTTCGTATGAAAGCCTTCTGGAAGCGCTATAACATATATCTCATAATTTGCATCTTTTTGCTCCAAGATAATCTGTGTTGTGCATAAAATGAATACAGTATTTGTTATTTTAGAGTTGAAACTACCTTTTACCTAACATCAGTCTTGCTGGCTGTAATAAAGCCTGGATGGTAATTACCGTATTGCAAACAATGTTATTTTGGACATTTGTTGTTTTTTTTCCCCAGTGCTCAGAAGGTTCTAGAAGTTAGAAGCATTGCCGAAAGCGGAGGAAAACAGATCGGTCTCTTCCAAGAACGTTTCTGAAGATGAAGTCAAGTCATAAATTGTGCATCTTCTAGCCCAAGGGTGGTGTGAACAAGAAGCTTCTTTGAAGATGAGAAGCACATGCAACAGAAACTGTGCTTTGGGCAATTAATGACCACCCTGAGCAGCACATGTTTTTTGATTGACTTTTTAGCAGTGTTTTTCATTCCCTGTTAAAGTTGACCGTCAGAGCTGGAGGTGCCAATCGACTGCTTAGCTGGCAGGGGCCCGGGATGTGTGCAGGGGGCCACAGGAGCCCTGAAAGCCCTCGCGGTCCCCTGTCCCTTGCCAGTCACTGATTACGGCCCCTGTTAAGCATCCCCACCCTAAACAATCCCAGAATCGCACCCGGAGAGAAGGGGCAAGACGGTGAATTAGGTCACCCTCATACCAATAAACGCTAGTGCCACCACAGTGTGTAAGACAAGGGGTCACAGAGCTCCTCCTGGTCACATGGCCATTTTTAGGCGTCAAAAACCCTGAAAGGAATCAAAAGAGGAAGTCAGTCATTCACCTCGTTTACTTATTGTGTATTTCATCAAAAGATCCTGTTCCTAAAAATTAATGAGGCTCTCTCCCACAAAACCCAGACATAAAGACTGAATGGAAATTTCTGGAACTTCTTCATTAGGATGCCAAAGGCAAAGGGTTGGTCTCCTTAGGAGTAAGTGCCCGTTTTGATTAAAGATTTAATTAGAGGACCTGTCCTCCAGTGTTTGCTACTGTATGACATGTAACTTTCAGCAGCCCAGGTTAAAACATGATAAATTTAGCTCCAAAGGGGAAAGTCTTCATTTAATTTACGTACAGCTAAATGCAAACACAATTAATGATCCAGTCTGCATCTCTAGGCTTTTCCCTGTTGCTAAATATCTCCCTGTTACTGGGAGGGAATCTGCAGAAAGATTGCATGTAGGGACATTGACATTTACCAAAAAACACACTACAGACACTATAAATGTCCCTGCTTGGAGATTTCTGACCACCTACGATGTGCTTGGAGAGAGCCTTCTGCATTATAAACATTCTCCTCACTGCTGCCAATTTGCCCGGACTGTCCAGTGTTAAGTTCTGACTATCTGTGTCGTTGGAAGCCACGTCGTTATCATGTCAAGGCAGCTGTTAGCATTCGTCCCAAAAAACGAATCGCTCTAATCTGAACTGCGCTCACAAGTTCATGCCCTGGAATAAAGATGTGAGTAATTATAGACCATTAGGTACTGCTTCCTGTCACATGCTCAGATATACCAATCACAGCACAATTACATACCCCCTAGTGTCCTGTAATCAGCTTAATGGTGTACCATCACACATGCTGAGATAATACGCGGACTTACACCGTGTTGCTTTCGTGATGTGAAGTGTTACCACGGGTAGAGGATAAATGTCAATTGTGGGCAGCCACTCACCATGACAGGTTGTCAACACCTGGTGACAAATGGGAGCTGAATGGATAACGCTCAGAGAGCCGGCTTATCTCTGAGGATGCACACACTGCAGTGACGCATTTCTGTCCAGGGTTTGGGCCGTGGGGCGCTGTGCATAGTGTGTGAATTAGCCCATTTGTGGAAAGTGAACAAATCTATTAGCGAGTCACCCTACGCCAACACAGCACTATCGATACGCAGTCAGTGCACCCTGGCAGGGTGCGTGTGGCATTTAAACGGCCTGCTCCCAGCGGCAGCACCTTTCAACGGGAGAACAGGGACCTGAAGCTCTTCCCATTATCTCAGGCCACAATACCTCGCGGTCTGGGCCAAACTCTGACATTTCCACCAGAATGTTCATCCATTATTATGTGTCAGGTGTTCCACCTGTTTTTCACACCTGAATTTTTTTCAGAATGGGCTGCTCCTTCTGCCGTTCGGACTCCAGGGTGCCCCCATGTAAAGGTCTGTGATTGCTCAGCTGAGAAATGTGGGGTGTAAGCTTGCTTCTCATGCCTTCGCTGTCCTGGTCTCAGACTAGGTCTCTCAACAAATTACTCACCTACCTCACATTGCTGAGAAATTTAAGATTTATTATGTTCTGTCTGCATATTGATGAGGTGTTTGACATTTTACACTTCATTTTTAGTGAGTTTAAAATGCCCATATACAAAACCAAATATAAATGTGTCATACAAAAGTATTTCTTTTGGCAACGCAATATGTCAAATACTAATAGCTACTGTCAAAGGAGTCAGTAATACCACAAAAAGTGCAATCCACATCAAATTTCAGCTTCAGTTTTAACAACTTACAATACATTTAGTGTCAAAATCCATTAATAGGCAATTATCACATTTTTTTATTCAGAAGGTTTAAAATGCCTCGTTTTCTATAACCAAAATTTCTATGTTCACATAGGATAGAACATTAAAGGAAATTAAAGTATATTCTTTATGTTGCATAACCTGAGGGCTAAATTTATCAATATGATTGAGTAGCTCAACTTAAGCATCCAAGTTACCAAAATAACCATGGTAATATATCCATTAAAAAGCCACGTTAACATGGGCGAAACTTGTCCACTATGAGGCACAATTAACTTCACTTCTATTCAAGATCACAGAGCTACAAGCTATTAATGGTTTATTGGGTTCTCTTGCTTTTTGCTTCACTCCTTGCAGCTCTTTTTACTGAAAGCCCCAGAGGACCGACATTTCCTGCCAGATTTGATTAGTGAAAGAGACCAGATCCAAAACCAACAAATTACCACAAAAATATCCAACGCAGCCATAAAACAGCGATCGCCAGTTTTCCAAGATAATTGCATGCTAACCCCTTACTCATATTCTCGTATGACCTAATTCGCTTTATTTGTTGTTCTTTATGTGTTTAGATGCTGATTTTATCCACAGCGATGTTACATAGCTTGCAGCACTGCCCGTCTTAAAAAGCGCACAGTTTCAAGTGCACAGTGCCGGTCATCCCACTTGGAGCTGAACCCGTAACTGTTCGGACACCCTCTGCTTGCACTGGAAGAGCCTGAGCACGAAGGTGGGTTGTCTCTGGCGTTGGTGGGTTCAGCAAACTCAGCCCCTGCGAGAGCCCCAACTGGTTCCTTCAGGTATTGAATTGCATTGGTCTCGAATATCTGAATGAAGACAGTGCTGGTCGAGGTCCATGTGAGGCTTTAGGCAAGCTTCACCAATGGCACCCCCTCGGCAAGCTCCGTTGTTTAGAGCATGCAGAGCATCGTCTAAGACAAAGTGACATTGGCTTGTTAAGTCAGCACCTCCTCAGAAGATGGAACCATACATGGGTGTCAATGTCATATAGTGCAGAACTCAACTGGTTTAGCCTCAGGACAATATTTCTTACTCAATAAGCTATGACCCAAGTTCACGATAAAAGATGTCAATAAGGAGGGAGTGGCAATACTAAAAATAGCCACCCAGGGATGGGACTCGGTGGGGGGAGGGCAGTGGAAACAGTAGCGATGCTAAAAGTTGTGACCTGGAAAGAGGAGGGTGGGAAGTAGGCCAGTGGTGAAAATAACGGTTGTCTGGGGGAATGGTGGTGGAATTTTTGTCTAAACCACACGCTCCATGACAGGAGCAGCTGCTGCAGGCGACGGCGCAGCCACAGCCGGCGAAGGCGTTGCCGACCGAGGAGGTAGGTGAGGGGGTGCTGCAGGTGACAGACGAGGCGCCGGAGGTCAGAGCACCGGCGACGGAGGAGGCAGCAGCGAGGGATCCGCAGGCAACCGCCGAGCCGGAACCGGAGGGACCACAGGCGCCCCACGAGCCCCCAACCGGGCAACTGAGGGTGAGCCAGGGGGCAGGGCGGGCGGGAACCAGCCCCGACGTAGGTGACCCCGTCCTTTCCGGGATCTGGAGATGCGGGGCCACCGCCGGATCTTGCTTCTCGGTGGGCGCGGTGGAGTCCCCTCCCCCACAGAGTCCCCGGGGCCCAGCAGGGCCAGCCCAGAGGGGTCCCAAGCAAGGTCCTCCTCCTCGGAGGAGGAGGGAGCAGGGTCAGGAGGTTCGGGCAGCGCCGGGACCAGGACAGGAACAGGCGGCGGCACGGAACTGGGACAGGAAGCGCCGGAGCGGGAACAGGAAGCGCCGGAGCGGGAACAGGAAACGGCAGTACAATAGCCGGAGGGGCTGTCACGTCCTCTCCCGGATCCGTCGGGGGCGCGGCAGCTGCGTCTTCTCCCGGAACGAACTGGGGCGCAGTAGCGGCGTCAACACCCAGAACGGACGGGGGCACGTCAGCGGCGTCATCATCGGGAACAGGCGACGACACCTGAGCCGGCAGCACGGGAACAGGCGGAAGAGCCGGCAGAACAGGAACGGGCAGAGGCGTCGGCAGCACAGGAACCGGAGGCACCCTGGAATCTTCCCTCGGACGCATCGAGGGCGCGGCGGCGCCATCCTCCGAACGGGGAGTCCCCCTCCTGTGGAGCAGGTCGCGCATCAACCCCCGGGCATAGCGCCAGGTCGACCGCCAACCTCCACCATAGCACCTGCAGGGTCCAAAACTCCATTGCCCAGGCTGCCCAGTTCTCCCTCGCAAGCGGGTCCTCCAGGTGCGGAGGGGCGCTGCCAATAGAGACCGAGGTGGACCCTGAGAAGAGCCCTGCGGGCTTCTGGGGTGCGGGCAGCTCCGGCGGAGGGGCAAAGTGCTGAGGGGTGCAATAGGCGTCCTCATCTTCCTGGACGCCCTCCTCCGTCTGGGCGAGGCGGCGTTCAAGCTGCTCCGTTGCCTCCGCCCAGACGTACTCCTCTTCGGTGAGGAGCAGATCCCCTCGCCAGAGGAAGAAGCCCTCAGCCTCGTCCGGACCTTC
>JAODKM010000001.1:4444188-4460791 GCA_026780845.1 Petrocephalus sullivani | reverse complement strand
CTAATAAACAGCGAATGGTGGTAAGTAAACAGGAGTGATGCTTGGAAGAGTTATCAGATGCCAGCTGCCTGAAAGCAGAGTACCTCTCCTTTTCCATCACCTCTCTCTCTGCGCCGATTCGAATCTGCTCGCCTGGGATGAGCGGGATCCCCTCTGCACCGGGACGCCACCGCGACAAGAGTGCGCTGGCCATGGAGCGGCGGGGGGGAGTCTGACGGAAGGGAAAAAAGAGACTCCCTTCATCAAGCCTCGGCTAAGGTGAATGGTGGAGGCGGCTGCTTTTAATCAACCCCAGACGAAGGTATCGAACTTTTTCCCTTCTCTCTCTCCCACGGCATTTGAGTGCATGTGCTAGAAAGGAACTTGAAAGTTTTTCCTTTAGCCGTCCTGGTGTTTCTCAACGCATGTATTTCTGTGTGTCTCTGGACCCGTATGAAGGGGTAAGCGATCTCTCAGGAAGCTAAGAGAGCAGGGCAGCAGAGCTCCGCATGCTGACAGCAGTTGTGCATTCAGCCATTGCTGGAGAATTGTGATGAAAAGTTTGTTACTACTGAAAAAGCCCCCCCCCTGCAAAACTCCACCCAGTACCAGGTGAAGCCCCCTGTGGTCCGTCGCCACGGTGACCGGGGACTGCGAAGAGCCAGCCTTCCCTCCTGCCCTGGTCTGCCAGTGGTGCTGGATTGGCCGGCGCTATCGGTAACTCGGAGACGGGAGTGTCGAGCACAGATTAGCGTGGCATGAGGCATTTACAGACCACAATCGGGACGCCCCGGTGGATTTAGTGGGACTCTTGGGGGCTGAGGGAGTCATTTTCTGTGGGACATGTTTCTTGGCCACACTGCACACATGTATGAGGGCCACAGCTTAGCTTCCTGACTGAGATATCTCGCTTCCTTCGTTTGGTTCGAGGGTAAACGTGAGCTCGACTCACAGGTGACGGAGGTTCTTGGAGGCAGTTAGCCGGAGAACAGCTGGAATGATGCTTGTTGTTACACAGAGGCCTGTTCGCCACGTAATTGGTTGTAAGGGGTCACATCATATCCTGAGAAGGGGTCACACATGGACCCATCTGAGGCGGTTATCAGTGGCATTTCCAGCAGCTTCTACTTTTGTTTGCAAGCAGGAGATGTCACCTGATGCCACGGAGACCAGGCAGGATGGGAAGCTGTGTGCTAAGTGGATTCCTGGCCGTCAGTCCACCTTTCACCTCACGGGACAGTGCGCGCGGGGGTGTCACCCAATACATCGACACATCCTGAAAGTGAGGAGAGTTGCCGTGCTAACCTGATAAAGTCTTATGCTCCTGTGACATATGCCACGGAATATATCAGAATAATAATAGTGACGTGATAAATAATCATCGCTGACATAGCTAACTCAGCTCCTGGGGAGCAGTGCTTGGGGGCAGTGCTTTGCTCGGAGCACTTTGGGGGTACCTTGGGAATCGATCCAGCAACCATTCGATCACAAGTGCGCATCCCTGGCCATCAGGCCCCCACTGCCCCGTTACATATAGTTTTTTTGTAATAAGGTGAAGGTGCAAAAGGCCCCATTAACACCCCAGCACTGCAGAAAAGTAGCCGCCAGTGACTGCCTGCTGCACTGCGGCTTCTGGTTTTACTGGTTAAAAGGTTTGAGTCAGCATACAAATTAGTCACCAATGCACATTCATAAAAGGCATTCCTCTCTTTCTTCCAAGACAAAAAAAACTGCGTCTTTGTTACATTACAAAATGCCTTTCAGAGAAAAGGGAGTATTTTAGATCAAGTTGGTAGGTGTACTTGGTAGCGCACAGCAACACTTGGTGTGAAACATAAATTGGAAGGTGGTTTGCCAGGAGTATGTCATGTGAGGCCCAGGTGCATTCTGGGAGTTCGTCGTGCTGTTAAAATAAAATGACCTATGACAGTCTAAAATCTACCCTCCCAAATCAGTTATTAACTTTGACTGGAGATGTTTCAGACCTGGTGTTAGGTCTGACTTGTCTGAGGATTAATAATGGAGTATAACCAGACCATGTGATTAATGCCCCATACATATTTTGAGAATGGTATATATGCTTTGTACATGTCTACACTATTTAGAGGACCCAGGGGGTCATTTCCACCCAATGAGATGAATGCGTGCCATTCAAGGCCCTCCCCAAGGATCTGGTCAGTAACAAATGAATGTCCAGAGATGGGGGGGGGGCGGAGGGGGGCGGTTGTGAATGTTCTGTTCTTGCAGAATTGTCAGGCGGTGCCAGATATAGCCAACGAGAAGCCTAATTTTAGGCACGGGCACTGATCACTCTAAGGCGAGGCATACATGGTGGGTCTGGGGATGGTAGCCAGATAAATGAGAGTGCAGCGCCCCCCCGGCCTCAGGGTACTGCCCTGCTCACCTCGGTAGGTGGGTTAATGGACAGGGTCCAAAGATTTCATGCTTAGCAAGGATGGGACAAACTGACCTGAGCATAAACAGACCTGGATGAGATTAAGCAGAGTGAGGTCGTGCGGAGGCTGCCAGGAGGACACTGAAGGGATACCTTTCAGCAAATACCTGGCCTGTATCTCTCTAGCACAGTAACAAGCAGCGTATAGCTGGATAAATGCTGCACGTCGCTTCGCTTGCGGCAGCTCAGTGACTAAATGTAAGCATCGCTGCTGACATCGCCGGAGAGGTCATTCCCAGTAATTGTATAATGGAGTTATATACTTTCATTTGTTTATATCCATCTTACTGATTCATCTCAGGAACTTGAAGGAATTACACGAGAAGGGCAGCCGGCCAAGAAGTGTTATAGGTTTTTGGTGGGACGGTACATTCTGTGGGCAGGAATCCAAGGCTTTCTTCCTGTCCACGTAGAGAGTGTGGACAGGCAGTGGGTCCACTGCTTAAACTCTACGGTGGCGTGATAGCTGATGTGCGACTGTAAGGGGAGTGAGTGGTGATATATTTGTGTTACACCATTCACTAATGTTTGCTCCTGCATTTTTATTGGTAAAGTGTAATTACTGCACACGAAGACCTTTGGAATGTAAATGGAAATCCACACTGAAAACAAAACAGCACATTAATAAATGTCAAGTTATTGAAATTCAAAGAGATTTTGCATCCCCCCCCCCTCCCCCCGTGAATGAATCCTGATGTTCATGCACCGCATGAAGATAAAGCAGGGCTGAGTCTGTCATGAGAACATCATCACATTCTCCGCCCCAGTGGAAAGATGGACTTTACAACTCAGACCGCGAGCGCGCGCCTTGTTTTAGTAAAACCTGGATCGCGGTTCTCTGCAGATGTACAAATTGCACCGAGTTTGTGGCAATGGGCCTGAATCTATGGCAAAAGACTGTGCCGGAACTATTAACGATTAATGAGAATGTCTAATCAATTATGTCCAATCACTGAGGTGTTAAAACGGTTGCCATTGACGCAAATAACAGCAGCCGGAAAAGTCATCAGCCAATTAGTCACACGGTGCTCAGCCTTTCCGATTGGTCAGCATCGCTCAGGGGAGATAACTAGTGGCCCTCGTTTGTCCCGCTGCCCCCCGCCCCCCTCATGTGACCTGACGTTTGCGTCCATGGTGTTTCTGGCTAAGGCAGGCAGGGGGAGCCCTCATCCAGTGAGGTGTCAGCTTGTCCTCCAGGTACCACAACGCCGGCCCCTCAGCTGCTCCGGTTCTGTCTGGAGAGCCCGCTCCATTTGGGCTCCGTACTTCTGCGTCGGCGCCAGGACTTTCGCTGTGAGCGACAAAAGGGCAAATGACCAGAGGGCTTAGAGCCTGGATCCAAGAGTAGTTGGCAAAGTGTCGGGTCTAACAGGTGCAGACGGAACCTGGGAGCACAAGCCAGGGTACACAGCCGGAACCGATGTGCTAGAAGCGCCAGCAAGAGTCGCAATCAGTAGGATTAGACAGGACCCTCAGAACTTAAGAATAGGAGAGGAGCCTGATAGTACCCTGTTCCTGAGCTGCTTAGAGCCTGAAAGCCTGCCAACACTGGGACAACTACTGCACAGAGCACCGAAGCCGAGAGGCGCTGCCCTCTAGTGGGCAAATGGACAGCGTGCGCAGAGGAGACTGGTCATTTCAGCCTCTGGTCCCCTTTGCAGCAGAGTCTTTCAGAGCACAGTCCTAAGCACACGAGTCCTGTCGTCTGCCCATGTTTCTGCAGAAACGTGCAGTGTGACTTCACTGTCAATCAAAGTGAAAAATGTTGACAGTCTTCAGTGAAAAGCCTTCACTCAGCCACAGCGTGTAGGTCCACAAACACAACATTTTGTTCTCATTGTTGATCTGCAGCATGATTGCGGCGTTCATGCATGGTTTTAAGCAAAGACGTCCACAAAGGGACCATAGCACATTCCATGCATTTCTACGGTGATTGCAGTAACCAATTATTATCAAGAAGTACTGTTTTTTTTTTGCAAAAATCAAAAAGTCTTGCTCCAATCAGGTGATGAAATTAAGAAAAAAAAAATCAGGAGGCCAGTTAAGGTACCGAAATGTTTCAGCCATAATATCAGCATTATGGAATCCAGCCCATATCTCCTCTCCCTGTCAATCTCTGATCACTTATTATGAAATCTTCCATGCCATACATATTTTTACCACAATTTCGGTATGTGGAGAAGAAAAACTTCCATCTTCTATAATCCTACATATCAACAGAATATAATACTATTCTTTCTTTAAAAAATGTTGTGCACAGTACTTAGTAGACTCACTGTTTGATAGTTGTGCTTTACCAAGTTCATATTTAAGGACATAGGCGAAAATTTTGTATCTCAGCTCAACTACAGTATGGAAGCTGTGGAAAATGAGCACAGGGCTTAATTTGATTATGCCACAAAGCAACATGTGTTCAAGAGCCCGCTAAGAGTTTGTAACAATGGCGGCTAATGGGGCGAGGGGTGGACTTGCTAATTGGCTTTCTGGAATATGGCGCTTTAACAAAGCATGACCGGAGCGGCCCGCGGACTGCGGCCTGTGGACCGCGGCACTCGGACGCGCGCTGGCTCTCCGCCATACCGATCGCTCTGGAGATCTCGCTGTGATTTTCTAATCTTTTTTTGGCACACCCTTTTCATTCGCTTTTTACTAACAGGAAGGCTAATTGCCGGACTAATATTAGAGTCATTTTCTTCCATTGTTTTGTGATAGCTGGTTTCCCGGGTAACCGCTAGCTTCCCTCCAGCCGCACACAACATAAGGCCTTCAATGTGTTTTTTTTTTCCAAAAAATGAAAGACTTTCATTTTTAGTTGATCTACTATAGAACAGATCAATACAATACTTTGTATTTGTACGACTTATGAGTCATTACCAGTGGGATTAAAAATTGTAATACAACTAAATTTTATCATCATCTGACTCGTTAATGTGTATTCCTGGTTAAATCTAGCACCAAATATTATAACTTGTTTTATTTTCATTCTAACATCATAAATGCAACTTTGGAATATGGCTCACGAGGGTCAGCATTGAGCAGTGGTTCCCAAACCAGTCCTCAGAGGCCCCCAGATGGTCCAGTTCTCTAGGAGGGAGCAAAATTGTAGCCCATCTGGGGGTCCAGGTGGATGGCAGGGGCGGCCATTTGTCATGATGTCACTGCAACCTGCACACTCTCTCCCCAGTGCAGTACAAGACTGTGTCCAGCTGCACCTAAAATGCATCCTGTGATGTTCATCACCAAGTGATTTAACAGTGGAAGCAGCTTTAATTTCCTCCAACATTTAAAAGCCGCTTCTACAAATCAGTGGCTCCCTTGATGACTTACAGTGATTCGCCAGGAAATCCAAGGTGGACAGGATCTCACTACAGATCTAAAGTTATTCTCCAGTGAATTTCGGAGCATGCAAGTATCTACATAGACCTGTCCTCATGACTCAGACCTTAAATTTATCCATGATAAAAAGTTCAGAGAAAGTGTTTTCATGCAGACAGCCATCTTTTCTGAGTTGCTTTCCTTCACAATCAAGCCATTTATATACATTACTTGCAATTGCATTTGTGGGTAATTAGTTTTTTCTCTATATTGGCATTAGATGCTAACTGCCTAGATGCTCTCTGCGAAGGCTTACTTGGAAAAAGCACTATACTAAATTAATTTTGCTTGGCCGATTGACTGGCTGACCTCCCCAAGAACCAAAAAGTACCATCCTTTCTAACTGAAGGTCACAGGAAACAGGAAAAAGAAGTAACTTTGTTGTTGATTTGCTTTGTCGCTGTTTTGACTGCTTATATTGTGCAGCCGTCACCTCACCAAGGAGGAGGGGCAAGTGTTCTGATTGGCAGGTCACCTGCCACTCACCATGCCTAGCCAATGCGAACCTGAGGTTTCTGCCCACTGTAAGAGAAAATATAGGCGTTAAACAAACAGAGCAATCCATGCTCTGCCAGGGTTTTACAGCTGTCTACAGGTACATTTATGTAGCAGCCAGGTAAAGTACCTTCATCACTTAATCACCCCCCCCCACCCCCACTCAAAGGCCCCCATGTGTCTCTGCGTCTCAATCAGCAGATTAAGGCTGTTATTGAAAAGGATCTTCACAGGCTGCTTAAATCAAAACCACAAAAACGGCACCCTAGCACCAGCCCCTGTTATCATTATGAACGACGGTGTCAATCAGAGATAATTGTGAGTGGCACAATAATAATGTTTGGGGTGCTGGCACAGCTGCTGCAGGGGGGTGAAGTTCTGCCCGCCAACCCCCCCGGATGTATGGCTGTAATTTTCTGAAGTTCTGACGTCCTCCTGTCATGGGAGACCATTAAGCGGTGCAATGATGGACAGCCAGCTCGGCGCAGGGGGGAGGGGGGGTCAGCAGACTTATGCAGGCTGGTAAAAATTGTTTGTGAGTACAGAAAAGTCCTTTAGCTATGCAAAAAAATGGAGAACCAGGTCAATTTTATCTTTGTCTTGGGGGCGTGGCCTCAAATGACAGTTAAAGGTGTGGCCTGCATAGGCCAGGGGGAGATGATAGCTCAGAGCACGGCCTCAGCGCATGGCAGGCCGGATTACTGCTTCCCCAAAGCAGCCACTGACACTTCATGCCTCAGGTGAAATATTCTTAGATGAAAGGTCCCGGTGATGACAGCAGAGAACAGCAACATAAAAATACAAATTATTTCTGCCAGATGGCCACAGATCCTGTTGATCAGCAGGGGAATTTCCTGAAGAAGAATACTAGAAAAAAACAAAGAGCTGTGACTGACATCCCGAGAATCCGCGGCTGTTTGTTACTGCGTGTGTGGATGTGCATGTATGAAGTAAGCAGGGAGGGGGGGGTGCACTCTCTCGCCTTCCCTTATAGTCCTTTTGGTTCAGCAGCGGTATTGTCTACATCCCTGGGAGGGATGAGGGACAAAGACCCACAAATCCCCCCCCCCTCCCCCCTTGGGGAAATGGGGCTGTATACATAAGCAGGCAGCCTCTCGCAGTACTCTGCTTCGTCCTGCATCCACTCAGCCCCGAGTCGGTCGACAGATCCCACTGGTCCCACTGGAGATCAATTACAGCACATTACAGTGCAGCATCTCAGCACCTTCATGAAAAGTGGATGAGAGATGTGAGGAGCAGATGTTATATTCCACACCTTAATTCCAAACGCCTGCTACAGCTATGCAAAGTGGCGCTATGCCATGGCGACAGATACAGGAAGGTCTGGGGCTTACGTCCCCGAGGCTCTGCAAGGCTTGAATTATCCAATGATTTGTTTCACTGCTTCAATAAACACTGAGCTGTTCAAGTGTCTAGAAGAGTCAGATTTGAATCTTCGTAACTACCTTAGGCTAAAGATGCATGATGCAAATAATGGACAGTGGAAAATCTGTGTGATACAGCTTGGCCTGGTGTGTGTGGCACTCTAGTCATGTCTTGTCTCATCTCATCTCCCCTGCAACCTCCAGGACCTCCTTATGCTCGTGAAGCATCCTCACCCTTTCCGGGGCGGGATGCATTAAGGTATTTTTGGCTGGCCAAATCAAGAGTCATTCTTGCATGTCTGCGAGCGGGCTCTGTCCTGCATTGGAGAATAAGCTACCGCCTCTCAGGACGAGGGATTACATTTGCATATATATGAAATGTTCGAGGTGCAAATGGCAGATAGAGGAGGCGACGGTGCCTGGAATACAGCCTCCTAAGCCTCGATCATTGGCCTCCACAGAACAAGGATGCGGAATCCTCAACCAGGCTGTTAGCCAAAAAGAAACAGCACAGCCCAGCAAAGGCTTCAGTTCAACAGATGAATGCGTGCGGATGCAGAAAAGTTTTATCCTCTAACTAGGCTCAGGGGAATCGCCCTGCTCATTATTGGAGGAACAATACAGGAGAGATAGTTCTTATGGAAGGACAAAGTGTTCTGACATGCATGTAGACCAACAATTCCCCTAAAAACAAGTTTTTCCTGAGTGTGACGCATCAATGAGGTTTGGGAAGTAAACATAAAGATAATGGTTAGAGGGAACTCTTCCTGGAACTGGTACATTCAGACACACCAGCGAGGTCCACCCTACATCAGCCAGGTAGCGCTTGTACCTTTGATTTACATGGTTTTACTTTGATCACACGCATTATTTGGTGTTACAGTGATATGTCCTGTGTTTCAATAGATACCAAGCTCTGAGAACTGATAGAACCATAAAAGGAAGCTCGCCTTGGTCCATCTGTCTTCCAGCTGATTATACAGGTCGCGTTAAGCTGAATGTGAAGTGTCATTAAGAGATGAACTCATTGCTCATAGAAGCAGGCCCAAGCTCTGGAGTTTGTCAGAGATGGGTGATCTGACGAGTGCCTGAAGGGGACAGATGATGCTCGCCTGAGCACAAGGCAGAGGATAGGGTTAGGGGCAGACTCAAAGTGGAAGGAGCACCAGATCATACGGTTTGGGGGCAGGTAGCTTAGCTAGGCCTCTGTGCCTGTGATCGTAGGATGCCATGTTGAATCCCATACTCAGAATCTCTCCTTGGGTTCTTGAACAATGTCCTTAATTTGCCAAAAATGTTCCGGGGTGCTGGATGGACGATGACCCCCAAGTATCGCTCTCACTGAAATGTCCGCATCACTTGTCTCCTTCAGTTGCTCCCTTGGTAGAGTGGTGGACTGTAGTAAAAATTGAGTTGACATCCTTAGGTTACTGCCTTAAATCGAGTGATGAAACTCGTGTGCATGTAGTTCAGTGAGTTAGGACGCTCTGCCTGTGATCAGAAGTTTGCTGGTTCTAATCCCATGACCCGCAGAGTGATTTAGCTATTGGGCCCCTGAGTAAGGCCCTTAACCCTACCTGCTCAGTTGTACATTGCTTTGGATAAATGTGTCTGCTAAATAAATAAAACGTAAATGCTATATATGTATGTATGTGTATAAAAATGAGATGGGATATTCCCCAGTACCCTTGCAAATAAATTTCATCAAGATAAAGTTTGTATTTACAGTATCAACACTGTGAAGGACTGGAACAAAAGTCTTTTTATTATTGTGGCACTTTCCCATCACATACTGTGGGAGAAGTATGCAGGCTGTATCTTTTTTATTCTACAAAAAGGGGCCACATTCAGTGCAATTGCTCTTTGGTATGGCCACCTAGCTTTCAGCAGCTTGTCGAACACATAACATGGCGTGACGAGGATTAATCTGAGGCCACGAGAAAGAGACTTTTTTCATTAAACTGCCAGTGAAACTGAGAGCCCAGAAAGTGAAGTAATTTTTCCCCCCCACTCAAAAAATGTCACGAGAGCATCACGGGCGATCTGAGTGCCTAATGACTCGAGTAACACATCTATCTGCTATCAAATGGAGTTTAAAACCGCCACTTGAGCCTTTTAAACATATAACGCATCCTCGTCTCATTTTGCTGGGCACGGAGACGGCAGACCCCGGGGGAGACCGCGGGAGAGACCCCGGGGGAAACCGCAGGAGAGACCGCGCAGCCATTCATCCTCTGCTGCGACACTCTGTGTTCCACATCTCTGATATTAACCATACAGTTCAGTGTGGTTCGATAACCGGTAGAACAGAACCCATAACTTTTGTTCTGAAAGACTGTATTTTCTTTTTGTCATTTACAGTATATCAGAATGTGCAATGAAAGCATGTGTACCCATTGCGATGTTACAATGTACCCCGCTGCCCCAGCTGGGGAAAATTCACCACCCCCCCCGATTCCAAACTCCTTCTGAAGCCAGACTTATTACCTGAATATTGCATTTTAACTGTGATGGAGTCTTTGTAGTGAATTAACAAATATTGCTGTAGATCAGTGTTTTTCAGCCGGTGGGTCAGATTATGGATCTGACCCCCCTCGCACGCTGACAGCCCATACCCCTTGTCTGATGTCCCTGGACTGAAGAGTTTTACTTTGTTGACCCTGTATGGACGTATGGCCCTGTTTGACATCCAGTGCTCTTTCTGGTATATTCTCCAGTGCTCTAACCCCCACGCCTGTCCATGTGGCTCTTCCAGACAGAGCGCCGCAAAGCTGTAACCATGAGGGGGCGCAAGCGGACACTCCGAGGCCCCACCAGGTCCAGCTAGAGATTCGCACAGCCGCCCAGTCCCACCCCGCCGCCTCCCGCATGCAGACGGGAAGATGAGCGTCACCGGCCGGCGTCCCTTCAACGTCCTGGCCGTCATCTTCCTCTTGCTGTCCACCGCAGGTGAGCCTTCCTCCTGCTGTGGGCGGGGCCATCTCCAGGGTGGGAGGCAGCATCACCGCCGATCATGCTGTGGGCGTGGCCATCTCCAGGGTGGGAGGCAGCATCACCGCCGATCATGCTGTGGGCGGGGCCATCTCCAGGGTGGGAGGCAGCATCGCCGCCTTCCTCCTGCTGTGGGTGTGGCCATCTCCAGGGTGGGAGGCAGCATCACCGCCGATCATGCTGTGGGTGTGGCCATCTCCAGGGTGGGAGGCAGCATCACCGCCGATCATGCTGGGGTTGAACTTGCAGACTGGAACGTTTCTACGTAGCAAACCTTTGCCCCTTTGTGTTTGTATATTTTGTCTATATACATAAAAGCCAGTTCCAAATCTTTGCCCCGCCCCATTGTGTTTGTATATTTTGTCTATATACCTAAAAGCCAGTTCCAAAGCTTTCCTGCCACTGTACTATAGTCTCTCTCTATGAGCTGCTCCAACAGACCAAAGCAAACAAACCAAAATAAAGTCACAGTAGATACTGGGCCTAGTTTCTGTCCCTGTGCCCCTCTTTTGTGTTGATTTTTGTGCTTTTAATGCATGTAAGAAAGCCCTTTCATTCGGCATGTCTCTCTTTGACATCCTGAGCAGGGCGGTGAACAGAGACATGAGACACAGGGCCTCTCTTCTCCTATCTATTTTATTTTCTCTGAACAGGGCATGCATACATAAACCTTCCCTTTTGGGATAAAAATACTGCGCTGGCTTGCTCGTTACAGATTAACGAGGCTCTGGGGTGACACAGAACACAGCAATATATTAACAAAACAGGAATCAGTCAGGTAAAAAAAATCAATACTGATGTTTACTATTGATACCAGTTTCTAGCACTTAATGAAAAATACATTAAATGCAGCATTTGCAATACAGTGAAATGCTTTCAACACAAGTAAGTGGAAAGCAACCTGTCAGCATTTTTGTGTGTCTCTCTTGCCAATTAATGAAGATTTAATGAGCTCATGAGAGATTGTGGGGATCCGGGCTCCCTGATTGGCTGTTTCTCTGAAAGTCACCTGGCTAGCAATTCATTGCTAATTGTTCTTTTCTTTAAATGCACTACAGGGGCTATGATGAATATCATGCAGCTGTTTTAAATGCTTGCTTGGAAGCAGAGAGCCTTGGCAAGCTTTGATTTATACCTGTTGCTACATTTACCTTGGCGCGTTAGCCAAAAAGATATGTGGGCATATGCTAAGCTTGATACTCTTTAATTCATCAAATCTTGCTTCACCATCCTCCAGCAAATCAAACCAACTCCCTGATCAGGGTACTGACTGACTTTCTGCCCAGTAGCCCTGCTCTCATTGGAGACCTACCCTGAATGGCACCAAAGGTTTCCGGTCTAATCGGACTGTTTTGACCTAAAAGTGCATGTCCTTCGCAGGCCTGATTTGATGAAGACTAAGGTCCACATGGATGGACAATATCATACTGCTGTTCAGTACAAGGGCTACTAAATCTAATTTGCGACTAGCAAAGATTTAGGTGTGCTTTAACAGAACAAAAATGGACTACTGTAGCTCTCTAGTTTTACTCTGAATAGGAGGTCTGCTTTTAAGACTTTAACCAAATGTACTTGCATAAGATGCCTCAGTAAAATATTCCTGTTGTATTGGGATAATTCTAGGATCGGGAGGCAAAGGAGAGACCATAATTCATACAGAGAGTCCAACCTTATAATTAGCCAATCATATGTTTTGAATTAGTGAGTGACAGGAGAGGGGCACTGTAAAGGCCAATCAGCTTTCAGCTGGGACCAATTATAAAACATTAGGCGACTGTGTGTGTGGCCAAATCCCCAACTAGCCTCACTGCAAAAGAGGCGGAGAGACTGGAGTAGTACGTGTGGCTGGGGTTAGCTGGCCAGGAGACATGGTTAGACCGGAGCCTGGAAACCATCGCTGTGGCAGTGATGCGATCTCGACTGAAAAACAAAGCGATAACAATGAAATATGACAGCCGCTCCTCTGGCCTGCTAACACTGTTTGCCGCAGACCTGTGCTATTCAATCCCGTAAACTGGACTGCAGAGGGAGATGCAGCAAAGTAGCTGCTTATAGGTACCGTCTCTCTCCCGAGGGGCGGGAACACAAACGGGGCAGAAATAGGACGGGGGCAGGTGGGTGAGGTGGAGCAAAATCATGGTCTGTTTGGCGTGCGATTGGGAAAAGGGAAATGGCCCCATTTGCGTTTGCTGTCGAGGTTCGTACTCAGGGTCACGTTGGGGACAAAACGACAGACAGACATATAGGCTCTTGGGACCCAGGTTATTTACAGAAAAGTCTTGTTCACAAAGGGGTTGTTCATCGCCCATGTCAGACCAAAATAGTTTAAATGTACACAAACCTTGGAATTATTCTTAGAATTTTAATAAAGTATGTTTAAATCATAAGTCAAATACACCCACATTTTTCTTATTAAAAATATCTAATAATATTCTATTCTTAAGTTGTGTGTGTATATAAAGACTCTTTGGTTATAATACTCTCATAATATTTTCTTGATCAAATATCTGCCAAAAAAGTCAAGGGGACTCTTGGGGAAATATGAGCACTCTGCCCTGTTAGACATCCCTGAGGACATTATAGCGTAGCCCAAAAAAGCAGAAGTGTTCCTCACACTTGGCTGCTTCGCATTGAGCTCCTTGCCCTCAAAGCCAGAAGCTTCTCTGAGCCTGACCAAGGTGCTTATTACCCTGAGTGGCTCAGAGATCCTTCTAGGTCCTTCACTCATCCTCGTCTCACTGAGCATGTCAAGCCTTTTCTTTCATTAAATGCTTTCTACAAGCAGAGGACGGCTTGGTCTTGAATCTTGTCCAGCTAGACGGCAAGGCTGAATCATCGGGACGGTCTCTACATTACGCATAAGTGAAAAATGACCCCTATAGACTGAATCTTTATGTACAGATTTTTTTTTTAAAAGTAATACTGTCTAATGAAAAACAGAGTAGTTAGTTTTAAATTGCAATTTAAATTATATCATTTTTAGTTATGTATTGAGTACAGTCAAACATCGAATCAGTGACCAATTCGGCGACATAGACGGGTGCCTAGGGGCCCCTATCTTCTGAAGGAGCAGTGACTTAGCAGGTTGTCTCACACATGCTCCTAGGGTGCAGGACAGCAATGACTGTTGCCTAGGACTCCATGTGAGCTTCAACCAGCAGTGGGTGACATCTCCTGTAACATTCTGCTAGATTTTTTTATGAAACTCAGTGCTCCAAACCTAAGCTGCAGCTTCTATTTGGTAATATTAGGACTCATGGTGGTCTCCAACAACGACGCCACTAACTATTAAGATTTGTAATTGTGTTATGACTCACCCTATTTCATAACCCTATGATTAAAAAAAAAAAACTATAAATGTCTGTCTTGCATTAGATTCTGCCTCAGCAGAGGATCATGCTAAGGGTTGGTTAAATGATTTTCATTGTTTTAGACCTTTTCTGAGAATTTTATGGCTGTTAGGTGATCTCTGTAAGTTTCCTGGGCATTTATGCTGACTGCCATCAAAAACACATATTTAAATGTCCTGCCAAAAAAGTCCTTTCAACATCGTCTAATAAGCCGAAATATAGTAGCCCGTTGCTGGTTTCAACTGTCAGGCCAGAAACTAAAAAAGAACAGAACTTGTAGTGCAGTCCATCACTGAAGGTTGCTGCACACTAAATCACCGCCCGCTCAGCGCGTTTCGGCTCGGATGACCGATCAGTCAATCACAGCCATTCATGTGCTTATAGCTGGTGATGCCATTAAAGTTTTAATTTTCTTGTGGGAGATGACACCTGAAATCTGTTGAGATGTTGGGGAGATATTACTTAAAAAATGTCCAGAGATAGTCAACACCTGCTTTGTGCAAAGGCTTGTTGGTTCCTGCCTGTGTGGAATTGTCTTTAATGCAGCCCAGTGGGTATCCGGCCCCTCTAGAAGGACTTCCCACATTGTTCTGCCATAACCACTTATGGCATTCACGGAAACCTCCATCTATATGCTAATGACAGCAGCTTCCTGTTGTAGCCAAAGCTCGCCACGGATCCAGTCTGTCATTATACAGCTGAGCTTCCCGCCTGAATGCCGGGCCAGGCGTCCATGCCTGTCAAATATGTTAAGGGTATAAAGCTGGGAAAGAGAGCTGCTCTTAAGCGTTTAAGCTGCAGCCATGATGCATCTGTAATACTTCACAGCAAACTTTCTGCCAATGAACTTGTTGGCTTTTTCCTTTTGGCTCTACAAGGTGTGGAAGTGAGGTGAAATAAATCCAGATCCAAGCATGAAGATTTCACCCGTTTGCTTGGGCCCTGAAATATCAGATAGGGAGGAAGAGGAGCACTTTCACTCACAGGGGAGTGTTTGTTTGGGCCCATGAATACAACGAATTATATGGAAAGAGAGAGCCAGAAGTGAGATTTTGGTTGGGGCTGGGGGGGGGTTGTTAGCTCCCCCAAGTGTAATGACTGTCTGTGGCCAACAGGGGCATAGCTTAAGGGGGCCGATGTACATGCACAGTTTGGGTTGCATTAAACACTGCAGCTGTCCATTCATGGCAGACTGTGAGGTTGAGGACAAGTATTGTGAGATTGAGTTAGTTTGTTAGCGATGTAGCAAACTAGCTTTTTTACCACGATGAGGCAATGCTGCCTTTTCTGCGCGGTGTGATATGAGTCACACCATCAGATTGTTTGTCACGAACTTGCAGTTAAAGACAGTCATGTTTTGGTTTTGCAGGTGCAAAGGAGATTTTCTGGGATTTATTTAATCTTCTGTTTATCCCATTATGGAAATAAGTCCAGTATATTGAATCTGTAACCTTGGAAGAGCTTCAGAAAGAACATTTGCTGCCGCTGTCATAAATCTGGATGAACTTACACGACAACGCGAACACAAAAACATATAAGACTTACATATAAGTCTGTGCACTCGCCTGGATGTATGCAGTTGTGACTTAAATAACATGCAGCCTGTGTTTAAGTGTTCTGTAACAGACAGTTAATGTAAAACAGGAGATAAATTCATTCAGTAGCAACCTGTCATGTATTATGGTGCGTAGTTGTATGCAAAAATAAAAAAAACAATTAAAATGGTTCAAGTTACTTCTTTCTGGCGCACGCACACTATATGCAGATGACAGGCTGTCCGCTAAACCCCCACTGCACTCATTAACACGATAGTGGAGAAGTTCTGAAAAATGGGGAGTTCTCTTCTTACAGACAGTTAAATTAGCGCTGCCCCGGGCTATCCGCAGCTGAGACTGAATACGGCGATCTGGCTGCGTCTATCCAAACATCCCGGTACAAATGATCAGACACCTAATGCTGTAATTGTCTGTATGCCATCAGAAGACAATCGGATTTAAAAGAGAGGCGAGGGCGAAGAAGGCGCTTGATCTCACTTTCCCTTTTTTTCCATGACACGGACACCTTTTTAAATGTACCTGATTAATGAGAGGTAACCGCCCCGGACGCTAGTTTGCCGTCCAAACGCGCCAGATCTGACTACGCGTCCCGGCATCGGAGCACTGGACCTTTAGCCGTTAATTCCCGTCGTTCGTTTCGTCCTCAGGCAAATAATCGGAGATCAATTATAGGCGTCTCGCTATAACGGCTGCCGCAATAACTTCCCATCGCCAGTGCAAAATGCTGTAAAAATACGAAAAAAACAACGTACATATAAGGTTATATATTATATTATATTATATTTCTGAGCTGTTATATATAGAGTGCTGGCAGCATACGCTGCCTAGATCCTAAATTAAATTTATTGCTTTGCCTTGTTCCTTTGAGCAAAACTTAAGGCTGATTTATACTTCTGCATCGAATCGAGGCGTGGACCCTGCGCCATAGTCTGACATGAAGCTCCCCAGAAATATAACTACACGTGACAGAGACGCAGACCGCATGGGCTGTGATTGGTCCGCTTGGTAGCAGTCGGT
>JAODKM010000001.1:4406813-4418809 GCA_026780845.1 Petrocephalus sullivani | reverse complement strand
GCACTGGCACTGGCACTGGCACTGACACTGGCACTCTGCAGGACAGTGCACTCTTCCCCCCCCATTCACACACGACTAGGCTCCAATTTCGCCATCGAGTTTGCTGAAGATCCCCCAGGGAGGAGGCTTGGCTGCCGAGAGACCTCTCAATTAACATCAACAAGACCAAATAGCTGGTCGTTGACTTCAGGAAGCTAGAGACAGACAGAGCTCAGTGGGGAGGCTGCAGAGGGTCATCTGCATTATCTCCCAGGGAGTCACCATCGCAGACAACCTTACACGTACATAGCACACATCTGCATCAATCACAGAGGCACGCCTTGACCATCACTTCCTCTGACCTGAGGAAGGTCCTGAGGAAAGTGCAAATGTCACCTGCAGCCGTTACCAACTTCTCACGATGCAGGATGGATTCTGTCCTCATTGGTTGCATGACAATGTAATGTAACAGATGCTCACCTTGGGCCCTCTGAGGACTGCAGATGGTGGTGAGGACTGCCCACGACACCACGGGCACACATCTGCCCTCACTTCAGGACATTTTCACCAAACAGAAAGGCGGACGAAACCCTACCCTGCTACATCATATTACCATTCTAGGCACGAGGTCCAGTCTCTACCCACAAACCACGAGGCTACTTAACAGCTGCTTGCTAATTAATTCTTAATTAAGATGCAAGTCACTGCAGAATACACAACTAGTCAGTGGTACACTCTGTTTATCATCATCACTCCTTTATGGTAATCTGCTTTACTCTCTTTATTGTAGCTGATTGCTATTGCTTGGTAATGTAATATCGACTTGCAGTTTATGTGGAACATGCGGAAAGCAAGTATTAGATAAAGCTTAACGTCAAAGTCCCTAAACGTGCAAGAGACACTGGAGTTGGTTTTACCACCTCGGCTCAGTGATGTATTGCACCCCTTTCTCCGTTGTGATTCCCGTTTTGGTGACCTGTTTATTAGGATAAAAGCAAAATCCAAATTAATATTTATTACCATTGTGTTACAATTTATGTCCATCTTCTCTTGCTTATTTAGTCCTACTCAACAAAATAACATCAGTAATAGTGCTATGTAGCTAATAGCTATGTAGATGGTCAAAACATGTAAATATATAGCACATCTTCATCTTAAATTAAAATATGTAATATGCAAAAGGTCCAGGTTGGTGATTCAAGGTCGGAGGTGGGAGGTTGGAGCGCGTGGAGAGGGGGACTAACTGGAGCTGCTGTTTGAGGGCTTCCGTCTGTGGGTACCTACCTCCAACATGACGACCTCCACGGCCAGGTCCGACGGCAGCTCCAGCTCCGGCTGGAAGTGCTTCACCATGGCCACCAGTAGGTGCAGTGTGGCCAGCAGGTCCTTCTCCTGGATGACTGGCATGGAGAAGGAAGGTCAGCTTCCGGCTGTGTCACGCGGGGTCACCACACCAGCAGCAGGAAGGAGGCAGTCCCACTGAGGTCATTTTAAATCTGTGACATTACAACAAAATCCAAAGATGGCTGGCACAAACCCACTATGCCTAAAATATCGGTAAGCCGTGGCTCTGCGCTTATCAAGCGATTCGCATAACCTAGTCGTAGGAATGGAACTCGGCTATCATGTGAGCAGTGTCTGCATAAACCATCATACCCCTTAACAAGGCTCTTTGAATTGCTACAACACCCTAAACACCCTACCCATGAACAGCCAACGGAGGGCGGTAGTGCAATTTCCTCATCATCCATAACAGATCCAGACGTGGCCCCAACTGATTCGGAACCCCACTCGGGTACTGGCATGTTAGAAACCCAAACCCTGGACTTCCACGATAAGGGCTTCAGTAAAATCTGCAAAAGCCACTTTTGGATTCTGCGGACAGACCAGCAGACCCCGACGGGGCGCTATCATGGGGATGGCTGGCAGACCCTGACAGGATGCTATCAGGGGGACGGCCCGGCAGACCCCGACAGGATGCTATCAGGGGGACGGCCCGGCAGACCCTGACGGGATGCTATCAGGGGTACGGCCCAGCAGACCCTGACAGGATGCTATCAGGGGGACGGCCCAGCAGACCCCGACAGGATGCTATCAGGGGGACGGCCCAGCAGACCCCGACAGGATGCTATCATAGGGACGGCCCGGCAGACCCTGACAGGATGCTATCATAGGGACGGCCTGGCAGACCCTGACAGGATGCTATCAGGGGGACGGCCCGGCAGACCCCGACAGGATGCTATCAGGGGGACGGCCCGGCAGACCCCGACAGGATGCTATGATAGGGATGGCCCGGCAGAATCTGACAGGATGCTATCAGGGGGACGGCCCGGCAGACCCTGATGGGATGCTATTATGGGGACGGCCCGGCAGACCCAGATGGGATGTTATCGTGGGAAGGCCTGGCAGACCCTGACAGGATGCTATCATAGGGAAGGCCCGGCAGACCCCGACAGGGCGCTATTGTGGGGACGGCCTGGCAGACCCTGACAGGATGCTATCATCACCATTCAGACACTGTCAACTGGTCACACTCACGTTTGATGCTCCACTTGCAGGAGGCCTGGTCCTGAACTCCGAGCTTCTGGTTCACAGCTTCTAGGACAACCGTCAGCTTGGAGATCTGGGCAGTCTTTGTCACTGCGATCTCTTCCACGTTCAGTTTCACGTCAGATAATCTTTCTAGTGCAGGAGCACACAAACACTCTCCCGTCTAGTTTTCTGTGTTCTACTAAAGGTTACCCCTGTCAATCCCAAACAGGTTATTCCGACCAGCACTACACTCAATATTAATCACATTCCTAATTTAGGAGACGCTGAGATGTTCTGCTAATTAGCATGTACTTAGTTTGTGATGTTCTGAGTGGAGCCTCAGACAGAACTAACTGCCCCTGCCCACTGCACATTTCTTTTACAAAAAAGTGTTGCTTCAGAAATAAAAAATAAACAACAATTACTGAATGAATGGCATTTATAATGTGAGATGGTTATTCACCACATCACACAACCTTTTCGTTTTGGTGAGTAATCAGGTTTAAATAACCATCAATGGTATAAATAAAATAAGGTTTTCATTAGGGCACCACTGTCCTCCACAGCTAGCTGGTGGCTGAGGTCCCTCACCCAGGAGATGATGGAGCACCAGCCCGTCGTACATGTCCTCCTCCAGGCTCTGAACGATGATGTGCTCCCTCTGCAGCGTGGTGTTAATCCAGCTGACCAGCATCTGCCCAAGGGCCACAGCAACAGGCCATGGACTCAGAGAGCGACAGAGCGTGCCACGAGCTGGGGGCTACGCTTGGGCTGCTTTCAAACAGCAGATTAAACTCAGCTCCGTTGTTGTCTCTGAGGCCCATCAACAACACTGGAAATCGCCAGAACTGCCCGGGCCTTCAAAGTAAACCTTCCGGCTGAGGGGCACGTTCCTTTGATCAATACCTTCCAATAAAGCCCCTCATGAAATTTTAACACTCTTCCCCCGCAGAGATCGATAACCTTCCCTTTACACCAGAAACAGCCGTCATTAAATATTCAAAAGGTGGCTGGCTCATTTTCTCACACGTCTGCCTTCATCTGGCTTCGTTACTCACCCCGGGGGGGAGCTACAGTGGAAAATACGTTCAGCTTCCGCTATCCACAAAAAGCAGACCAGGGCCATCCTGATAATCTCGGCCTACTTAACTCCAACTGGTCAAGGCAAACATTGTGGGGGGCACATACCTGTTTCAGCCTCTGAAGTTCAGGATTCTGTAGAGACGACGGCTGGATTTTGATTAATTTTTCACCTACAAATTCACAGATTTAAAGGTAAATTAGCAAATGGCTCTCCCATTTTACTGGTACATCCTTTGGGCGAAGTCGTAACACTCTCCGGGAGTTAAACAGAGCGAGCCGCACTTCAGCGACAGGCTGAGACAGTGCTGGAGGCCGCTTTGGCTACGGGAGGGATGGGCTGGCTTTAGCTCTGTAATCCTTTCACAAATAGATACAAAGGAGTCTAACTGGGAGTTTTATTGGGGTGGTTTAGCACTCAAAGGCTGGCACAAAGGATCCGTCAGTGAAAGAGGCTTTTCGAAAAGGTTCCTGTCATTCAGATGTCTCACCTGGGGTCACTTCAATGCCTTCGGCGGCTCTGTCCTGAAGAAATTCTGCCTCCAGCTCTTTTCCGTTTAACCCTTCCATGCTCCCTCTAGCAGGCAAGACATACATTTTTTTGAACAATCTCACAGCCCCTCGTACTTCCGGACAGTCCAAACTCCTGGCACTCTGATGTGGCAAAAACACATTCCTTTCCATTTACTGGAGACTTCTCAGCACTTATGCAAGTCGTTCTCGCTAAGGGCGTCTTCTAAATACTGTAAATGTAAATATTTTAAGCATGTGTATCAGGTTTTTTCGAGTTGTGCGGTTTATAGTTTTCCTGATTCCTGAAGCTACGGACACTCCGGTAACCCAAAGCATGCAGGAAGCTGCCAACCGTAAGCTGGAACGTCGTGCCATGTAGGGGGGGAGACATTGGTGCCAGAGATGGGGTGGTTTCCAGTTAGGGACCAAGAAGGCTTCAATTTAGCTGAGGCCTTAATCTTGGGTTTAATATAAGTGTTCAATATTTCTTTAATAATCTGTTTAACATGGGAATTTTAAATGAGAATTTCTCAGCTGAGCTTGTCCAGAACATGATTTCATGTTTGAAATATTGAGTAGCTTATAGCACCGGTTGGATCAAGACTATGGAATGAGGAAACCCAGTACAGGCACGTCCTCTCCAGGATGAACACTGCCCTCATGTGTGCATTTCACAAATGACCATCTCCTCCAACGCCCTTCAATGCCTTCCGAACAATTTGCCCCTGTAATGGAACAGGGGTCTTTCAGAATGACCCTAAAAAACTCAGCAACTCAGATTTAAAAACATGATTGCTATCTGGGGAATCCGGAACACGGTGGAGCCACTTCCTGTATTTTACCGTGACTGTCTTTACGTTTGTCTGTATGTGCATTCTGTATTCTCAACATATGACGACAATAAAATAGCCTTACCTTTAGTGAAACGGGTGCACCGGGACAGTGATAACTAACCTGCCTGGCCCTCTGCCTCAAAAAAAAAAAAAAGAATTGTCAGGCACACAAAAAAAAAACAAAGATTGGTTCGGTGCAAAAGTCAGAAGGATGAGCCAAGAAATGCCAAGCGGGGTTGTGAGAAAACACAGGAAGCAGCAGCGAGGAGGAGACCACTTCCTCTTTGCACACTGCATGTTGGGTAAGTGTAAGGCACAGCGAATAGACACCCTGTGGTTCAGAGCTGTGAATTTCGAGTGAAACCCACTACAGATGATGAGATCCTGTTTTCACTTGCTAGCTTAATCTGCGACAATAAAAACCAAACAGGTTATGTGGTTATGGGCTAAGGTCTTGACTTGCACCTACTGCTAAATCTAGACCATAGTCAAGAAAACTTCTGCAGTTGTAAGGAGATTGAAGTCGCTTGAAGTCGGGGGGAGGTTTGTGTGGTGTGGTTTTTGACTAAAAGGGACGCCTTCTCTGTGTCTGACATTACCAGCAACATCCAATCAAATCATCTCTATGAAGAACAAAATGCACCAGTAAACAGTGTGAAACGGAAGGCTTTCATTTAACACAAGTCCAGGTTGTTGTTTAAAGGTTTTATTTCATTCAATGGAGATTACGGCTGGAGGTGGCCAACTCGAATTGCAGGCTATCCGTTGAGTTTGGCCCACCAGTTTCCATTTAACCCAGCATAAGCATGCGTGACCATTTCCTCGCGGGAATAGCCCTTCGCTTCTGAGACGGCCCAGTCATTGCACTGCGATCTTTGCGGCATGTCTCTTACAAAAAAACAATAAATCTCTTGCTTTTCCAAAAGCTCCAGGTTAAAAACAAACATACTTTATTTAAGGCAAGTGTGATTATTTGTACAAACCATAATTAGAATCAGGCTAAATTACACTTTAAAAAATACAGTCACAAATAAAGGGTTAAATTTTTGCATAGAAAAAGCAAATTCCTTGAATCCTGCATACATGTTCATTCCAGTCATAAGACCTAAAATCCTCATCGAGCCGCTGGCACAGTGAGGAATTATGGGATATTACGGTTTTTGTACCAAGATGGTGTCGTCTGGCTTTGCTATTCAACATCAGGGTGGCCAGTGACAGACCAGTGCTTCCGGTGAGGCACCCATGCCGTCGCTGGGCAGCAGACGAGCGCCGTGAAAGAGGAAGTGTGTGACCTGTCGCCGAGGAAACGGGGCATGCGCGGCAAAGCCAGCCTTTCTGATCCAGGATACAGGCCTGCTCCCGGGATGTAGGCCTCCTCGCTCAGCCTCAAGCTGGAACCAGGCAGCCTTTAGTCCATGTTCTTGTAGCTGGTGAACAGGTTGTAGAGGACCCTCAAGGTGGATTTTAGGTTGAGGTTGACCACATCTAGAGCCACACAGACAAGCACACACTTATTGGTTTAGAAATAATATTTGCCCAACACTTGCATTGCATACATACATTTCAAACTTATTCACCAAGATAATAGGTAATAATATCTGAGAATCTGTGTGAATTATACACTGTTCCAAGAAATAATACATCATACACAGTGTTTTCATCAAAATCTACACCAGGTTCAAACCCGTTATGATGGACTCATCTCTGGTCTATTTAAATTTCCTAATATATATTTCTATGCACTTGCGTGGGAGGCTTTGATTACACAGCCAAAAGTCACCATGGCTGGCAGCATTAGTGTGCATAAAATTCATTTAGTGTAGAAATATCGAGGTACAGAGAGAAATGACTCAAGTACTGAATTCAGAGATATCACAATTAGCTTGTGGGCTACCTTCTTGTTCAAACTTTTATTCTGTACTTAAAAAGTATATTATACAAACATGTAAAAACCTCTAAAATATCAAACTTCAAGCTCGATTCCCCAATCACACAGAACAGTCATCCTTGTACAAGTTAAGTCGCATCTAAATTACATTTATGAGATGCGTTCTTAACCAAGGTATGCTTAACGAACACTAATGTAAACACATTCCCTTTGGAACCGGCATTTGGAAGCTGAAGTATGTTCCGGTACCTTCCGGCCGAGCCTTGGGCTTTTTCAGTCCTCCGTCTTGCATGAGCTCAAAGGCAAAGGACACGTTGTGGACCTAGCAGGGACAGCGATGCATGCCAGTGTGAGACTGGAGGCCCCCGGAGTCCTGCACACGCCGTGCTCAGGTCAGTGGCAAGAGGCGCCCAAACGTGAAATTAAGGATCGTGAGGACTCTCTACCTTCTGCTCAAAGCTCTCAGGCGTGAGGTAGAAGTTGTACAGTGGAACAAAGTAGCCTTCCAGCAGCCCCATCAGCAGCACCAGATAGACGCCGTCTGCAAACTGCGAGACACAGCAGGGGGGAGCAGACATGCTGGGCACTCTAGGTAGTTTCCTTTTGATTGGACCACAGCTCATTTGAGTAAGTTACTGTACATACTGACAAACAGGAAGCAGCAGTGTGAGGAGTTCCACGTGAATACTGGGCCTCTTTTCTCCATAAATGCTACATCTACATTTATGCAGAAACCGTGCTATGCCTTTGGGGTACATTCTGGGTGCGCTGTGTACAGTCTGGACAGGGGGGCATCCCATCTGCGCGGTATGCAGTCTAATCGGATGGGAAGACGTTGCATTTGCGCTCTGCAAGGTCAGTTCTGAAGGCTCTAACTCACCTGTGACTCAAGCTCTGTTACCTCCAAGTTGAGTTTGTTCAGGTGCTTGTTCACAAATGTGATGAGTGACTTAATGGGGGAAAGAACACATTAAAATGTTTACATGCACATGCCACAGGGAAGATATGCGAAAGACTGATACGGACTTCATCTGGCCACTTTACCTTTTTTACAATGTTGAGTTTATCTGGCGCATGATCTAGCAGAGTGTCGAAAGCGTCTCTCTCTGGAAATTTAAAGTCACAATTAATACTATAATTAATATGACTGACGCATGATTCATTGCTTATAATAATCACTACTGCAAATCCAATATATCCAGTATTTCAATATATCTAGTACTCCTTTATTATAAGTATTCCTGAAACTTTTACTCACCGAATCTTCCCATCATCAACCTACAAAGATAATTATATTTATCTGAGTTTATAGGTCTTGCAGTTAAATTATATGTCGATTTCATTAGAGTAGACGTATGATAAACAGGTGGGCATTGGCGCGGGTTGAGTCGCAGAATGCCTTCTACAAACTTCACACTAGATGGCGCTGAAAACTCACATCTCTATAATTCAAACCACCACTTACTCTGTGGTCGTGGTCAGCTCCTTCCTCACATGACTGGTCTGCAGGATGCCTTCTCTCTTCTTTTGAAAACAAAAACATTCACTTCAGAAAGAAATTTACCCATATGAAAGAAAATGAGCTTTACACAATTTAGCATAATACAAGAGCAACACGTTTCTTGTATTTCAGTAAAACAGTAGACAAAAACATTAGTACAAGGGCTGGATTACCAATTGCGGTGATCAAATTTGGCTTGTAAGAGTTTTACTTTAAATCACTGGTACAGAGAGATCAGATTGTAGAGGAGGCAGTCCAACTAACTAGAGGTGGAACTAAGACATCTGATTGGGTGGGCCAACATCTGACACAAGCTCTGATTGGTTTAGAGAGAGAGCCAATCATTTTTCATAATGCCGCTTTTGTGCAAGTTAAAACTCCCATGAGCTAAAATTTGCTAGCGGATTATCATTTTAAGAGGAAAGTGAAATGGCCCGCTTGAGCTGACAACCTCTTGCCCACTGTCCCCAGCCCCATGGTCATTGAAGTTTGAGAGCCTTGATTTAAAGGCTTTCCAAAGCTAGTATCCTCAGCACCATGGCTGCTGCTCCACACACTAACCTTTGGAGTACATCTGTGGTCCTACTCTGAGCAGATTATCACAGGCTCACCCCCTCACCTTAACAACCACCACCTGCACCGACACGTGTTCAGGGAGCCTGATCGCAGCCCGGAAGTGAACAGCCAGGCTCACCAGCAGGGAGACGATAGCTACCAGATTCTTTGAGTGTATGGCTGTGGGAGAGAGCAGAAAGGAGAGAGCAGCATTACCCAACCCAGAGACAGTCCACGCTTTTGATCCATCACAGTCCCCTGCCAGACAGTCCACATTTCCGCGAGCTGGGGGGGAGCAACATCATAGCCTGTCTGTAGGTCCCTGAGGACTGGATTGAGGAACACTGGCTTGGGGGGGGGGGGGGATGCGATTCCAGAAGAAAAAAAATTAGCCTAAGGCAAAAAAAGAAAAATCTTGAACTATTGATATGGAGGCTTTCTGGTAAAAGTCACATCAAGCTAAAATTAGCAACGTTAAATGGGTAATTATTGATCCTTGAGTCTTTTTAGAATAAACACAGCAGGAAAGTATATATACTGAGATTATATATATATATATATATATATATACACACACACACACACACACACACACACACACACATAGAGGGCATCAGCAGATATCAGGAGGGCAAGCAGGTCAGTCAGTCTGTATAGATGGGGAAGGAGAGTATGAATCACTCACCTCCATCTGTGGGAGGGAGACTGACTCACCGTCAAAAGAGGGAACTAAGGTCAAGTACGTCAAATAACACATGTACGCAAACAGCCAGGGACTCACAGTCCACACTCCACTTAGCAGGGGTGCCATGATGCTGAAGAAGCTCATTCATGGCCTCCAGAACGGTCTGAAGCTTCCGTTTCTGCCCAATCTCCGACTGAGTCACCTCAGCCACATTCAGCTTCCGACTCGAAAGTTTCTCTAGGGACGGGAAGAGGGTGGTATAGCCCAAGATTTACTGTCGAGCTTAAAGACCCCGGAAAGGCAAAAACACTTACAGGTTTAACGACCAAATCAGGACTAGAAGTGATACTACTCATTTACCCTTGGACATCAGCAAGATCAAGGCCTATAATGAAAGCGAAATTGAATCTTTGAGGATTTTGTTTCCAAAAAGCATTACTGTCCAATGACAATCATCAGTTCAGAAGAGTTTGTAACTATACTAGTCGAAGGCTTCAGAAAAATTAACCTTATATCAACAGCACAAATACTGAGCAGGCAACTTCATACAGCTTTGGCAAAATATATCCCGCAGCAGACATTTCACACACTTACCAAACAACTTCTGGAGCACCTGTCCATCATAGAGATCTTCCTCAAGCTCCTTCACAATAATCCTTTCCTCTGTCAGCTCGTTATTAATCCAGTCGATCAGAACCTGGAAAGATGCAAAACTCCATTTGGCAGAAGCTTTTATCCTATATGTCCTACATCCTTAGACATTTACATTAACCCTTCAAACTGGTACGGCTGTATTTCCTCTTGTTGGGTTTTACCCTCCCTCTTGCGGGTCAGCTAGAGTTCCTAAAACCATCACACAAGTCAACATGGGAATTCCGGGAGGGGCAAACGAGAGTGAAACATACCCTCTGCAGATCTTTGAACTTTGGGTCCTCCCTAGAAGTGGGATCCAGCATGGTTCTCTCGGCGTTCTCCTCTGTGAAGAGACTCCTTGCATTAGGGAGGAGACCGGAGGAGCACACACAGTCCACCCAGGGAGGCGAGCACAAGGTCGAGCGATCACATCATCACATGGGTGACAATTTTATATAGTTCTCCATTCTTTTATTAGCACAGGTTCAGTTTAAAGGGTGATTCAATGCAGACCAAAAACTATGGAATAAGCGTGCCACCATCTTTCACTTCTCATTACGCTCCATTTATCACTTCAAACTGATTGGTTTTCAACAGAACGCAAGAACTGCGTCAGCTAAACACCAAGCAGGCAGGCCAATGGGCTGGACTGGATGGGCCACCACACCATGTCTCCACAGCGACCCCTGCTGGCCGAGCAGGGACGAGTAACACTACCCAGTAACGTGTCCTCGGGGTGGAGGTCGGTGCTGGAGGGGAGCATTGGGGTGTTGATGGCATGTTTTCCTTCTTCATGGAGGCTGTTCACTGCATGGAGAGCAAAAAGAGACATGAGAAGTCAGAACATCTGCAGGGAGCAGGTTACCTGCTAGAACAGAGTCCTTCAAGGCACTAAGCACCACAATCCACTTGGGAACAAGGCTTAAGCGTTGGCAAAACCCCAACCTGCAGAACATTCACTGACCATTCACCCAATCAAACCCTACTGTATCCAAAAATGAATCCAGCAAGACCGTGACAGCGTTTAGCAGAGGGTGGACCCTCCAGACTTCCTGTCGGCCATGATGGTAACTTACAGATGAAAGTCACGGTCACACCCTATAGATTCCACACAGCAGTGACATGAAGTGTCATTAGTAGACCCCAAATACCTCAGAGATGTTACATATTTTACCCCAAAAGGATGTATTCATATCTGCTGAGGACAGATACATAGAGAGGGAAAAAAAAACACACACACACATACATACACACACACACACACACACACACACACACATATACATACATACATACACACATACACACACACACATACACACATACATACACACATACACACATACATACATACATACATACATACATACATACATACGTGAAAAGTGCTCAGAGCCGTTGGGTAATGTATTAATCAGTCTGAAGATCAGCACTTCCTGTGAAACAGCATCTCATTGCAAATTGCGCTACTTCCTTCCGAGCAGCCCTCCCCACATCTGGCTGCATCCCACCCTCCCCCCCACCCAGGACAAAAAAATGGACCATACAAAAATATGTGTAAAAGGAACAAAAAAATATATCTGCCATATCACCAAAGCCAGGGCAATCTAACAGCCAGCTAGGTCTCACCGCCCCCCCCATAAAAAAGCTACCTTGCTTCCTGCACTTGGTCCCACAGAATAAGCCGGCCATATCCTCAGCACTCAGCGTGGTGTCAGCGAGCTCTAAACGGACGAAGACTGGGAGCCTGGCAGCCCGGCATCTATCTAGATCATGGGGTTGGGGGCGGGGGGGGGG
>JAODKM010000001.1:4383800-4397178 GCA_026780845.1 Petrocephalus sullivani | reverse complement strand
GGCAGACGGTCCATGTTTCTGCTCCCTCCCAGCTCCCTGGCAGACGGTCCATGTTTCTGCTCCCTCCCAGCTCCCTGGCAGACGGTCCATGTTTCTGCTCCCTCCCAGCTCCCTGGCAGACGGTCCATGTTTCTGCTCCCTCCCAGCTCCCTGCTACACACTCAGTACTAGGAACTGGGAGGGGACAAAAATGTGGGCCATCTGCAGGTCCCCGAGGACCGGGCTGGGAGACACTGCCTTGCACCCATCCAGAATTACCTCTGGGTCCCCAATGGCAGAATCAAACCCTGCAGACACCATGACCAGTTCTGGGTTAAACTGAAAAAGAAGAGAATATCAGCACCATGTATTTAACAACAGTGCTGCAATTTGTCACGGTCGTGTGCACAAGCCCACCAAGCAACCCAAACAACCACCTTTTCACCAGGCTGTGGTCTGGAAAGCATTTCTGCAGGCTCTCTCTGTGAACTTCGACCCTCAAGCCATCAGATTACTTAATACCCCAACAACAGCTAGAATTTCATACTCACTCCTTACACATGCACCACCATATTTGCACCACATCTCTGGTGTTTATTTTTCTTTTATGAAAATAACTTTCTATTTTACTTATTATTCTTCTTCATTGACAGTTTATGGCAGTTTGCCACTTCTCATTTCATTCATTTGGGTCTGACTGTATACTTTGCATGTGACAAAAAAATCTGTGAATCCTAATCCAGCTAGCATTGCCTTGTCTCACTTGTAAGTTAATTGGTTAGCTGGTATAGTGATATTTTTAGCAATTAGTACCAAAAATATGACAATAAATCAATACAGAAGAAGCAGATTGATCAGTCTTACCCACCTCATAGGCCACGGGAAGGAGGACATGAAAGAAAACAGAGAGGTAATCATTGCTGTCCATTCCGACCTGGGACGAGGGATGAGAGCAGAGAGTCAGCAAAAGGTCATGGGACCAGCAGAAAGGGACGTATACTACCTGCGTCGGCCAGACCTTGTTCCACGGCAGGTTAATGTTGAAGCCGGCCCCCCTGCCCTTGCCCACGCTGTCATAGTCGGACTCTCGTAGATTGGGCCAGAACTGCTGATGCTCGTAGCGGTGCCAGGAGAAGTACAGCACCCTGCAAGACGACCCGAAACCGCCAAAGCGACGTGTAGGTCATAGGCCACAGCGGGACCGTTAGAAAAGGGAGAAACAGAGACTCACTCGGGGTCTTCCTCAAAGCAGTACTGCAGACCTTGTCCATGATGTATATCCCAGTCCACTATGAGCACCCTGGGGGGACACACAGAAAATGATTTTCATATTAGATGCAATCAAACAAAACAAATACCACCCCCACTTTAAATTTCCACCCTAACTCAGTTGTTAGCGCCCCCTACCTGCGCCTAACTCAGTTGTTAGCGCCCCCTACCTGCGCCTAACTCAGTTGTTAGCACCCCCTACCTGCGCACATTGTATTTCTTCTTGGCATAGAGGGTGCCGATGGCCACGTTGTTGAACACGCAGAAGCCATTTGCAGCACTACGCTGACTGTGGTGCCCTGGAGGTCTTTGCAGGAATGGAGAGAGGAGAAAGGGACGGCCCATTTAAGATGCTTTCACATTAGCTCACACGGCAGCTTTACAGAAGCGTCTCATACGAAGGGGGAAAAAACAGACTCACCTGACCAAAGCTACACCATTTCGCACCTTTCCCGTCATTACAGCATCCACCAGATTTAGAGTAGCACCAATTGCCAGCTTGGCACAGTGGTAGATGTTCTGTAATCAAACAGCACTAGTTGGGGATAATACATTTCTTCCTCAGGGTCAAGTCATTACTTGTGTTCCACAGTACTTACTGGATGGAAGTAAACATCCCCAAACTGCATAGTGAATGTCATCAGCTCCTCCAAGGTCATGTGAGGGGTCTTCTTTACAGCTTCCAGGTATTCAGTGCTGGGGGATAAGGAGTAGGGCTTAAGTAGCACAGCTTGCACATAGGTCTGTAACCGTACAGGCATCGCTAAATGCATACCTGTGTGCCAAAAGGATCTCCTCCTCCGTGGCTTCCCGGACGGGTAGCGGGACGCAGCGCTGGGTCAAGCCCGCCTGCTGCAGGGCTGCGTAGCTCACGGTCAGCCGCTCGGGAACCTCGATCTTACACATGGGACTGAGGAACAGACAGCGTAGCGGGGGAAAACCGGTTAGACGCGGCGAAGGCGTCCATGCAGATCGCACTGATAAACACCGAGGGCGACTCACTCCACCCAGAGAAGCTTGTAGCGAGTCATCTCTTCATCATAAATGAGTGCAGTTCCAGAAGGCATTGCTTACAATTTCAAGAGCCTGGTTAATAAAAGAAATCGCAAACCAGTAGGGATAATATAATTGCAGAATTGTTTACTTAATTTGTTTCTTTATTGAATAGTATAAAAGTTACTTACTCTCCGTAAAGTTAAAATATTCGCTTAATAATAATAAAATTTCAGTCGCACGGCACTAAACCTCATCAAACAATGATTAATCGTGCAATCGCTATGAAAAATAACCAACGCCAACGTCGCGCCTCAAGCGATCGCACTTCCTCTCCGCAAAAAAGTGGAGGTTCGTTCTTTCATCCGGCGCGGACATTTTGGTTGGTCATGTGATATGACATCTGCCTCTTATTGGATAAGAGTTACTTCCGGGAATCTTTAAACCAATGAGTTGCGAGCTCTGCTACCTCCCAAACCCCAAGTCGCCATGCTATCTGTTTGTTTGGCTGAGGGCGGGCGTTGGCTTTATCGTTGCCGTAGCAACCGCTCTGCGTCGCTGTCTGCGAGGGGGATGTTTGAGCTGAGAAAGAAACTCATTTATTAAACAGGACCATTTAATTTTGCGGGGGAAATGGATCCCTTGCCTGCAACATTTTATGGCCGACTTGACAAAAAGAACCCTGTCATCTCGTCTTTTAGCGGCGAGATGAAGGAGTTTATGTTGTACATGAGGCGGATCACTAATTCATCCAGAGTCGACCACCGCTCTTATGCAAAAGGGTAGGTAGACAACAGCGGCCACCCCATATGCCCACATATAAAGAACAAAAAAATAACTTACACGAATAGTCGTATTTATTTTGACCTGTAGTGTGTTTGCAGGTCAAAAAAGCTTTTTGAAATATGGAACAAGTACAAGGTTCGCCTGCCTGCGTGTTACTACGACAAGCAGCTGTTGCAAATGGCCGATTTTCTCGCTGAAGTGAAGGTGGGTATTTACTATTAGTTACTCTGTTGATAAAATTCTGAGGGTTTCTTTTCTGTTCCACACCAGCGGGCCCATCAGCCCCTTGCGATCCCCCTTTCCATCCACACCTTTCAGCAGGTGCATGTCTCTGTAATCCCTTCCCTCAGCTGTACAGACTGGCGCTCTGGCAGGGCTATGGCCGTTTTCTACAGCAGTACAGCGCTTTGAGCACGGAGGACGTCAGAGATGTGGACCAGTTTGTGACCACTTTCTTCCCAGGGGGCTTTGAGACAGACCAGGCAGGGCTCATGGTAAGGGTCATCACCTTGCTTTACACTACTCTTCTGTGAGAATAAATGATACTTGCGTCCTGCTTCGCTAATGCATTCAACTCACTTTTGTAGTCACTTTCTATAATGGCAGTGGCAGTTTCTTAATAGTATGTGTATATTTTTCAGTTCTGTCGCAATTAAAGTGTGTCTGAAGGTGTGGCAATAGAAGTAATTACATAATGGCAATTGCATAATTAAGTCCAAGCAGAGATAGAAAAAACATCAATATTATGTGTGCCCGAACCTTACATCTGTGCCTGTCACGGGTGATTCTGGGATATTTAAGGTGGAATAATTAATGTAGAGGGGCCTATTTTATCATTAGCCAATGATGTGTCTTGAATTGCGAGTGACTGAGGGAATGGGCATTCTGAATGACCAATCAGTTTTCAGCTGGGGCTGATGTGTGCATCAATCATATTTGCATGTGTATGCTTGGCCCTGCCAGTTCCATGCCCTGCAGGGTCACTGCATGTGTGCCTTCCAACTGGAGAAGGAGCGGGAGGAATGGTGTGGCCCAGACGGGTCTTGGAAGCTGTTGCACATCCTGGCTTTTTTGCAGACGTTCATGCAGGCTGTGCTGCCTCATGACAGCCTCTGCTGGCTGCTCTACAACGGTACACCCACGCCCCGAGACCTCTTACGACACATCTTATGTAGCCTAGAGCGTACTGTCACAAGAGGGAGTGTTGAGTCCCTGACACCATAATGAAGTATTTCTTAATATTTCTTATTATTTTTATAATAAAAATAATAAGTAGTGGAATGACATTGTCCCATTTTTGTTTTCTGTGAAAAATAAAAGAGAAATCTGAGGATCAGACTTAATAATGAATTAAAAGCATGTTGCGGGCCGTATGTAAGAATCCTGCGGGGCGGTACTTTGAGACCTTTGCACTACATGTGTGTTATGTTTGCATATCGTCTGTTTGTAGGATCGTTGCACATCTACAACATCTGCAGGTACCTGATGTCCACAAGTCGCACAGAAAAGGTAAAATACTGACACTAAAATATCAAAATAAAATATCAAAGGGAAAAAGCAGATTAATGCTGCACACACGGGCACTTCATCGTAAAGTTGTGTCAGCGTGAAAGGGGCCTCTGATCAGGAGTTACTGTCATAACAAAAGCATCCAAAAACTGCAATATATAGGGACCCCAGACATGAGGAACAGGTGCAAAAAATTTATAGAATTGATGACAGGTACCTGGCTTATCTTCCTGAGATAGATGGCCCCCAGTTGTCACAGAGATGGCACATAGTTCTTGCCTATATTTAGGGACTTAGTTTTGTTGCATGAGGCTGTAGCTTGGGGGAGTGGCCCGCTGAAAGACTCCCATATGGGTAACATTCTGTCTTCCCTCCCTGCAGGCTCTGGAGTTCCTCCTCTGGGCCTGCATCTGCCTGGAGAGCTCCATTCCCCTCCTGAAAGCCCGCTACCTGCCTTGGAGGGCAACACTGTACTGTGCAGTGTGCCAGTGCTACTGTGACCTCCAGGCTGGCTCACTGGCAGAGGTTGGGCTGGGGCCGGGGTCACTGGGGGCTGCAAGAAGGCATAGGTCTGCAGGTAGCATATGGGTGATATGTGGTCTAGTGGGTTAGGATGCTGTGCCAATGATCAGAAGGTCACTAGGTCAAATTCCAGGGTCAGCAGAGTGATATCACTGTAGGGCCCCTGAGCAAGGCCCTTAACCCCCAGCTGACCCTGCCTTCTTAGTTGTATGTTGCTTTGAAAAAAAATCATCTGATAAAAAAAACTGTAAGTGTGATGGTGAAAAACACAGACACCTGAAGATTGCTAGCTCAAGTCTCGGGGGGATTGATGTGACAGCATTTGGGTCAGGTTATATACTTTAATTTCTCCTGAAAGTACCCATAAAGTTATTTGACGTTGGGTAGAAGTGTCAGTATAGCAACTACTAATTGAAGAAAATTGTACACACAAATACAAATGTTCCTCGAATTACAATGGTGGTATGTTGCGATGAATCTACTGTAAGTTGAAAATATTTTAAGTCAAATAAGAATATTATAAATAAATAAGTACTGTCACTGCAAATATTTGGTTAAACAGAAAAAAACTGTACGATACATTGTTAAACACTGTATGCGATGTTAATGCTTGAGATCACTACAGAGCCTGGAAGGGTGTCTGATGCTGTCGCCCGGCTTCAGTAGAATGTATCGTACAGTGCATCATTAGCCTGGGACCAGATCAAAATGCAAAGTTGACTACTGAATGTGCAAAGGTATCGGACCATTGTTAAGTAAAATATCGAGCCATCGTAAAAGGAGGGGCATTTGTATTGTATTCATGAGGTTACTCTCTAATAACACGGAGCCCACTCTGTCCACTCTGCTCCATGGTGTGGCTTTGCTTGGCAGGACTTTGCACGCCGGGCTCTGGACAAGGTCAGCGAAGTGGCTAAGATGGAGGAGATGCTACATTCATCAACATTCGGTGAAAGCCGTCATGTCATCCGGGAAGCGACGATCAAGGTGGAAACAGCAGAGAAATGAAATGCTAAAGCTAAATGCTAAAGTTCTTCTACTGACAGTCTGGGGTACTTGTTCTTGTTTGTGGACGGTATGCAGCTGGCAGTCATGCTGTTTAAAAGGGTGGTGTACAAGCCCCAGAAACACCCCAAGGGTGTCTTCAGGCCCAAGCAGAGGAACGTGCTTAAGGACATCCAGAATGTAAGCATTAGTCAGCCTTGTCGTGTAGCAGTGTTTCCCAGTCTGGTCCTCAGGGACTCACAAATGGTCCATGTTTGTATGAAAGCATTGCATTCGTAATCCTTTCAATGAACAAGACAAGACATGTAATCTACTGTACTGTGCAAAAGACTAAGGCAGTCAAAGAAAATGTTTAAAGCTATTGCTCTGAGTAGTTAGGGTACAAGCTATCAGAGAGTAACACAACAAAAACTAAGAAAAATGCCTTCTGTTATCCCAGAAGATACTGATATCTTGTTGGATGGCTAGAGAAACACTGCTTGGGCTCCCAGACCTCTGCTCAGGGGCACCTCAGCCATTCCCTGTATTTGTTACGTTTTACATCCAGTTCAAATAATTAATTAATTTGTTTTAAAATGTCACTGAGGAATAGATCAGCCATACGAGGTGGGGTTGTGGTCTAGTCAAAAAATACATGGGTGAATTGGATGGTTGCTGAAAATACTGGGCTTTAGGAGAGGTTTTCAAGTGGCTAAGCAGGCACACTTTGACAGACATAATGTCATATTTTTCTAACAACATGAAGATCACTCGAACATGATTTTCTTACACTACCCAAGACTTTTGCACAGTACTATACATTAATAAGAAACATTATAAATGTATAATCAAGTAATGTTATTTATTAATGTATATTAAAGCTGTCATATCTTGTTCATTGGAAATGTTATGAATGCGATGCAATTTTAATAGCAGGTCAGTTGCCTCAACAGCTCAACATTTCCAAATGTAAGATTATTCCATTAAAAACATCTAACTGAAGCTGGAGCTGTAAATGTGGGGGCAGGAAGTGCATCCTGAGCTGATGTCTTTTGCTGGTGCCCACCCCACGCCACCCCACCCCCTTCCCCAAAGACACCCTGGCCCCGCACATCCACCGAGCGCTTGCTGATGGACCTGTTTGACTGCCACGCGGCTCAGCTCCTGGCCGTGATCGAGGCTCTGAGGGACACCTCCCGTCGGCCCCTGCAGACGGGGCCCCCCCAGGATCCCGACGATCAGGAGGTGGTCCTGGAACTGCTGTCTGCAGGGGCCAGCATCCTTGGCGGTACTGAGTGTCTGTAGACTGACACATTCCACTCGGGCTCATATGCAGACGTGTGCGCGACCCTTTTCAGCCAATCACGCTCGAGTCGGTGCTGCTTCTTTGAGCTCTGTCACACTATATACATCTGGCACCTGACAGTTATGAGGTCAGCCTTTATGTCTTTGTAGGCATTGGGGGCTCCAATGAGCGAGTCAGTAATGGCAGCACCAGCGTGCCTGCTGCTCTGTGCGGCATCCACGTCTCCGGGAGCCTCTTTGAGATGGCACAGGCAGGTGAGTGTCCAAAGCCGATTGGGCCCCTTCTTAGGCCGAGTGCACCTGAGACATGCGAACGGGGAGTCAGGGGGTCAGGAGCTGCTGCCTGCTTGCACGCTCGCATTTCCCAGAGCAGTGATGCTGTGTCTGTCCTTCAGGCAAGAACAGTGTGTCAGTGGACGCCGCGGTCGAGTTTGTGAAGCTGCTCTTTCGCTACGAGCAATGGGATGCATTCCGCTCTCTCTCGGCTCTCCTCGTCCCTTTGCTGCAGGTAGGTCCGGCGCTGCAGAGTCTGGTGTCAGGTCCTTTCACATGCCTTCAAACATCACGTTGAACTTCCGAGCACTACAGTGGTTTGTTGAGCCTCTCGCTGAGAAGTACCTTTAAGGTATCATTGTTGGCTCTCTTACGTAATGGATAATATCCTGCATTCTGTGAGCACAAGCATCCCGGCCCTTTAATTGGTGTGTATCATGATAGAAACGTGTTAAATAGCTAAAGGGAAGGGGGGTGGTCTGCCCCCCCCAATCACCCACCCCTATTTGTGTAACGCCCTAGCTTGTGGGCTCTGTTCTATGCGGCAGGGTCTAGAGAAGCCTTGCTTCAGGAAGGCGGAGCAGGAGCTGGTCCTGCTGGTAGCTGTGGATCCCCTAATTAACACAGAGAAGAGCAGAAAGCTGGCCAGAGATGGTCGTGCGGACAGAGGGGCCGGTCAGTTTCCAGCCAGCCAGCGGACTGCTGAATCTGAGTCCAGCGCATGTGCTGGGAAGTGCTTGGAGCATGACGCTTACCTCTCTGCAGACAAGGACAGGTCCCCGGGAGCAGCAGCTGTGTCTGAAGACCTCCTGGCTGCGGTGGAGACCCTGCACAGCTCTGTCTGTGCCTCCGCACAGGTTGGCACCCCAGCCGGAAGTTCTCCGCCTCTTCATCAGCCCTCAGCGGGTCCCTCCCAGCTCCAGCACAGGTTAAGGACATGTCCTCCTTGGTCTGTGTTTGCATTCAGGACATCGAGCCGGACAGACACCTGGTGATGGATGTCCTACAGCTCCTGTGGGCCAAATGTAAGGCCATGCTGCGCAGGGCCGAGAGCGGCCGCTGTGTCGGCCGGCTGCAGACCCACAGCAAGGTGCATAGACGTAGTCACACTGGCTCACATGTCTGTGACATGTCCCTGAACAAAAGGCAATACACAATAACAAACTGAAAGACGTTCAGTATAGTTTCTTCAAAGACTCTGTTCCATATTCATCCTGCATGTGGTGATGTCATACAATGAAGACTGTGATTGGGTAATTAATGAAGTGTAAGGCAAGCCCCTCCCTTGTTGACCTAGGGGCACATTGAAACAGGGAAAATCAGGGCATGCCTCTGTTATTAGCATGTATGATACAGTAAGGTCTACATTGTGTAGGAAATATACTGCATGCTTGCACAGTGCTGTATGTTTATAGCTGTGCTACTGCTGTGTGTGTTTTGAAGTGGGTTCGGGTTCTGTACCTTCTCTGCGAGGCGTCCCAATCCTGCCAACTGGCCCGCTTGGACCCGGTGGCCGTGGGTGAGATGGCTCTGAGGCTCACAGCAGTGCTGGAGTCCAGGTTGAGCTCTACACATCAGTCTGGAAGGAAACTGGGTATGGCGCAGAGCCCCCTCGGGGCATTATGGTGAAACGCAGCCTAGAGTGTGGGCAGCCTTGTCATATGTCGTGTCTGATGTTCTCCACTTTGACCATGATTTCTCACTGCGGAGATGCGACCACCTTCGTGTTGTGCCCTTGTCCTTCAGCCGTCTCAAAGGACAGCAGCCGAGGAAGGAGGCCTATGGACCCGAAAACCGATACGCCGCATGCCCCCAAGGTATTTTAGCGAGGAGGTTACACCCCGAGCTGTGTCAGTTAATGGCTGACTGTCCTATATATCAGTGCGTCCATGTCAGCTGTGTGCGGGGGAGGGGGGATGCATGAACAGCTCATGTTCATGACAAGCTGTGCTTTTGTTAGCTGTGCATCCGTGTCAGGGAGTCATTCAACATGAGCTCATCATGTCCCTCCAGAATGACATGGCAAAGCGGCTGAGCACGGCGTCGGAAGTTCTTGAGCGTGCCGTGGAGAGCGTATCCTCGGGCCGGGCCCGATTTCTGCCCTGGGACGGAACAGCCGTGTCTGATGTGGCCTGGCTGCAGGTAAGAGCAGACGTTCGGTCACTCTGCACATTCAAGGGTTTCTCCTAAGTGGTCTGAAAACACCAGGCAACACAAATCAATACTCCTCTGGATCATTGCTAATGCTAGATCCACCTGACATTCTTTGCATGATGTCAGCAGTGTGCCTGCCGCACCCTCCCATCAGCTGGAGGGGAGGAGTCAGGAAGCAGTGGTAGGGGGTGCTCCTTTGGCAGCCCCAACATAATCTCCTTCCACATGGACCTCCACTTGGAGCTTCTGGCTGTCCAACACAGATTAGCTCTCAAGCTCCTCAACACCTATACAGGTCAGTGAATCCTCCAGAGTCCCCAGAAGACACAAGGACAGAGCTGGGTATCACCTTACTTACTTCTATATCTCTTCACCCAACTTAGATGAGATGCCGCCTACAGACAGCAAGAAGTCATCCTCTGAGAGCTTGGCCAGTCCTGGGGGATCAGGTAGTGTCACTGTGTAAGAGTTTCAGTACACTTCCTTCAGAGACTCTGTTCCATATTCATCACGCATGTGCGTTACTTTAGAGTGCGAGCTCTTGGAGAGGATTGGGAGGAACAGGATCTCCAAGGCCGTCTTCCTCATGCAGAAGGCCCTGCTGTCCGACAAGAGCGACGCAGGCAGATCTAATGCCAAGACGCTGCTGGAGGTCGGCCCGGGATCCTTCTCTGTCTGCCCATCCCAGAATACTCAGGCTGCCTCTTCTGTAGTGACCATGCTTCTGCTCTCCTCCCGGTCACGGTCCCAGTCGCCTTGTGTCCTGTGCTACAGGAAGCCGTGACCCTCATTGAGAAAGCAGAGGTGGAGGAAAAGAGGCTGGTCAGGACCTGGGGGGTGGCAGCGAGCAGGGCAGCTGGCGGGAAGCTTCAGGTCCCGCCTCCCCCCATCCTGCTCTTTCGGACGCAGCGGTCCATGGTATTCTCTCCTGCTCCCTATGCCCTACACAAACAGGTACTCGCATACAGCACGCAAGTGCTGACAGCCGATCACTATTGCGCTTACTCACTCTTCGCAATTCGCACTCTCCGACATATTTGCATCCAAGATATTTTGCCATGCATCATTCTGGAATGTTCCTTTGCGCGATCTCTGTTCCAGGTGTGCTGGTACCGCCTCTGTGGACGGGAGGCTGCTGGCATCAATCTGAAAGTGCGTCTTGGTGACTGCCAGCTTCCAGGCACTGGAGAGGAGGTCAGTGCTCTGCTGCTCTGTGCCTGTCATGTGCCTTCTCGTCCCCCTTCTGTGCCCACTCTCGTGCCCCTGGCAGGTGCCCGCTCTGGCCGAGTGCCTGTTGCATGTGGAGGGGCTGGAGCCCAACCACAGGTATGTCTTTGCTGTGGCTGCGTGTGATGCCCAGGGCCAACTGGTAGGGGGCGCCATTGGGGAGACCACCCACCCACTGCTGGCCTCTCTGCCCCTGCCCATACTGAGCACATGGGCACACCTGGCACAGGTACACATGGCGTTTACTCTCCATTTCGTTTTGAGGTGTGTGACTGATTGGAAGGTCGCCCGTTTGAAGCCCAGAGTCTGCGGAGTACTGTCACTATTGGACCCCTCAGCAAGGCCCTTAAACCCCTATAGCTCCAGTCAGTTGTACATCACTTTGGATAAAAGTGTCTGCTAAATAAATTGTAATTGTGATTGTGTTTCTGGCTGATACGCGCTCATATGGTATTACCAGGTAGCTTATCAGACTGGGATCAATGCCCTTGTTAAGAGGGCGTCTAGAGAGTTGTGGGACCACTTTACCCACAATGCCCTGCCTCCAGCGGAAGCGGAGTCTGGCGACTCCGTGGACCGGCTTGCCCAGACGCGGTAAGGAAGATAAAAAGACAGCGGTCTCGCTGCCTTGACGCCTGCTCCATTCACTTTCAGATTCACGCATACATGCCTGCTTTTCCCGTCTCTCTCTTCCTCAGGCTGTGTTCGGCTGCCCTTGACCACGCCTCCCCCGTTCTCCTCCAGCACTTCCTCTCCTCCATCCTCATGCAAACAGATATCCTCGTCCAGGAGAGGGCGCTGTACTGCGATGTGCTGAGCGATGGGGGGCCCCCAATTTGGGCACAGGTAGGACACCAGGCAGGCCGCTTTGTGGTCTGCTTATGACCACAGTTAGGGCTTCTCTGCACTCTGCACAGAAAGAATATTATCATTTAAACGAGCAAGTGCAGAGCCTGATGGGAACTGTTCCTAACCAATCAGGAGGCAAGACTAGCTGAGTGCGAACGTTTGCTGGTGGCAATAGACCTGGCCCTTCAGCTAGAAGACAGTGAAGCCGCCCTTCAGGCCATGGTGGGATGCTACCGGCTACTAACCCCTCTCATATACCACAGAATCCAGTCTCAGGCGGCTGTACAGGTAACTTACACCGGCGTGAAATAACAGGAATGACAGAGGTGTGTCTATGGAAAGCTGTAGCTGGTTCTTTGCAGTTTGAAGCTTCATCATAGTACCTCCATCAGGTGCTGATGAAGTGCTTAGTGGTGCTGCAGGAGATCCCCGGAGAACTTCAGCGAAAGTGCTCTGCAGCCACCGGGGGTTCCCTCTTGCACATGGTGGCCTGCATGACATACTACGTGACCAAGGTAACCACGCTCTGGTTTAACCTCACTTCACATGCTTGTGTGAATTTGTGTACTTGTGTAATTGCTCACGACCACGTGACTAAGTGGCATGTTTGTGTGCACAGGTGCTGCGTTTCTCCCAGCAGTACCACGCGGCCTCGGCTGTGGTCGAGCTGGGCAGGACACTTCTGCAGGAGGCTGTACATGCAGGCCTTTCCCCTGCCCCTTTTGGACCTGAGCTGGTAAGTCACTCAGTGTTTTGTTACAGAAAGCTGAACGGCTTTGTTACTGTGCTTTTGCATTAATCATTTATGGAGGCTAGATTGGAATTCTAGTCGTCCAGGACTGGAAACGTACCGCGTTAACAGCAAGTTAACGTTAAGTCAGCATCCAGCGCAGGAACAATTAACCTGCTCTCAGCCGGCTGTTACACTAACCTTCTACAGTGTGGACTTGTGCTGCGATGCCCCCTTTGTGTGCCGTTTTCACTGTAGGCTCCCTTGGAGACTCTCCAAAGGGACGCAGCCAGCGGCCCGACTGACGAGGAGCCCAGCAAGCAGCTCCGGGCTCTGGAAGCCTGCACAGCAGGGTGCGGGAGAGTGGGCAGGTCCAGCCAGTGTGACCTCACTGCCTCCCATAGCGGTAAGCTCTGTCTTCTCATGTGTGACCGTGAATGGTCAAAGTCTGACTCCAGCTGGAGAGTAAGCCATCAGCTGTGTGGGAAAGATGTGACTCCACCCGATCTGTGATCTGTGTGTGACGTGTGCCTCCAGAGACCCAAAACCTCACTGGCTTGGAGGAACCTGCCCAGGTATATTCAGTGATCAACAACAGCTCCCTAGAATCTGCCTACAGAGAGGGTATGGAGCTCTCAGCCAAACACTCACAATGCTGCCTGTGATTCAGTGAGCCTTTAGTAACACAGTCCACCATGCAAATTATTATATACATCACAACATATTACTGTATACCACACACATCACTGTATATCACATACATCACTGTATACCACACACACCACTGTATACCACACA
>JAODKM010000001.1:4373424-4383700 GCA_026780845.1 Petrocephalus sullivani | reverse complement strand
ATCACTGTATATCACATACATCACTGTATACCACACACACCACTGTATACCACATACATCACTGTATACCACACACACCACTGTATACCACACACATCACTGTGTGCCACACACATCACTATATACCAATTACATCACTGTATAAAGGTGTAAAGTGTAAAGGCATCTTTGTGTACGCACACATGCATGTGGTAATATATGTGTGTGTGTTTGTGTGTGTCTGTCTTTATGCACAGTGATGAAGTTTCAGCAGAAGCCTGACTTCCTGGAGTTCGCCGTGCACCTGCTGCAGAGGGGGTTGCAGGAAGATCGGATGGAGCTCCTGCTCCAGTGGGGGAAAGACGTGCTTCTCTGGCTTAGCAGGTGTGCTTGTGCATGCACACGGGCTTGTGTATGAGAGTGTGTATGTGCGTGTGTGTGTGTGTGTGTGTGTGTGTGTGTGGACATGTTTATATTATGTTGTGGGGACCCAATGTAATTTTCTACCTTGTGGGGACATTTTTTGGTCCCCATAAGGATAACCTCAATTTTATAAAAATCTGTATCAAAAAACTAAAAATGCCAAAAGTCTCATATTTTATTTGGTTACTGATGGTTAAGGTTAGGGCTGGGTAGGGGTTAAGGGTGTCATAGCTGGGATCTGGGTTATGCCCATAGGGATGAATGGAGTGTCCCCATAAAGTCCCTCTCCGCCCTGCCGGCATTGTCTCATCCTCCCGGGACGCGGTTTGCTGTCTCCCACGTGTCTGCAGGCAGGATGAGGTTCTCACCGGGAGGAAGAAGATCAGCAAAGCGGAGATGGATAAGTACACATCCTCCCTGACCCAGTACGGCAAGGTGAGTGCTGAGAAAGGCCGCGGGGGCACGCCGCCGCTGGGGCTGCTTACTTTTACAGTTCAAAATGTAATATGAAATTGATTTCAGATCAGATTCTGAACCTCACAACAATATAGCCTTAAAGTTTTATTGTTGTAGTTCTGGGTTATCCTCTGGGTATTCCTCCTACTCGCAGGTATATTATCAGCCCCTTACAGAGGGAGGTATGTCTTTTGTTTTATTGTAGGACTTTGTGGTTTATATTCACTGAGGTAAGGGGTGTCTGATACTTGTTGCTAAGAAACCAAAGACCGGCGCTTTGAGGAGCAACAGCAAAAGAACAGAGAAGAAGCAGGTGTCCGCACCCTGGGCCGCGATGGCGGGCAGGTGAGCCCGGCCTTGTGCGGCCTCTGCACAGCGCCGCCCCATGTGCTGTTGTGGCTGTGACTCTCTGCCGTGTCTGTGCCTCAGGGAGTCCCAGGAAGTGAAGGCTCTGCTGAAGCATGTGACCGTCCTCCTGCAGCAAAACCGCCGCCGGAGGCTCCTGCGCCGGCTGTGCTCGGAGCAAGGGCCCTGGCGCTGCCAGCTCAACCTGAGCCTGGCGCTGGCACACATCACGCTGCTGCGCCGCAGCCTGGAGCAGCGGCACGGGCCCCATCCTCGGCACAGGTATTCACAGCACAGGTGTTCTTGGCACAGGTATTTACAGCACAGGTATTCACAGCACAGGTATTCACAGCACGGGTGTTCTCAGCACAGGTATTTACAGCACAGGTATTCACAGCACAGGTATTCACGGCACAGGTATTCACAGCACAGCCTGCACAGCCAGCCAGCAGGGATGCTAAACTCCCATCAGCTCGGGGTCTAGTGCTAGCATCTCGGCGAATCCCAGACATCCCAGCTCTCCTGGGAGTTCCAGTGCGTCTCACAAACACCAATACAGCATCTACATTACATATCTATGCCCAAACACAGTCACATCAGCTAACATTAGCTAGCTAGCTAGCAGCAATCTATCAGGCTAGCCACCTCACTATTGACTGCTACTAGCCTAAGCATTACAGCCGCCAATTCACAAACCAACATCTGTGCTGGCTGATGCCGATGATCCCATTTCTGTGGATGGTGGCTAAGGTTGACTGCTCAAAAAAAAACTTATGGCCATGTTCCTTATTTTCCATAAGCTATTTAACTAGTTAGGTAGCAAGCTTGGTAACTGAGATGAGACACACAAGATAAGCCCCCATGACAATGTTAGCGCCAACCTATAGATGGCGATATTTCCCCAGTAATAACTAGTAACTCTAAGTTGTAGTTATTTTAAAAAACCTAAGATTCGAGGCCTTTGAGAAAACATTTTGGGCTGGAGCCTTGGAAGCCACCTGCCCTGAGCAGCTGTATCCCCCCCACCCAGCACCCCCCTCCCAAGCCCCGCATCAGATGCTCACATACGCAGCCAAAAATGGTCTGGCAGCATCCTACCTAAAAGACCTCATCAGCCCCCGCACTGCACCACGATCTCTCCGATCTCCCAGCACTGCTCAACTGGTCCCACCACCCCTCAAGGCACAAGGAAGACATGCATCTAGGCTCTTCTCTGTTCTGGCACCTGGTTGGTGTCCGATCAGCTGAGTCATTGAATGTCTTCAAATGATGACTTAAAACCCACCTCTTTCAGAAATATCTGGATTAGCACTTCCGGTATTTTACTCTGAGCTCTTTTCCTGAATTAAAAAAAATAATAATAATTCCCAACTGAGTATTAGATAGATGGTATTCATAGCCTGGGTTTTATTGAGCCAGTATCAGGAAAAATTCATTATTGAGTCTTAAAGCACTTATGTAAGTCGCTCTGGCTAAGGGCGTCTGCCAAATGCTGTAAATGTAAATGTAAATCAGCAAGACACTGCTCTGCAAATTTTATCAGCAAATACTGGATTAACAGTGCTTTTTAAAAATACTGTTGAAAAAACGTTTACAGCAGTATAATGTCTTGTGCCATGATATACAATATTTTGGCACTGTTTTAAAACATAACGTTAATTCGGTATTTGCTGATAAAATTGGGGGGTGGGGTTGGTTTAGTATGCACCTCCACCCCTGGTTGTCCCCCAACCCCTCCCTGAAATCAGCGTGCCCATGGCGGCACGTCTGGCCTCCTGACTGGCCTGTAATGTCATGTGCAGCTACAGAAGCTTGGCTTCCATCAGCTTCTCTCTGGCACATGTGGGCACCCTGGTGAAGTGGAAGAGCAGAACTCTGGGCCACCAAACTCTCAAATTCCCCCCGCTGCTCCTCAAGGCCGTTCCACAAGCCCACGGAAAAGCTTCCCGCCGATGGCCCGATCCGAAAGATGGTACGTCCCTCTACCGTCTTTGGGTTCCATGCCATATATGTGATTGCCTTGTTTGTGTTACAAAACCCATATGCAGCTAAACTGTTAGGTATGTCTGGGAAGGGATTTATAACTTTTTGTTTATAAAAAGTGGAATATTTTCCTGTCAGTTAATCTTGTCAATGCTTATGTACTGACCTTGTTAATCGGACTCAGTTGCCAGGGGAGGAGCAGAAGAAGAACTGCACTACCCAGAAAGCCAGGCGGCCCGCGATGTGGGCACGCCCACGCTCCCTTCCCGGCAGACTGATGACGGTGGCGAGCGAGAGTCACTAATGAAAGCCGCCGTGCACTTCCGAAGGGCCATGGTAGCTGTCAGACTCACACACAAGCACGTACTGTACATACTGTGTACACACACACACACACCTTTATGAATGGCACTGAACACAGAGTCAGGCTCCAAAATCTCTACATCAAACCAATCAATTTCTTTAATTAAAAAATATATGGGGAAACTGATTGCCGGTACATTTTGGAGGGAAAATTAAATTTAAAGGGTCCTTATTATGCTCATTTTCACTGTTCATAATTTTTACATGTTTGTGGTCTAGGATAGATTTACTTGCGTCATTGTTATTATTTTTCTCATACTGTACTCTGTATCTCTGAAACATTGTTAGAGCTTTTAAGCCCCACCCCCGATGTTCCCAGTGTGCTCTGATTGGTCAGCTTGCCCTTCAAATTCCGCCCCTGTCTTGCAGTCTGCAGACATATCCTTGCATGTAAATGCCAAATAAGGATTGCATTGAGGTGATCTCACCATGTCATGGAAGTAGGGGCTGGAATTTCAATGAGGTGATTTAGGTAGATTAGAGAAGAGTGGTTTGCGTGCTTAGAGTTATTCCCTTTAGTGTATACTTTGGCCTTAAGACTCTGCAGATGATTTACATCCACACATTGGAAAAGTGTAATAGGCCCCCTTTAATATGAGCACCAGAAAAATGCAGTTGTCTGTCCCCTAATGGACATACCCTTCTCATTCCTTAGCAGGTGTTGCTAATTTTGTGGGTGCAGTATTGCTCTGTACACACAGTCTCTGTTATCTAAATACAAAGTGACTTTCCCTGGGTAAACCCTCGTGTACTCTGTGCAGGTGCTGGCCCACCGTGGTGGGTTCTGGGCGTCCCTGCAGTGGGCCTGTCGGGTGCTGTGGGACCAGGCTGTCGTCGTCACCCAGCTGGTAGAGCAGGAACCCTCTCAGAACCAGCCGGCCCCTCTGTCCTTGGACCAGCTGTACAGTGTTCTCAGCCCTTTACTGGTTCTGGCCACAGACTTGCTCCTGGACATGATGGTCAAATTACAGGTACAGCTGAATCCTGTGCCCTGCACATGGGTACAAGAGTCCCATCCCAGGATGTAAACCGGCAGGTCTGCCCTTAAACTCCACCTTCCTGCTGCCTCGTATGTGATTCCCGCTTTGTGGCGTCCTTCACGGCACTCAGTACCCGTTACCGTCTTCAGCTGTGGAAGGCCTTCGAGGAAGAGGATGAGGAGATGGAGGCCAGCCTGCATTTCTCCGCCCCAGTGGATGATGGGACATTGGTGAACTTCTGCTGGATGAAGACGCTCACTCTGCACACCCTGCAGCTCCTGTTCTTTCAGGGGAAGTGGGAGACACTGGCCCACCTGGCTCTCCTGTTCAACAACGTCACACGGTGGGCTTGGGTCAGGGGCGGAGTCTGTGTGTGCCTCACAGCTGATTGGATAGCATGACTCTCCTTGTGTACTGATTATCACGTGTGTTCTCTAGAGAGCGTTACACCCACACCGTTACCCCCCTACTGGTCCATGCCCAGTGGCAGCTATTGGACAGGGTGGGCCAGTTTGGGGGACCACCAGCTCCCCAGCCACACTTCACAAGAACAGAAAGGATCACAGGCGAGAAGGTCAGTCTGCAAGGAATAGACAGGAACCCTATCCTGCCATTTTCCCTACATGGTCTCTTTAAACTATCAGATTGGCACTACGACTGTTTTTCGACGTTTTTCTAGTGCAGTTGTCATTCTGCTCCGCGTTGGTGGAACGTGCACATTTTTCCAGATGGCCTTCTGATGTTAATCTATTGCCTTAAGACATCATGCGCTGTGTCTTCTATACATTTGGCTTCTGTTGTATCGCAATTTCAGTTGTATTCTTGGCTGTACACTCTGTGAAGTGTTTCTCCGTGTTGTCCTGTCACGTTTGGCACTGGGCCACAAACCCCAAATCCCAGTATGTTTGACATAATGGCGATGAAGTTGTATGCGGAATCCGTGTTCCAGGTCACCTGCAGGAATTACACGTGGAAGCAGCTGCTAATAGGAGAGACCCTCAGAGGCGGGGACAGCCCCTTCGCAGAGGCCTCGGGCACGGGTGAGACTCATGGTGCTGCTCTGGCTGTCAGACGTACACCAGCACGATGCTGTGACCATAACGGTCACGCCGGTCCCTGCCACAGAGCTGCATCGGGCCCTCGTGCTGGTCTCCGTGCCCCTGGACGTGGAGGACAGCCTGCGCTGTTTCCGGGAGACGGTCGGACGTGCCAGCTACGCGCTGAGGAGCTTCCGGCACAGTCGTGCACTTCTGCTGCTCATGCTGGCCGGCATGCAGCCCGGTGAGTCCCGACTGGCCCGGTGAGTCCCGACTGGCGTTTACGTCACACGTCTGCATGCGGGCCTGATTTGACACCTGTCTTCCGTTCCCAGACATGGCCGCCCCATTCTGCAAGAAAGGCCAGTCCCAGGGAAGGGTGGAGTTCAGCATGGCAGCCGACGCCACCCCTACTGTGGGGCCTCCTGACATCTCTAACGAGGACTTCAGCACACTGGCTTCAGTCAGCAGCTGCCCCCTCGGCCCAGCTGAGCATCAGACCCTCATCTCTTCCTACAACAGTTCCATCAGTGAGAAGCAGATTCCTCCACCATCCCAGAATGCACCTCCCTGTGCATCTCTATCCAAATACTTAATCTACAGAAGGCTTAGGCCATTCTTAACTTAATTTTTCCTACTATGCTTGTTGGAGGAAGTCCCTGCTATTTAGATTCCCCTCTTTTTGGCTACAGAATACCTCCAAGCCAATCACCTCAGCTCCCTCAGCATCCTGGCCCTGCATGACCTGGGCAATCTGCAGTTCTTCAGAGGAAACAAACGGTAGTGCGCTGAATACTGACATACTGGGCTATAGGCCTCCTTGAGACGGGGTAACATTTCTGTTTAATGTCAGGGTGATTCTTTATGCCGCAGGGCTGCTCTGGCCTGCTGGAGCAAGGCTTTGGACGGTGCCCTGCAGTCCTCGGGGGTCCTGGGCTCTTGGGACGGAGTCTCCTGGGACAGTGCCCCCCCCCAGGATGTGCTGCATCAGGTTGGGGTGTGGGGCTGCCTTCAGGGAGCAATATTGTCTGCTAAGATCGCCCAGTGAGTCCATTCTCCACCCAGCCCTCGTCCACCCAATCCCAGGCTCCCACACACACACACACGTTCTGTTTTTATGGGCTTTCCTTAACGCATGTTTTCTCACAGATATCTCCTGACCTCTGACCTCGATCAGCGCACAAACTGCTGCCTGCTCTCCGCCCTGCTCTTTAAGGTGCCCAGTTCAGATCAGATTATTATTGTCATTTTTTTTAATGTATTCGCATATATAAAAAACAAAATGCTGTTCCCCTAGACCGAACGCTGCCGTAATAAACAATATACAAATAGGCAAACATTATAGGAAAAAATCACAATAATAAACAAATATAGCAGGAAGGGTTTAAAAATATTTTAAAAATGTATAAACTGAATAAATAGTTCTAAAAAGGTTCTAAAAATTAGTTTTCAAAGTTGCCTCAGAGCAACGTACCTGGGTCACATGTTAGCCTTCTGGAGCATATTTCCATGTTACGTCAGGAAGCGACATATTAACCCTAACCATAACCTTAAAGATAGCCCTAAATAGCCAGTGTAGGATGGTGGACACTAGGGATAATATCAATATCACTAAACAGGGTTTGTGAGCCGCATGTATGCTGATCTATGTGTATGTATCTGTTTGTGTGTCTCCCCCCAGAGGCTGCTGGGAGCCTCACTGCCTCACCCCCAGCATGACCGGCAGTACTCCACCTACCTACTGGGCCCGGAGCTGATACCAGGCCTGGACCTCTTCTCCGACCCGGTTCGGGCCCCCCTGGGCACAGTTGTGGCCAGCTTGGCCTTCCTGGGTCACTGGTTGTACGGCTCTGGCCACTTTCTTGCGGTAGTTAACCCCTCACAGCAGTCATGGCTGTCACTCAGCACATTGGGCCTTTAGGCTCGGCACTTAGGCTTTCAGCACTGCTGAAAATTACTGATACGGGCCTCCTTATGGCCTGTTGTGGTGTTGCAGGCCCTGCCCATATTGTGTCTCTACCTGCACTTGGTGGGATCGGTGTGTCGGGACCTAAACCGCACAGTTAGTGGTCGAATACTGAAGGTGAGTCCTACTAGCCAACAGGGCCTGGCTTCTCATCACTGGAAATAAATGGCTCTTGGGAAGTCTGGCTCCTCCCAACAGGTGAAGTATTGTGCTGTCAGTGTGGAGGTTGTGGGTTCCCAGGGGGTGCATGTAAATTGTCATTCTTCTCTATGCTGTTGCTTTTGATAAAAGCAGTATTCATGGAGGCTTTTACTCTAATCTTAAGTATGTCTGTCACTTTAAAAGGAATTAAATATTCATAATTTATGTTTTTTCAATCTTCTAATTCTTTCCATATATGGTGGAAAATTTTCACTGTAGCAAAATCATGTTTCACTGTATCAATACCTATAAATAAACCTAATGTGAATTGGGCAGGTAAACCTAAGCTGATTGGCTGGAATCGCTATCAAACTCCCAGAAGCTGAGTCTGTCACCTGTCCTGTTTGTTATCCATGGTCCCTCGCTGGCTGTACCTGCTGAGCATGTGAGCTTGCTTTGGCTACATGGAAAGCCTGTAACAGCAGAGTTATGGGTCCCAGGTCCAGGTGCTGACTGAGCTGAGCTTGTTCAGCGCTGCCGTGAAGGAGCTTCTCAGCCTGCTTCAGGGAGAGAACGTCCCACAGCCTCACGGCAGTTTCGTAGCTGTAGAGAAACAGGAGGTAACACATGGGCCCCACCAGCTACTGTCCCACTGCAGTACACACTAGAGGCACACTTTTTCTTGTTTTTTTTTTTAAGGTTAAGAGTTTTGATGACAGCAAGCCCCTACTGGAGCCATGTAACTTGCAGGTGGGTGTGTGAGACTTCCAAGGTGTCCTCACTGTGTGTGCTTGTTTGCGCTCGCACGTTTACACGTGGTGTCATCCTCTACAGGCCGTGGAGGAGTTGGTGAACAGGGACTTGAGCTCAGATTTATCCCTGCTGTTTGGCCCCAAGCTGACCAGGAGACTGGGCCTGGCCAGGACGCAGCTCATCCTCACCCTCTGTGGCTCCATTCATAGCCTGCCGGAGGTACTGGGAGAAGGTATGCTAACATGCTAACAGCAGGGCTGGCCTTCCCTCACCTGGTCCTGGGAGAAGGTATGCTAACATGCTAGCATAGCAGAGGCTGGTCTTCACTCACTCAGTCCTGTGAGATGATTCCAAGGGCCCATAAAGAATTTTCAGCATAATTGAATTGGTCTGGGTTGGGGGCCCAATATGATATGCTTTCATGGGGCTCAAAATCTCGAGTGCCATTCCTAGCTAGGAGAAGGTAAGCTAACAGGCTAACATAGCATGGGCTAACCTTCATTCACCTGGTCCAGGGAGAAGGTATATTAACATGCTAACACAGTAGGGTAGTTTGTGTTGCTTCTGCAGAGGTTAGGAGGCGGTTAGTTATGGTTATTGAGGATATGAAGGGTTAGTTATGGATATGAATGGGTCTGTTATGGTTATGAAGGAGAGGTCAGCAACCCTGGGCTCCAAGCTTCACCGGTCAGTGACAATGACAACAGTGACCAGAATGTCAGCTCTGCCAAGGAGCCTCATCGCCTCCAGCTGAGCCAAGAGAGGGGTGAAGTGACTCCAAGAACCTTCAAGGTACTGATCATGACCCTATCACATGGGGCCAGGCTCATGACCCTATCACATGGGGCCAGGCTCATGACCCTATCACATGGGGCCTAGCTCATGTAATGACAGCGATGTCAGAAGTCACAGGAATGACCAGATGGCTTTTTTCTCTGACTTGGCAGGCCTTACTTCTGAGAGAGGCTGCAGGCATCCTGACCTCCCTACCGTCCAAAGAGGGTATGCTAGTGGTAGATGTGGAAGACCTGGAGATGGCCGTAGAGATGAGGCTGCTCTCATCCGCCCTCTCCCTTCAGCAAGGCAGGGCTTCGCTCAGGTACGAAATCATACTACTTTTCCAAGTAGCCACAGGGTGGCGCTGTGGAGCAAACCCATCACTTTATTTGGCTCTGCGCCTCTTGCAGTGCGGACTGGGCTGTGTCAGCGCTTCGCCTGCTCCAGGACTGCCCCCTGCTGGAGGAAAAGAACCCTGTGACCGCTCAAAGACCCTGCTCTCCTGCTCAGCAGGTGCATTCCAGAGCCCAGAGGCCCACAGAGGCCTTCAGTGTGTCAGGGTCTGAGGTCACCGCGTTTGTTTGTGTGCAGTCTTCTGTTGCCATGTATATCAATGTCAATGGACCATGTTAATTTAAGCAAATTCTGTTCTTTATTCAGATTTGACATGTACTGAAATGACTTATTCCGGGGTTCTATCGTATATCCTTTCAATTCAATTTCAGTTCTATTTTTTTTTTCCAATTCAGTTCAGTCTTTATTGTCATTTATACAATGTGCAGGCCAATTATACATACATACATACATACATACATAATGCATACAGGGTGTGCATACAGATACATATTACCATATACATACAGATATATATAACAGGCTTCACATACATAATGCATACAGGGTGTGCATACAGATACATATAACATATACATACAGATATATATAACAGGCTTCACATACATAATGCATACAGGGTGTGCATACAGATACATATAACATATACATACAGATATATATAACAGGCTTCACATACATAATGCATACAGGGTGTGCATACAGATACATATTACCAT
>JAODKM010000001.1:4343512-4365147 GCA_026780845.1 Petrocephalus sullivani | reverse complement strand
TCCCCGGCCCTGTCCCTGGCCCTGTCCTCGGCCCTGTCCCTGCCCCTATCCCCGGCCCTGTCCCTGACCCCTGTCCCTGCCCCTGCCGCTATCCCTGCCTCTGTCCCTGGGCCAGACTAAGCCGCAGTCGGCTCCCCAAGAGGATGTCGTCCCGGGGCCCATGCAGCTCCCCTGCTGGGCTGGTGCTGAGGACAGGCAGTTGTGTCTGCAGTGGCTCCAACCAGCGTTAGATCAGTCTCCGCAGAACCAGAACCAGAACATGGTAATTTACCTGCAGTGAATGAGAAACTCTGTTTGTGTATGCAAGCACTGAAATACAGCAGTCTCTCGCAGACATCTGTATCGCTGAGTGCTGCCCTCTTTCCCCCAGACTCTGCTCATCTTCGCCTTTAGCAGGGCTCTGCTCTCGGCCCCAGCTCCTGCGGCCAGCGCTGTGTCAGGGCTGCGATGTGGCCAGTTACGGGTCTCCCAGGAGCGGTGAGGGCCGCCCGCAGGTCACCCAGCACACCGTGCCTGCCTGCCCTCGTTAGGCTAACCCTCTGCTCCTTACTCCATCTTTCACCCGTGCTGGATGTGTCCCTCGTGCCCTAAAGCCCTCCCCCCCACTTCTGCTTTGCCAGGCTGGAGGCCCTTCACACCCAGCTTCGCTCCCTCTGTGCCACGGCGAACATGTCCCCCTCTCCACCCATCAGCAGTCTGGCGATCCCCCCCCCAAAGCTAGATAGGGAGCGTAAGGCCAGGACCCAGGACAAGGGGGCCGCCCCAGATCCCCACATGCAGGTAAGCAGCTTTCCTGCTGCCACCACTGCATGGAATATAGAAATGACTCATAAGAGCACCAAAACAACTTTCTAAGGCATATTAATAAGAGCTGCAGTGAGGTTCCAGTACTACAGTTCAAATACAGCGTCAGCATCAGAGCTTCTGAGTTATGAAGTGAAGGATGGGCGTGATCTGTGTGCTTAGGAGCTGCAAGAGGAGATCAGAAGCTGCCTTCTTCAGATCACATCCCTACTGAAGCCCAGCTCAGAGTCGGCAATCATCACAGAGGTGGGTGTCATGCGTTTCCCATAATCCACTGCTCATCTTGAGGTAGTAAATGCACTGGGAAATGCACATTGATATGCTCATTTTTAAATCCTATGCATATATCTAAAAACACTTCAGGCCTGTTACTGGCTTTATAGGCAGTAGTACTGAAAGCATAAATTAAAAAGGTTATAATGAACACTCCCTCATGTACATCAAATCTGGGAGAAGGAGGGCTGGATGTACATCTGCTTAAAAATGCTGTTTCTGTTCCTCAGATTTAGCCCTGATTATCCCACTGCCTTGTTCCAGGTCCCATTCGAGCTCAGTCGGCAGAGCCTTGGAGACCTGGAACGCTGTTTCAACCCCAGAGGGGGTGCTGTGGTGTCAACCACAGAGGTGGCATCATGGTTGGCCTCCCTTCTGCTCTGAGCTGTGTGACCCTAGTCCCTCTGACCAGAGTTGCACAACGGTCAAAAACCAGGACCCAGAGATTGACATCCATGCATCGAAAGTCACAGCCTGGTTCCTGGCCCAAACATCAGCCCAGCCCCTTAATAAACCTTTTTAAGTTCCCAGTTCTACTCACACTAAGATTGAATTGCTCCCCCCCTCCCCCCCCCACCTCACCCCACCCCTGTGTGCCGATGGGTTTAGTGCTGACGTAATGAGGTGAGAAACAGTCCCTTAATTGTTTAATGTAATGTCTTATTAGCTCTTGTGAGAGCTGTAATCCATTGCATGAGGTGGAATTTCAGGTACAGAAAGTGAAAATCCAAACCATGTTTTTGTTTCAACCAATCAGTTGTGTACAAAGAGTCAGAGTCACAGAGTGGATGGTTGACACACAATGTCTGGACTTTTACTTTCTGTACCTGAAATGTGCACCTCTGAGTAAGAGGTAAGTGGACTGGTAACAGTAAGACTGGTAAGTGAGGATGTGCCATTCCACAAGTGGCCAGGAAAATGCAGAGTGACTAGCAGAAGACGCCCCCTGTTGTGTCAAACTGTAGGCGAAACGCCACGTCCCGGCTGGTGGTTCCTGGGAATTCCCTAGCAAGCTGCTTCCAGCAGCCGCCTTCTCTGATCTGCTACTTAGACAAGACTGAACCACAGATGGCGTCCCAGGGGGATGCTGAAACTCCCCCTCTAATAAAGCCAGCTTGTAATGAAGCATTGTACTCAGCACAGCCATTGACGAGGGTTCTGTCCTGCCTACCTTTCCTTTCAGACTGGTTTTGGTTATACTGGCACATAAACTGATATGGTCTCGCATTTGAGAAATACTGAATATAATTTTGTCACTGACAATCTCATACATGGCTGTAATGCATCAGTTAGAGCACTGGGACCGGTGTATCTGATCAAAGCATTAAACACTGTCCACTAATCCTCATTGTCTTAAAAACCAGGCAGAAAGTTTGCTTATATACACAAATATAATAACAAAAACAACTATAAAATAAAGTTCAAGATTACAGCAAACTCACACTAATCCCACAAACGTAAAGGTTCTAAGAGCCCAATTTTCCTAATACGTAAGGAAACAGCGTCAGACATTTGAAAATGAACAGCTACATTTTCCACTAGGTTCCACTTAAGGTTCTGAAGTAAAGAAATAGCCTACAAATGTTGAGTTTTCAGCTCCGTGTTATTTTAACAGAGTGAATTTCGATAGATTCGATCATATTAAGAAGTCGTCTACATTTAGCTGGATAGTGCAACCGACGTTTCATTAGACTGTTAATGTATATTTAGCTCCATAGCGATATGTTATACGTCACAAGGGGAAGGAATTTTGCAGGCGGAAAGATTTCCCGTGACAGCACCACATCAAACATCTGTGTCACGGGTCTCAATGGAGGCGACGAAGGAAACTAGGAGCACGACCTAATACCATACATTACATATATTAAGATCACTTGAACCTTGTCTTGAGCAAAACAAAATACAACAACTAAGAGAAGGATAATCGGGGCTTGGGAAGGAAGATAAACTGGTTATCAAGAACTCCACATTGTCCGGGCTGCAGGATTACATTACAACCCTTACACGGGAGCACATTTTTGTAATTTAGATCTCTACTGACAGCACTGCGTATTGGATTTCTGCCCTGCACGACAACAAAGATCTTTTTTTTTTTGCTCATATTAAGACAGCTAGGATTGCATTTATAAACGAGTCAGATGAATTATTGATTTTTTTGTACAAAAACAACTTGACTTGCATATCTGTGGTTTTCTGTATCGGTGTTTGAAAAACCACAGACATTTGGGTCAGTGGGAAATGAGAAATATTCGGTTATTATCTGTCTTCATAGTCTGTTAACATATTTTATATGTTGGACATATTCCAAGTTTTACCGTGGGCTTTTCATGCTCACACTATATAAGCTTTGGTCATCTTTTCGCGTGAATATCTCGCTTTATCTAAATCATCTGATTGTTGTGATTCACAGCATTTCCGTCAAGAAAAAGCCATAATGTCGTAACAGACGTGATCGTTATCAATCGCGGCGTGAATAAACAACAAAGAAATGGCGCCACCAAGCGGTGCCGTCGGCGAACGAACTGAAATAAAGGCCGAGCGAACAAACAAGCCGGAGAGGCGCCGAAGTGGCACGTTAGCGGCGTATCAGGAAGTCGGGGCGCGCTTGGCGGCTTCTCTGCTGCGCTGCGAGAGCAGACACAGCATGCATTCTCAGGAGAACCGATGCCATACGGCATAGACGCTGGCGGAGGAGCCTGCTGTTACATCCTGCACTGTGTCCTGCAGGTTACGTGGTTCCGTTCGCGGGAGAACCTCTGCTGTAGTTCCGTTGAGAAACAGAACTTTGCTGGAATGCAGACACCCAGCCTTACAATTGGACGAACTTGTGAATTGCTCTGGAGAAACAAGTATGATTAGACTTTAATGCACATAATTATCTTATGTGTCTGTGTGTTATTACACTTAACTGGACTACTGCTTACAGTTGTTAGAAAATGAAAATGTCTGTATATCTATTTAAGCACATGCACAAGCCTTTTCCCATTTCTGTTACATGGTCCAGTCATGGTTTGGTTGGTTGTACCTAATTCTTCGCTCAACCTAGCTAAAGATAGGAATAGTACAAATGACTAGCTGTTAAAAAGGTAGCCGGCGGTGTGCTGATGTGGCGGACGTAACTCATTGTGGGTTTCTTATAACGGCTAGTCAAACGGCACACAGCGCCACTGCTTTCCGTGGCCGCGGGTCCGAGTCGGACGTTCCCGCCAACTGAGCCGCGCTGACAGGTCGCTCGCGCGCCGCGCGCCGGCGAGGCCGGGCAGGCGCGGGGGCGCGCGCGAGCGAGCGCGCTCCCGAGCGAGGCTGGCGAGAGGAAAGCGGCCGCCGCTCCGGGAAGGTGGACGACGACATGAGCTCCCGCAAAGGTACCGCGCTCGGGCGGGCGCGCCTGCCGCCGCTCGCCCGGACAGCCCCCGCTGCGGGGGGCCGCCGTGGCGCCGCGGAGCCCGTGCTCTCCGCCTGTATCCCGAGGGAAGCGGCGCTCCGAGCGCAGGCTAACCGGCTAACCGATGCCTTCTCTCCCCACCTGGCCCTCGGCCGGCCGCCCGGCTCGCCGCCCCGCGTACCGCCGCCTTATCAGTGATGGCCATCCAGGCGCGGAAGAGGAGGCCGAAGGGGAAGCGGGACAAGGCGGCCCAGCAGCGGAGGTGAGCGGCCGGGCTGCGGCTCTCACGCTTGTTTCTGAGGGAAAGGACGCGGCGGCCGCCCTGTGGGAGCCGCTCGGGGACGCATGTGGGTCCCTGTGAGTGAGCGCGCGCTGCCCGGCGTCACGCGCAGGGCTGCGCGACGGCCGAACGGTGCCGGGCTGCAGGTTGCTATTGGCAACGTCCCGCGAGCCGGACGATGTGAGCCGTGTGCGTCTGTGTACCTGGCTGCGCGCGTGTGTGTGTGTCTGCGCGCGCGTGTGTGTGTGTGCGCAGGGTTCGCTACACTTCTGAGGACCAAAGGACCTCACAAGTTTAACACATCCTCCAAAAAACGTGACTAGCGAGATATTTTGTTTCGGTCGCCCACTACTTCAGGCTTAATTTTTATAAAAAAAACCATGACTGTGATCAAAAAAAGTCTTGTATTTTGTTTGGTTACTTATGATTAAGGTTGGGGCTGGGTAGGGATTTAGGGTGTCATGATTGGGATTAGGGTTTTTCCCATAGAAATAAATGGATAGTTCTGACAAAGACAGGAATATGTGTGTGTGTGTGTGTGTGTGTGTGTGTGTGTGTGTGTTTTGTATATATTGTATAGTGGGGACCAAATGTCCCCGCAGTGTGATTAAAAAAAAAACTGGCATTACTACTTTCACATTATATGGGGACCATTTTTTTTCGGTCGCCACGGGAGGGGGGGGAAATCTGTGACTACAATAAAAGACAAAAAATGCCAAAAAGTTTAGTATTTTGATTGATTACTTATGGGGGGGGTGCACGCTGCTACAAAATAAGGACTAGTTGACTATCAGAGGCAGTGACAGGAGAATACTGCTGTCTGGGGCTGGTCCTATACAGTGTGTCTATCACATCAGGCTTATGTGACGATTTTGCCAGCATGGATACTGTAACACTACACCAAGAAATAGGTGAGCGGGCTTTTAAAAGTTGCTTGTTCTAACTGAATTGGTGAATTGCAGCAGATGTACATGTGTGTTTGGGGCGTAAACAGCTCTTCTGGGTTGCAGTGTTCGGTATTTCAGTTAAGGGGTGTAACAATTAAGTGCTTTGGCCACACGTCACGTTGTCTTCCTGTAGCTGATGTTCACACAATTGATGTTCTGTGGAGAACAGATCGTATTCCAGCGTAGGATAATTTTCGTCTGATGTCATATAAAAGCCAGTAACAGTAATTTTAATGACGCAAAAGGCACTTCCTTCAATGAGACTTATAGTGGCACATTGGCCGTGGAATACAGTGAAATGATCTCTGTTGCCTTGGAGTTAGCTCTCGTGGTATTCTCTTCAAGCATTTGTATTTTGCTGAAATACTTTTTATCTAATGTCATGTACTAGAAAAGAATTTTTTTGTGCACATATTTGTAATGGAAGGTGCTGTTCGTGCACTGATTAAATTGCATGTTGACTATGTTGACTGCTGTGCTCACCTCTTCTGCTCAGAGAAGTGTCGATCCATGTCCTTCTCTTAATTTAATTACATATCATATGTCATAAAGACTTCTCTCTCTCACTTGCTCTTTGAATGCTAATTGAAATGGATTGCCTCTTGTATGGGATTGACCCAGACACAGGCTCCTAATTTTTCAAGAGACACACAGGCTGGATAGGTCCCTGAGGAGATTCTCTTGGGGACATGAATAAAATGTCGCGAGCAAAAGAGTGATGGGCAATGCTCAGGTGGCTAAGAGACACCCCTGAAGCAGAGTGATGCCAGTGGAAGAGCTGTATTTGTGTGAAAAGGACTACATTTTGCAAACACCTTGAAAAGATATTTTGAAACTACATTGTAGGAGTGTTTATGGCTAAACCATTTGACATTTTTATTCTGCAGTTATTACACTGAAATAAAGCCATGTGAAATATAGGAAATCTTAGTTTGTTTTCCCAAGACAGACAAGAGAGGTGGGGCATTTTGCATACTTTTAAAGAGTAATGGACTAAAGTCTGGCAGAACTGAAAAACATCCATTTGGGTTATCTTACCACCAAGATTTGTGAACTTGTACGTCAGTGATGTGTCCTGGAATTGAAGGGAGTCACATTGTATAGGACAGCACACTTCAAAAGACAAGAGATCAAATGAGGTGGGGAACAATGCAGCTCTTTCAGCATTCCCCATCAGTGGGTGGGGACAGGGCGGGAGGGTCCATGTGCAGAGACTGGCCTGGGTTGTGTTGGTATGGCCCAGACCAAAGGAGTGTTGTCCTCTGTAGACCCTTGTTTGAATGTATTGGTTATATGTGTCTATTTGGAGTTGCTTTAGAAGAAGCATAAGAGCATCATTTGATGAGACAGTCATTAAGAAAACAGTAGAAGCTTTAAGGTCACTGTTCATAACTGGCTGGTATTTTGCTGGTTTAGTGCAGGAATTTGTACTGTTTTTTTGCTGTACCTTAGCTTCCGATGATACTTTTCTTTTCCTGGTAAATTAAGCAGAAACCCAAAGCATGTGGAACAGCCAGTGGCGTTCTTTGAGTGGAACGGTTGAATGCTGAAGTTTAATTCCACATCTGTAATGCTTGTCTTTATGGCTTTAGGTTTGTGTGACACCCATGCCCTTCATTGCATTTGATATTGATGGCAGTGATGCTATTAGCTTAACTAAATTAAGGTTACTCATGGTTTTATGCCCTCTGTGCCATAGAAACTTCTGTTCTGCTAGAATTGCCATTGTTTGGGGTGGCCAAGGGGTGACACATTCGATAGTGGAGCTCTTCTGATGCCCTCCAGTAATATTTGGGAAGTGTATTTGGTCTGGTTTGAGTGATGATGAAACTGCCCAGACAAGGGGTATCCTGTATACTGTGTCCCCTTGTTGGGGTGTGTGATAATTTCACCCATCTTACTTATTTAAAGATCCTCATCAACCTCATGAAGAAACAGCAGTATGTCTGGCACAGTCCTGCTTGGCTGTCTCTCTGTGTACTTAAGTTGCACCTTAACTGCCCTGTGACTCAGTACAAAGCCTGTCCTTTCATTCATCTGTGTTTATTTTGACCTCTGCACTCTTTCACTTGCTATTCATCAGATGAACCCAACGGACAGGTAGACTTTCCTGTTTGCCTCTGTGTAGGGGGGGCATGTATGTTTGTGATGGTTCTCCTATGTACTTCCCCACCCTGCACACAGCCAGTGCTCAGCTCAGTCAGTAGGATGGGGGTGGAGGGGAGTGCTATTCACTAACCTCCTGGGACTTCTCTTCAGCCACCTCTTATTGGCATGGTCTGTCCGTGCATCACTGCACTCTGACTCTGGGAGGAGCATTAGCCCCTCTGTAATTTGAAACCCTCTTCTCATGGCCCATATTGATTTTTTAATTACTTAATTTAGAGGGACGGTGTTTAGCTCAGTTCTGGCATTGGAGTTACAGGCTCATTCTAGGGTGTTGTCTTGTTTTGGTAACATGCATTTTAAGCCAACGTTTGTGTAAACATTCCTTCAGTTTTTCACATAATAATAATATATTTCCAGGAATGCTACTTCTGTTGTTAACACTGTTGCTGGGGGAGAAACAAAAAGAGATGGCAGGATGGGGACAGTCCCAAGGGGGTGAGTGTAGGCCCTGCATTTAGACAGGCCAAGGATGATATACGGACAAATCGCTCCATTTCTTTTTCAGTAGGGATGGCTGACATGGGTTTGTTTACACAGACAGAGTGATGAAGACTGACTTCTGCTGGCATGTGGTAAACCTCAGCCAATGTACACAACAGGGTTGCTGTTAGCCCAAGCTGATGTCACATGCTGTCTTCAATAGGGTTGGGAGGTTATGCAGTTTTATATAGATAATGTTTAAGCATTATGTTTTGTGTTGTCTTCCCTACTAAAGCAACCGCAAAGGCTAAATGTTGTTGAAATGAATTAGTAGTCAGTCTTCTGTTAACAGCATGCTTTGTGGAAGAAGTTATTCAACAAATCACTTTTAAACCATAGTAAAATATAGTATGATGCAAATGCAATGCAGTAAAGCTTATTTATATATTGCTTGAATCTTTAGCATTTTTCTTTAATGAAGATTTTATCTTAATACATTTGCTGTTTATTAAAGTACTATTATTTTGTACCATGCACCCACTTCCTAGGGTTTAATTGTGATGAAAAACATCAGGAATGTCTGCATTCTACTTTCAGTATAAAGGGAGGTGGTTGAGGATTTGAGGCTTTGTGCCAGAAATCCAATGCTAATAATAGGCCTGAGATGCTGACAATTAATTTATAGTAACATATATGTTGATGATAACATAGATGATAACAGATATAAAACTAATTCACATAATTTCGTGAATGTGGAGTTAATTTTCTGGACACTGAGTCATCTTTTAAGTGTTACAGATTCCACGGGAATTATTTAAGTTTCGTACTGCATAAAAAGCATTGTGGACTTTATGAATCTGTATTAGGACAGCACAGAGACACCTCCTAATACAAATGTGTAATATGCCTGTAAATTTACTTTTCACAAATATAGTATGTCTCTCAGTAGGTTCGGACACTGCTTGTGATCGGAAGGTCGCCAGTTCGTCTCCCATGGTCACCATAGTGATGTCACAGTTCGGCCCTTGAAGAAGGCCCTTAACCCCAATAGCTCCAGGGACTGGCTGACCCTGCTTTCTCAACTGTGTGTCACTTAGGTGAATACCATCTGCCAAATTAAAGAACTCCAGATAGGGCTCTTAGCAATAGACCTTTATCCACAGTTTTGTTTATGTAAAAGTCTACATTAGCCAATAGTAAAGGTGCTTTTTGTGTGAGATCTCTGCTTCCTTGAAGCAGTTAAAAAAAACTGTGAAATGAAACTCTCTTAATTACGTCAGTCATTCTTTTAAGATGGTTCAGGCTGCAGCTAAATCAACAAAGTAGAACTGAGCTCTCTTTTCTGAGTGTGAGGAGCACTTCCCTAAGTCTCTGTGATGCCAAAACAGGGCACTGTTGCAGTTATAGTATTTTCTTTATTATGTCGGTAAAAAATGTTATGATAATAATTAAACAATCACAAAAAGACTTATTTGAAGTCTTTGTTCTAGCTATACCTTTATCACTCTTTTGTTCCTTCTTGCTTTCTCTGTCTTCCATTCGGGAGACGCTTTTGTCTGACGCATAGGTTTGTGTTTCCGTATCCTCCCAGAGGAGGGAGAAGTATAAGTTTGCCGGTCCCATAACTGTAAATAATCCATTCTTCATTAATATTTCCCCTCCCAGAATCTCCACGCTGCATTGTATGACATAATCGCCAGACTGTGAAAGTGCTGAGCTTTATTTAAAAGTAGCAGAGATACAGAGGTGGGTAAGAGTAAAAATCCAGACTAGTTGAGCACTTTGTGACTGAGACTGTAAATGCTCAACATTGCTTAATCCCTTGTCCTTGGAGTAGGTTGATTGGACATACAGTGGTGTGATGATTAATGGGAAATTCACAGTCAGTCTGAATAAAATGCATCTTACACTAAAGCCTGACTCAAATAGCTGTATTGTGCTTGTACTTGAGATTAAGGAAGGGGAATGTTCCTGTACTTTACTGAAGTGTTGATTAATGGAGCTGACTTTCACAAATCAACTTTCGGTTCTGTGAGTTTGCAAGTCTGGACAGGTTTGCATCTCTGCTTTTCTTGTAAAGCCCTGCAATTGACCAGCAAAACTAACATTTCAAGGATAATTACTCTATATTCTATATAGCATTTGCCTCAAATTTAACTAACCTTTCTCAAAGTGTAGTATCTCTCTCAAATAAGCGTTTATTTGTTGGTTTGCATCTGTGTACGGTTTTTGTAGTCAAACAACACATACAATTGGGTTTTGAGGAAGTAGAATAATTGCAATTTCTTGCTTCTCCTCCCATTTGCTAGTCAACCTGCATATTTTGTTATGGCAGAATAAATACTGTATACAAAAAAATATGAGAAGCATATGAGAAGTAGACCAGTGTGCAGCAGTCTCCCTCTCCTCCAGCTACCTACAGCTCCTTCATTAGTCTAACCCTATCCCCACACAAAATCCCATCTATGCTGTTTCTTTGTTCCTCTCATGCTTTTTAAAAAAATAAATAAAACAAAAAAACCTGAAAATAGGAAAGACTAGTAAACACCAGCTGGGTTTGTACTTAATGGAACGAGAAGCTTTGTGTAGAGTGTCCGTTGAACGCTTATGCCTTTTTAGTGCTGATTAGATACGTGTGGCCTGGTTTGACCCAGTCAGGGTTGGGTTAGTGTGCCGTAACGCCTGAACACTGACCCCCGCCAACAGATCTTTGTGTGTATTTGTGTAGCCCCTGAGGTATCGGGCAAACTGCCGAACAATTGTCACATGCACATACACACACACACACACAGAGCAAAACCCCACTGCTAATAGTGTTTGCTGAGTGTTATTGGACAGCTAATTCATTAATGACATCAGATTTTTGCTTAGTTTCCTGCCTTATCGAACTTCTAATTTCATGTGAGTATGGACATGGTGGCTGGAAAGGATGAGCACAGGGATAGTGGATTTATTTGTTAGCTTTGTTTCTGTGTGTGGGTGTGTCTGTGTTTACATGCATATACGTATATCTACATCTTTGTGTCTGTATTCGTCTGAGTGCATGTGCGTTATTCATTCAGAGCTTTGTGATTTATGATGCAAAGCCTTAAACACACAGGAATGTTCCCATAGTATCAGCAGGCAGCACACCTGTCTCTTTGAGAAGCGGTTAAGAAGTTCGCTTTTCCATTACATCACTTCCTGCAACAGGCTAACACTGAGTTGATTCATATCTCCAGCTTCACTTTCCAAGGGGAAAACGCCGTGGAATGAATGAAGCTGGAACGATCTGCAGGGTTTCCATCTCGGCTTGTGTTCATGTGCATGGCTGTTGTCTTGCTCCTCTATAGAGTGAGTTAATCCTGCTGGGTGTCTGAAGTGGAGGGATGATTCATGTGTACTGATCCTAATCCTGCTACCAACATGCTGCTTGTCTCTGGATGAGCACTGTGCCTACGCCATACCGCACTGGGGCACTGCTCTGGCCCTCGCATGCAGCACCTGTGGTGTGCTGCACACGCAAGAAACATTTTATTTCCTGTGTAAGATGAACGCTGTGTGGAGGCTTATGACTTTCTGATACTTATTTTACCCATATACTATTAACAGGATTTAGATTTGGACCAGGTAAGGCCCAGTAGCTCACAGCTGCAGTTCACAGATTAATTCTCGCCCCCTGGTGGCAGCAGACAGACAAACAGATGTTTGAATGTCACATTCTTACGTGGTGTTATGGTGGCATGCTGTAAAGCATAGACTGGCATGAGTCATACTTTACCAGGTGATACTAGTATAACCCAGTTGCATGATGTTGGTGAAGGTGCGCACACTTATAGGATAATGGCTGTTATTTTCTGCGCCTCTATTGTTTAAAAATGGGTTTGGTTTGCTAAGCAAAATGTACTACTTCTTTTGAAAAAGTGTGTTATAAACTCTGCATTTTGTGTGCAGTTCCCCAGGCAGACAAAAGAGGGCGCAGTGTTACTGAAGTGTGCTGTGTGTGCTGTGGAAGCAATGAGGCAAAGTAATGGGCCATCTTAGAATAAACACATCCTCTCACCTTAATTGGCTGCCTGAGAGCAGTGGAGGAGATCACCTGAGCATTTGAGCCCGGTCAGCTAGTTTGTTTATATAACCCATGATGTGTCTGTCTGTGTGTGTGGGTTTGCATAGATCACATTGACCAAAATGTCCCCAAAGTGAGGTAAAACTTGAAATTTCCCTACTTTTGGGGACATCTTTTCAGGTCCCCATTTGGATAACCTCAGTTTTATAAAAAATCTGTGAAGGCAATCAAAAAACTAAAAATGCCAAATGTCTTGTATTTGGGTTGGTTACTTGTGGTTAAGGTTAGGGCTGGGTTGGGGTTAAGGGTGTTGTGATTGGTATTAGGGTTTTTTTTCATGGAAATGAATGGAAGGTCCCCATTTAGATAGGTATGCGAGTCTTTGTGTGTGTGGGCACAAGTGTATGTGCGCAAGTGTGCATCAGAATACACTCTTTCCCTTTTGGAATGTGATGTTGTAACGCCATTCCCTTAATCGTAAGACAGAGACATAGGTGGCCTTCTCTTTAATTATTTTCCTTCTTATTCATTTCCTTACTCTACTGGTTCTTAGTTTTCCTGTAGGCGCTCCCTTTCCATCCGCCTCCAGCTGCACCTCTGCCTGCTTTCCTGCCTCCCCGCTGCATCATCAGCACTGCCATTTTCTCGCCCCCCCCCCCCACCCCTTCGGTTCTCCTTCCCTGCTGTTACAGGGTGTCGTTGCTTCGCTGAAGTGCTCCACTGTGCCTCTCTCTCTCACCCCGAATCACTCTCACTCTGCCGCGGTCAGTGCTTGTCTGTTTGTTTTTCGGAGCTGATCTCATCTGCAGAACAACTTTTTTTATTTTTTTGCTCCCAAAGAGAGTCCAGTGGGGGATCCAGCTGCTGGAATAACCCCCCCCCCCCCTCCCCCCCACCTAGCACACACGCACACTCAGTCATGCACACACACAGATGCCTATGGCGTTCAGCTGGATGTGTCATAGAGCTTCTGTGTTTCTACACCTGCCTCAGCGCGCAGCCAGGTATGCTTACTGGGGAATTTGTGGGGGGTGGGGGGTGCTGGTGACTTCAAGCCATTCTTTCATTACAGGCTGGTTTGGCAATGATGCGCCTGATCCTTTCATCTTAGCTAATGGCTTTTTGACAAGCTGGGGGACCTGGGGGGCATTCTACACTGTCCATCAGTACACTCTACTTCCACCACTCTCTAGCCAGCATCTAGCTCAGGTCCTGGGCTCTAACGCTACATGAGCCATTTCTCTGTGCTGCTCCAGTCACACCACAGGCATCTTCCCAGCTCTGGAAGCGATATACATCCCATGATACGTGGGCTGAGTGAGCTAACGCTCGTCTGTGTCTCTGGTCTCCAGCACGAAAGTGTCCAGGTTGTGCTCCATAAGTGAGAGACTGAATCTGCCCAGGGACGTTTTACCGGAACGAGCAGTGGAGTGACACGTCAGGGAATAAATCCGTAAGGTTTGTTCACATCGTAACGATAATTTTCCAAATTGTGATGCTGGGGGCCAGAAGCTATGGGCACAAAGCAGGGAATAAACCAGGTAGGGACACCATGACTAGTTCTGAGAACTAAAGAAAACCAGCTTCTCGCTTAATGGGGAGTCCTCTGTGTCATCAAAGTGAAACTTGTGTTCAAGACAATTTGCGCTGTTGAGACGGCTGCAGCGATGGGTTGGGTAATGATATACTTGCTGATGAAATTGTTTCTTTGTGTTTTTGAGGCCTTACAACTGTTTGTATAACATGCTATGTGCCTTAGGTTTTTGTGTGAAGGTTCTTGTGGGCGTCAAAGGAGAGAAAGGTTCTGTCGACTGAAATATCCACAGGATTGGGGGATGCTTGCCATTAGAAATCCACTTTAAAGTGGTCCATCAGTCACAGAAAAAATATAAACATTGGGGGGGGTGGGGTCAGTTTAAGCTCTTGGCTCGGGGTTATTGACCAGTGGGGGGGGGTTAGGTTTTCTGGTGTGGACTCTATTGTTATGGCCTTAAATGGAAAACTGGACAGACATGTGTGTAGAAATGGACAAAGAATATAATGTATCGTATACACAGTGTGAATTGCATTTGCTCTAGGCAAAGCTGTGAATTGGCAGTAGGTGGCATGGCAGGCAAGAGGCAGGGTCAAGTTTGCTATACAGGTTTCTTCTTAATTGGATCACCGTATCAAACTTACAGAAGCGATTCACAAATAAAACATACTGTTGTCAAATCTAGAGCTCCATGGGCATTAAAAGGCTGGAATCACGTAGTATAATACCTTTGTGCTGGGGGCCCTTGAGAGCCAGATACAGTGATATGACTGTTACTCCCCCTGCCTATTTTGTGCCTATACTATTTCACACAAAATTTACTGTAAAATATACACTTGTTACGGTTTTGATTCGTTCCCTAAAGGACCTTCAAACGCTCTCACATACAGGAACTCCAATTTGCCCTCATCTGCCATTATATTAGACACGCCTGCCTGTGTGTTTCTCCCAACAGCAGGTCATGTGGCTGTATGCTGCATACCTACAGCATGCAGACAGGGTCAGCAGTCAGTGTGCGGCTACGCAACAGAATGGCTAAAATGCCTGAGCTAAGCAAATCTGAATGTGGTGTGATTGTGGTGCCAGACGTCGTCCTTCCAGCATCTCGGAGACAAACATTCAAACGTTATATTATCTAAAGTTTACAGAGAATGGTATGATAAACATCCCACAGGGCATGAAAAATATCCACTCAGGGGAATTTCTTTATCTAGCACATCTTGTTAATGAGAATGGGCAGAGGAGTATGGCTGGACTACCCCATTACTAGCTAGGTGTACCTAAAAAGTGGTCTGAATGTATATTACATAATTTGTATGAGTACTAGTGATTTCTACTGCTATACAGCTCCTGTAATGAGTCTTGTGCAGTTGTGTTTGGTTTCAAGGCATTTTTTAAAGAAAAATAAAAAAAGATTAAGGCCAATAATTTCTAAGCTGGAGGTTGCCAGTTCAGGTCCCTATAGGGAATCTGTTGGGCCTTAGACAAAGTTAACCTGAATTACTTACAATTGGGCTAAACTGTAGGCCACTTTAACAATGAATTATTGTAGTTGTTGTTATCCTCTATAGCAGTAATAGTAGTAGTAATGCATGTGTAATGAACTGCGTAGCTATTTAAAATCCCACTAATTCAGAATAAAAGAATTTAAGCCAGTGTGTTTTATCATCTCATTGCTTCAGCAGGGCATAACCTGTGCTCTTCTCCAAAGTGTTCCAATCAGTAAATCACTCTCACTTGCATAACCCAGATGCTGCTTTTGTTTTTCCAAAGATTACTGTAATAAATGCACTGAGTCATGGTGCACAGTGAGACGCTGCCGACCCAGCTCCCTCACAAAGCGATGACTGGATATCCCTGGCTCAATATCTGTGGCTCATTCAAGTGTAGCCTGTGAAATCCTAACTAATCCTATTTGGCGATTTTGCTGTTACATGTGTGCAGCGTGAGTAGCCACCCAGAATGGCTGATAAAGGGGTTGCAGGGCCCTGTGTCCGCAGATGCAGACTGCTGATTAGGAGCATGTTTACTTCCGCATGTTCTCGACACATGTAGACTAGGACACCAAACAGAGATGCCGAAAGGAGTTTGCTTGGCCTGTAATGTGTAGGCTCTGCTCCACTGCTTTGGTAAGCTTCTGCAATCTTCCATGTGGGACCGAACATTTCTCGCACGTCTGTGGTCATTCTGCATAGTGAGAAGGTTTTACGGCCTAAAATTATGCTGAAACATTCTGTAAAAAAGTAAAGTGTAAAACTGTAGGGCAAGAGCTATAAACTCTGCATTAAACTCACTGTAGATACACACAGGGAGGCTGAGATGATTTTTAGCTGTCCGCTTTTAGCACAGAAGTGTACACTAACCACCCCCCCCACCCCCTCCACACACACGCGCACACACACACACACACACACACCGTATGGTCTCAAGCTAATGGAAGAAACAGAAGAATGCGTTTAGTCTCGTTCATTATTTACTAAGTGCAGCCTTCTCACCTGAGAGACTGTCACGTCTCAAGTGGAGATGATGTTTGATTAATGTTACATTGCCTTTCTTCCTGTTAATCTCTTGTGGTCCATGAAACACTCTGTGTATTTCTCTCCTGTGGAGTCTCACTAACAGCGTGCACATCCAAGCCATCGGTGGCTCAGCAATGCGCTCGCTCTTTGTTGCTCCTCTTTGTTTTGATGCCATCCTATGGCCAAAGTGCAGCTCTGCTTCTTTTTTCTTGCTCCCTCCTCACAAGAAGGCTGCCGCACTCACACGGAATATCATTGCTTATTCATCGGCACAGATGCTCCGCTGGGTCTTAATGGGGTATCATGTACCTGGGCCTCGTCCGCTGTCATCAGGCTCAGAGCAGCTGCTCCTGGGGAAGCCGCCGTGGGTGCTGCACTGTAAACATTTTGCTGTTAAAATCGCTTAAAACAAAAGGCAACCAAGTTCATGTAAGTTCATGCTGTTTTATGTTAAAAAAAAAAACTTGTTAAAGTTGCTTACAATTTAGCTACTAAAGAAAATCAAAATATTTTCTTAATTTTGAACTAAATCGCTTGTTCTGCCGCCATAGCAAGGTCCATGCAAACTGTTACCTCAAGTTTCTCGCTCCCAACCACTAAAACATTAAGCCATCTACTATTCAAATAAATCAATTTTCAGTCCTCAAATTGTTTATACATTTATCCAGTCTTCAAAACAGAAAAAAACATGTATGCACCAGTATACCAAATATATATAATTAAAATTTCAAGTGTGTGTGTCTGTGTGTGTGTGTGTGTCTGTGTCTGTCTGTATGTATGTATGTATGTATGTGTGTGTATGTATGTATGTATGTATGTATGTATGTATGTATGTATATGTGTGTGTATGTATGTATGTGTGTGTATGTATGTATGTATATGTGTGTATGTATGTATGTATGTGTATATATATGTATGTATGTATGTATGTATGTATATGTATGTATGTATGTATATGTGTGTGTGTGTGTAGGGAGTTTACGACACAGTTCCGTTCCTGCAACAGTAATGCAACCCAAATTTTGGTGTAAGTCGAGAAACACTGTGGCCTAAGTCACTTACCTATCCTAACACAGTTGTAAAAACATAATTTAGAACATTAAAAATATGGAGTGGAATTAATACCACCTTGAAATGCAAAAACTACTTCGTCATATACAGAAAAACAATCGACGTGACGTATTGTTTTACAGAAACTGTGCCATGTGGAGCTGCAATGTATAACAGGCACTGCTTTTCAGCAAGTGTCACGAAGAGAACGTGACATAATGAAAAGCAAAACCATCGTTCCATTGCTTTGCATCTTATTTAACTACCATCCATAAAACAATTAGAAGGGTTTGCATTATATACAATTAAACAAAGAAATCGTGCCACATCACACTGAAATGTAATGACCCCCTGTCACGAGAGGGACTTACTGAAGATCAGGGTCAGCTGCAAGCGGGGTTTATATTTCTTTTAGTCAGCGTACTTCTTTACACAGGACAACACTCCGTCTCTCATGAATCCTATCCCCATCGTAACGTAACGTAACGTACAATCTCCCTCTGGCGGGGGGGGGTATGCATATTCTAAGGTAATATTGCATCGTGGGATTTCTTATCACAACTACTCATCACACCACCTTTGCTCTGCTGCATCGGCTCATTTTCATTTTCAAAAAGTGCATGCTAAAATCGTTCCACCACGAATGAGTGTAAAAAAAGTTGCCGCGTGCAACCAAGCTAGTTCGCCCACGTCGTCCGTAAGTACGAAGCTAACGGCGTACGCTGAAACAGTTTTTATGGGAGTTGGCGTCGTTAACTCTAAACATCGTATGTCGAGAACTTTGTAACCCAAGGACTCCCTGTATATATAAAGATAAACTTGCACAACCATACCTTTGCTCTGCTAAATAACTGAAACACAGTCACCATTTCATTTACACTATACAGTTTTTTCAGACTTAAAGCTCAAAAATGTTTTCTCCCTTTACACCTCACACAAGTGGTTCAGCCAAAATATTAATTCGCAATTCCTTTAGAAATGAATAATAAATGGGAGGAGACAGAAATTTAAATAATGATGAAGTACAGCTGTCAAAGCCTTGACATTTTGAGGGACATGGGAAAAATGCACAGTAAAACTTCCAAAAAAAAATCCATGCTGGACTTTTACACACAAGCAAAACTCTTACCCAAACTCTAAATAACAATGGTTACATTTCACTTCAGATTGGTTCCTTTTTAACACTTTGCCAATATTCAAAGCATACCTAATTTACAAAGCAGACCTACAACAGAAAAGAGCCTAGTAGGCTTCCTGATGACCAGATACAAAAACAAAAAGCAACGTTATCAGCTTGGAAACACTACTTCAGCAAAGTTACAGCACTGCTTAAATAATGCATAAAACATTTGTAAGCCCTGGAAAGAAACTTACAATTCCAAAACTTACATTTATTTCGCATATCCCAAACAGAACACTCAAAACTAAGATGATCACTGCTCCTTAAGACATCCCGAAACTCAGTGAACTGACAACTTTCACTGCCAGTCTGGTGAGCTGAGAAAGTTGCCTGTAATGTTACAGATTAATTAATCTCTATTTACCACAACAATTTGAAGAATTGGCTGTTTTCTTAAGGACGGACAGCTAATGTGGCTAGTTTACAGAAAATGTATCAGAATTGGAATTTACCTTCACCTGTTTTAAACCTTAAGTGCGTATTGACACTTCACTTATCATATCTACGAAGTGAAGCAACTGAAGATGAAGTTAATTATACACGTATTCGTCATGTACCCTTCCGTACATCATTTTCAGGTGCAGTTAAGGCAGGGAACAACCCAGGATGGGACGCCTATGTGGTGTTGTTTTTTTAACTTTGAAAAAAATTGTTCAGCCAGCTCAATTTATGGATGTTGAGGACATGTCTAGAAAAATGTTGTAGATTTTAAATTTTCTGCGTTTAGTTCAGTGGTCTTTACGCACAGAGCCAGTGTGACAGCCTGTGACCGAATATAAAAATAAGCAGATTATCCTGAGCATCAGTATTATTTCCTTATTTCCGTTTTGGTGGTTGTCCACAAATAATTTTTCCAATTTTCGTAAAGGAAACGTTCATGTGACCAGGTGATGTAGACTAATATTGTGCCAGATAATGTGCCTCGAGGATCCATAACTGCATCTGTTAGTAGCACCGACAGACATACTGCTACTTCCTCTTGGGATGCGTTCGTCCATGAGGATAATGCTAAACCTGTCGCAAGATCACAGGAAAGTGACTTTGGTTACGTCGAAATCACAAGGAAAAAAAGTTGTGATCTCAAGAAAACAACTGCGGTAATGTTGAGAACACGAGAAAAATATGTTGTAATCTCAAGATAACGAAAAGAAGAAAAAAAAAGTTGATGCTTGTCCTGTACAGACTTCTGTAGCTTCCCCAGTAATGTGCAGTTATGTACTTAATGAACAATCAGTGAGAGTGGCAGCACAGAAACAGGAAGGGAATCGTTTGCATGGTCACGCTTTGCTATGGATCAGTTTGTTACCCAAAAAAGTGGCAATGACGAAGGTGAAGCAGGACCCAAAGCTAAAATTCAGTGAAGAACACTTATTAGTCCGTTACTAGATTGTGTTGAGTAAGGAGTTAATTGAAAATAAAAATTAACTTTTATTGAGTACTTTCCTGTTATTTTAATGCATTGGTTGCTATGCATCTGAAACTGGTTTTAGAGTGTGGGTGCTGCATGTGTTTCCCTGTGTGTACCGTGGAGGTCTGGAGCACAGACAGCCAAACGGTGACTGCTGAGCTCTTAGAGACGGGCAGAGCAATGGGGTAGAGTTTGAATGAAAGTAGACGACATAGGGATAGTGATAGTCTGAATGAAACACAAGATTGAAGGTGGGATATGGAGCTGGTGTAACTGCGCTCTCTGTATCCACTGATGAGGTCATAGTATCCACTCATGCCTCTGTGCTCTGTGACACTGCCCCCCAATGGTCAGTGCAGTGTACTGCATGGTTTGTAGCAAACCTTTCATGCCGTATCACCATTGTGTAGCTGGTAGCTGCTGGCACCAAGTACTGATCACACAAAGCCATGTGGAGTGGTACGGCTGGGTGGGCAGAAAGAGCAGACGCATGGGGCAGCACTGAGCAGCAGGTGTGGTCAGTGTGTGGTGCGCTAAGGACTCAGAGGTGGAGATGCTAGCTGGCGAGACCATGGTTTATCATCTGTTTAACCGTGTAGTGTTGTGGATTAGAGAATGTGATCTGATGTGACTTATGCTATAAAGCGAGCGGATGCAGGATTGAGTGACTGTGAAATTACTGGCCCCAGTATACCCTGGTTTCCTAGAGCCCTGTAATCCAAAGTCCCTCACACGTGATTTGTGTTGCTGTGAACACACACATGCATTCACACTCCCGTTCAGCTGCAAACACCATGTCAGCATTTAGTTGCTGAGGTGGCACTTTTAATTAGAGTGACTCTTCCCTGTTTACGGATGTTGGATGTGGAGCCGGAGCATCTCCGCGGGGCCCTTTCCGGCCCATGTTTTTACCAGCACACTGCCTACCTGCTCCCACCACGAGCTGTCGAAAACACATGCACTGCACGAAGAGTACCTCTGCAGCTCTGAAACAGCAGCTTGCTTCCATGTGGGAAGACGGACTCCAGCCATGGTTTGACTGTAAGCTATGTGTGAGTTTCCTGCTAAGTCTTTCAGTTAGACATAAGTACGTGTGCGTGGGTGTGTGCTCTGTCTTGGTGTATCCAAACTGTAGACCATGTCCCAATATTCTGGTGGTAGGAAGGGGAGAGAGCCCCCCCAACATCATGGGGGCAGTAAGGGGAGAGAGCCTCCCCCGTGTATCATGGCCATGGTAAGGAGAGAGAGCCCCCCCAGTATCATGGGGGCAGTAAGGGGAGAGAGCCCCCCCCATGTATCATGGCCATAGTAAGGAGAGAGAGCCCCCCCAGTATCATGAGGGTAGTAAGGAGAGAGAGCCCCCCCCCGTATCATGGCCATAGTAAGGAGAGAGAGCCCCCTCAACATCATGTGGACAGTAAGGGGAGAGAGCCCCCCCAACATCATGGGGGCAGTAAGGGGAGAGAGCCCCCCCCGTGTATCATGGCCATAGTAAGGAGAGAGAGCCCCCCCAGTATCATGGGGGCAGTAAGGGGAGAGAGCCCCCCCAACATCATGGGGGCAGTAAGGGGAGAGAGCCCCCCCCCCGTGTATCATGGCCATAGTAAGGAGAGAGAGC
>JAODKM010000001.1:4291139-4302868 GCA_026780845.1 Petrocephalus sullivani | reverse complement strand
TGTGTGACACCCTAGTGGGATGGTGATACTCCTAGTGCATTGTGTGACACCCTAGTGGGATGGTGATACTCCTGGTGGGATGTGTGGGTAGCGCGGTAGAAGAGATGAGTTTATGAATTGATAAAGATCAGCGCTGGGCCCCTGAGCAAGGCCCTTAACCCCCAGTTGCTCCAGGGACTCCAGGGGCTCTGCTTTCTCAAAAATGTACAGCACTTTGGATACATTTTCCTAAATAAGTAAATTGTGTTGACCGCAGAACACAGACGTAGAGGTTAATGCTCCCTCTGAGGGCGAATCAGGGGCTGGGATTCTCTCTTGTTGTCCCCTCTGTCTGTGCACTTATATGGCTTTCCAGCTCAGCACAAGTTGCATACCTTCTGTTATTTGGTTGTTTCATTACTTTTGATGGAACCCTTCACCCTCAGGCCCTTGTAGGCACTTGTCTTGAATTCCCTTGAGCGGACGGCTACATCGCAAGTAAAATACAGGACTTTGTTCAAATTCTGTCAATAAACCCACTGCTCGTCTCTCTGGCAACATGCCAGAGCAATGACACTATCTGGTATCGGCTGTATGACCAATCAGAGTAGGGCTTGGAGCGAAGGGGGTGGGGCATGCAGGGCAGAGTGTCCCATTATCTTTTACTGGCTGGAGCAGATGGCCCCTGTGCACTAAATTACTGCTGGTTTATCTGCCTTCCTTTTGGTTTTTGGGTTTAACAATAGCAGACTGGGACAAAAACCACTCAATAAAGCATATTTGCCAGAAACGTTACCATGGCGTTGGCGGCTATAAAGATGGCAGCCTTGTCACTTTTACGGCACAGCGACGGCTGGGGCATTTACGGACTCTGTGGCCCCACGCTGGGCTGATCCCCGACTCCGGCCCCCAGATGAGTCCAAACGGGCATAAATGAGCCCTGGCTATTCGATGGGCGCCATTTTGGCGGCCCGGGGCGATGGCATCTCTTACACGGTCACGGCGTCTCTCACACCACGGTCACGGTGATGAGCTCCGCCTCGCAGGTCACGACCAGCGAACACGACTCAGTCCAGCTGCATGCCTTCAACCGGGTTATTGACCACAGGTCCATTGACTGTTCCCCCCCTGCCCCCCACATTCAGACGGTCACGTTGCAGCTGTGTGCCGCGCACGCCTCCGCATAGAGCCCCCCGAGAGAGCCCCGGCACAGCGCCAGTATGATCATCGCTGCCACACTCTCGCTATGAAATTCTGTGCTCAGTCTTTTCTTCCAGCAATTAAATCCACCCCCCAAAACACCGTCCTGAGCTAAAAAAGAGACGTTTCGGCGTCTCTGAGTGGCTCTGCCTCTGGCGCCCACGTTATTTAGACTTTTCTAGCAGTGCCCCGCTTCCTAAGTCTCTTTTTCGCTGGTTTCTTGTGGAAAAGAGAAGCAGATGAAGGAGAACGAGAGTTTCCCTTTTTTCCCCCCAGTCACATGACCCGTTCCAGCTGAAAGTCATTTCAACCTACAGGCCCGGCGCTGTGCTGACGTAATGCACGCCAGTGCCTTGCCGGGGGGCCAGGCTTGGCGGGTCAGCAACAGGCCTGGACAGCGGGGGAAGGGGTCGCAGCGCGTGTGGCCCACTGGGAGAGAGGCTGAGGTGTGTGTGTGTGTGTGTGTGTGTGTGTGTGTGGGACGGTCTCCCTCTCAGCCTCGCGGCTTGTCACATCTTGTCTTGAAAAGCTTAGTGGCCCTAAAGCAGAAAGCCCACGGGGCATGTTGCTTCTCCAGAAGGCCTAGATCTGCAACATGCGATGTTCAACAGTGGGACCGTCTGCGAGTTCTGCCCGTTTCCATGGCGATTTAAAATGTGTCTCTTATTCAGGAGCATAAGAGGGGCCATAATTCATACAATGGGGTCAACCGTATCATTAGCCAATCAGTTTTGCACTGGTGAATGACAGGGGAGGAGCGCACTCTGGGGGCCAATCAGCTTTCAGCTGGGGTCATTTCCGCTGTAGCCCACCCCTTTGTACACCCCCGATCTTATTCCTCCATTCCTTGCAGACCTGAAGCAGTGATCAGAGTTATCTCATCAGTGCTCCCCCCTCTGATCTGACCCAGGTCAGTGACAGGATGCCCACCCTGCCATCGTGAAGGCCGCGTTAATAAGAGTCTGTCCCTCACACTTGGGACGGTCTTCACTCTCACACCTGATGCTAAGTCTTTGGCTTCCTTTCGCTAGAGGGCCCGGGTGGCTGGTGTCCGGAAAGATCCATGGCAGTAAAACGACTTCCCTCCGGAATCTGTCCGCAGTACAAATAAGTAACAGACGTTTTCCCAACGAAATGAGTTGCCCGTATTTTACGGCTTCCTGCTTTTGGGGAATGTGATTTCAAACCAAATATAGAGTTTTACAAATATTTTAAAAATGACTGACGCAGCTGTCCGGCCCATAGCTGAGCCAAATGCCCTCTTGCTCTTTTGGGATATCTTTTGATTCGTTCTTCAATTGCGATTAAATTAAGAACTTTCCTGTATAAAACGTGCCCATCTGCCTTTGACGTCACCATGACAATGAGACTCCTTCATATCAAAGTCAATCAGGGGTTATTCGTTGATTAGAGTCATGTGAGCATTGGCCAATAGGAGGGCAGGAGAAGCGCATGTCACTCTGGCTGCATGCCTGTGTCTAGCACTGAAACACGCGTAGCTCTTTCCCATGACATGTGACCTCCAGTGTAAACCGGGCTTCGGCCTGCTGGTGATGCGTACGTGCCTGTCTGTGCCTGCGCGTTGACCTGTGCCCCCCCACCCCCGCGCCTCACTGTCTTTCTTGGCCGGCTGTCTCTCCCCGCAGGTGTTTTTTGAGGATGCCGGCTGCTGACACCATGACTGGTGGGCGGGTACTTCTGTTCTGCACAAACGCTGACAACTGTATCTACCAATCGGTCAACGGGTAAGTGTTCTGGGAGGCGGGGCCTCTTTCCTAAAATGAAATCTTTCAAGTGCTGCTTCTCAACTGTGCCCCGAGGCCCACCTTATTCCCTGGTCAGTAAATCATGACCCAGACTGATGTTAAAAGTTGTCAACCCTGGTGTGTGTCTGTGAGGGGGGTGCCCGCTATTTATTTACTTTTTATTTATTTGTTTATTTAAAATCACACACTTCATGACCCACTAAAAATTGTTCATTTTTAATGTCACGATCCACCAGTTAAGAATCACTGCCTTAAAGGACAGAATGAGGTCTAAGACACCAGGCGCACTGTGCCTGTTTCTTAAAGGTCTAGCAGCGTTCTGCAACATGCTATTAAGGGATCGTCCTGAAATTAAAAAGCCCAGCGCCTCCTGAATTATTTTCAAAGCAGCCCTGACAGAAAACCTCATATTTAAACGAAAGGGAATGAAGTGTAAGATGGCGATGCAGAGCTGCCAAGGCCTCTTCTGATGTTCAGACGCATCTCGGAGACACTGAAACGCAGCTCTTCGACAGCTCGCTATTAGCTACGCCCGCCATACTCATTATCCGCATAACTCTCCACTAACTCCTTTGAAGTGCCCGCTAACTTCAGACGGCTCCCGCCGCAGCTAACCGCATGGCAGGAATGTCAGCTAAGCCGTAAATGCTGCTTGTCATGCATCAAAAGCCCCCTCACCCCTACAGTAAGGTCTGCGCACAGATCACAGAGGTCTTCGCTATCATTTTCGAGCTCCTCTGTGCTGTTGCCGTTGTCTCGTAGACCAGGTATGACTTCCCAGCATGCACTGCTGGGCTACACCCCACTTCATCCCCCACTGGGACTCAAATCACACCTTATAAAATTCCCTAGTCATTCATCAGGCCAGCAAATCTGGCCACTAAGCTCAGAGATCCCTGCCATCTTGCTTCAGGACAAAAGCTTTATTTTTCTTTTGCCGCAAATCGCTCTGCTCGCAGCCGCCGGCTGTTTCATGTGTGTCTTTGCAGTTACTGTACGTTCCCCTGAACCTTTCCGTTCATTAGCCTGGGCCCTGACTTACACCCTCCCAGGCATCTTGTTACGGGTCGGAGCTCCGACGTCGGAATCTGCTTGGAAGAATGTGCAGCTCAGAAAAGCCGGCTCGGAAGAATTGTTGATTTTATAGTTTCTTTTTTCTTTTTTTTTTTTAACGGAAAAGCTATAAAATCCTTGGGAGTCGGCTAATTAAAATTCTGTCCAGCGCTCTCTATAATTAGATTAATTGCATAACGTTATGTTGCTGTGAGTGCAATTCGCTAGATTTTTAATTGGGGGGTGGGGGCAAATGGCTACGAGATAAGAGGGGGAGAGGGAGAGCAAGAGAGAGCTCCAGGGCTTGGACTCTCCGTGGACATTTAACCTCCATCCTCGGCATGCAGGCCCTCCGTTTCTGCTCCTCTGGGCCCACGTGTTGCTTCAGCTGTCTTGGCTGCATTCTTCTTCCCCCAGTCGCAGTAGAGATGGGGGTCTTCCCATGGCATGTGATTTCCTTGTCCCTGTCAAACACCCCCCCGTCAGAGAGGGCCCTCCTCTTCCTCCTCACTGGGCCCTTCCTCTGCACCATTTCCCTTTCCGCTGTTGACCCCGGCTGAATCGTCTCCTGCTTGGGTATTTCACGGCGCCTTTCCTTATTTGCGCTGGATAGAGTAACGCCTTGGACCAGAGCCCCGAGCTGCAGGGGCAGACCAGGCGCCTTCTCTCGTGCTGCTCGGCTTTCCGCAGACTGGACCGCTTACGGCCTGGTTCTGGCCGGACCCGAGGCCTTGACGTTTCCCCTCTTTGTTTGCCGAAACAAAGCTACCCGACCAACTGGCCCCAATCCACATGAGTATCTATTTACAGGCTAGTTTAAGTGAAATAAAAAGATGGCCACCGCTGTGACCGTTTGACTTCTTTCGTTTATAGGTTTTTGCTTATTTGTCCCGTTCACATGTGATATTGCCAAGGCTAGCAAGGTTTGGGCCCAGTCTGAGACCTCAAACCGGCCCCAGAGCCCATGGCCCAATAACTCTCCATGTGGCAATGCACGGGTCGGTCCAGGAGACGTGGAAAATCATTCCCCTGTGACTATCAGGCCTGAAAACTGCAAAATGCTTATTAGCTTCCCTCTCAGTTATAGATTCCCCCCCCCCCAGCCCCCCCAACTTTACTCAAATTACCTCATATGTTTTTTCATTCCACTGTCATTTTATGGGATGTTGTTAATTATTGAAATTCATCCGTCCGTTCATAACTGCTTATCCAGTCCAGCGTTGCAGTCCTTCGAGGCCAACCCAAAAAGGCACAGGGCACAGGGCAGGGGACATCCTGTACACGGTTACAGTCTATCACAGGGTGGACGCTCTCGCAAATTATGGACAAATTAGAGTCACCAGTTCACCTAAAATGTTTTTGGATTTGGGGAGGAAATAGGCCAGGCAGACATGGACAGAGCACGCAAACGCGGTACAGACAGCCCACACAGCCCGGAAAACACATTAAACCTGGTGTTTACAATGTGTACGCCACATGGCTAGCTTGCAATTACCGCTTTCTTCCCCGCTTAGGGTTAACTTATTATCCTTTGACCATCTGTGTTTTCTGTGTTTCGCATGTTAGACTCCAGTGCTGTGGTTGGAAGCTCAGGGAGGCCCACTATAGCGCCTCCCAGTGGCCGGAGCTGTGCAGCGACGGAGACGCCAAGCCCCGCTTCGGCCAATCGGACGATCTGAGTGACAGCCCGAGGTGCGCCGCCATGCTTGCCCACAAGAGGGCCACAGACCCCCGGGCCAGCGAAAACGGGCTGACCAGCGGCATCAAGCTGTCGAAGGCCCCGGTGGCTCTGAAGACCACCGCCAGCATTCGGGATAAAATCTCCCAGTGGGAGGGCAAGAAGGACACCTCGCCCCCGCCCTCGTCTCCTTGCCTACTTATAGCTCCAGGGAAGGAGCCAGAAGTCGCAAGGAGGGACACCAATCCTGCTGAGCTTCACAGGGGGGACAGTAAGAGATTTGTCAGCTGGGAGAGGCAGGACTCTGGGAAGGAGAATGCAGGAAAGCTGGGGGATCTGGGGCCTAGATCAGCCGAAGGGCCCATGAAGGACAGGGAGGGCAACCGGGGCAAATCGACCGAAGCCACCCAGGACAAGAGCCTGGTTTTGACTCACATCAAAAAGCTGGAGCAGGCCATGAAGGAGGGGCCCAGTAAGCCCCCCCTGGTGCTCCCTGGGAACTATTTCAGCCCCCCCGCCAAGGAGGAACAGGAGGAGGCCGACAGGAGGGCAGCAGAGCCCATCTTCGGGACGCTGGACATCGTGTGGCCTAGCGGAGCACGTAGGGGGCGCCATCCGGAGAACGTGTACACGGAACCCGGGGCACCTTCTATTAATCCCCTACCCAAGCCTCAGCGCACCTTCCAGCACCACACACGGCCCGGCCCCCCCGCCTCACCCCTACTGTCGGCGAAGGGGCGGAGAAATCTGCCACCTTTGCCCTCCATTCCCCCTCCTCCTCTGCCCACCTGCCCCCCCCCTGGGGTCAATAGAAGGCCCAGGGCAGACCGAACAAGAAACAGCAGCAACAGGTACAGTGGATAAATACCGTAGTGAATGTCTAGGATCGTAGTCCCAAAACCTTTCTAAGTGAAAACAAATATATTAGTCAGCTGATTTCGATTTCGACATGGCTTACCGACACAATGCCTTTCTTAAGCCGCGGCTGGGAATTAATGATATTTTTTGCATTTTTCTCGTGATCTAGTTTTCTGTTTTTCACATTTGCAGTTGCATCTGCTTTTTGGTAGCATTTTCCAGGCTATAAACCTCCTTGGGGTTTAATGTTTTCAGGATGAAAAAAAATGTTTTGTGCCGGAATCTTCCGCGGGATCGTGAACGCGCGCCCGACGGCTACCTGACTGCCTTTGTTAAGCTTCCCAGGAGCAGACCACATACCATTCCTTATCTGGTGGTATTAATGGGCTGAATGCTGAGGAGACCCACGCGGGGGAGGGGGGGGCACAGCATTTTTTGCGAAACCGCCGACCCTCATAACGATGCCATCCCAAAAAAGACAGACTGCAGAAGAAAATATTCTCTTTTTCAATCCCATTTTTAATGAAGTTAATATGTGTTTCCTCATTAGTTACTGCTTTGTCCAGCTGAGGTTGGCTACACACAGCGGTTGTGCTTTTTCCAGCTAATCTGGACATTTAAGGCTTCTTACACTTTCATTAGCATTCCGTTTGCCTACAGACAGTCATGATGCTCCATCGAGGTGCCTTTCTGGGCACTGAGTTGATGTTCAGCTGGTAGCAAAGTAGGTACCAGTAGGTAATATGTTCAAGTCCCTCTGAAATAGACTTTCAGCTTGGATTGCTTTGGAGCATATTTCCTGGTGCCGGGGTAATATATCTTCAACTAGGCCCACATGACAGCTTCTCCTGGCCCCACCCCCTGGCCCCGGCCTGGGACAACTTCCCCATTTGTGCCCCCAAGACAGCAGATTGGTCACTTTACATCTGCCTGCTTTGCTGCTAGATGTCGTCCTTCCTGTACGTCTGGCCAGAGCTACTCTGAAGTCCTTGTCTGCTTACACTCTCCAGGAAGTCCTATGAGTTTGAGGATGTGCTGCAGTCATCTGCAGATGGAAACCAGGTGGACTGGTACGCCCAGGCCAGGCTGTCCCTGACTCGCACTTTGTCTGAGGAGAACATCTATGAGGACATCCTCGGTAAGTCGCCCCTGTGATCGCATGTCACGGCAGCATCTTGCTTTTCTCATAGTGGTAGAACAAAGCACAGGCCACTCTCATCCAGCTATAAAGAAAATATCCAGTTGTTTTAGTTCCTCTCCAGTCATAAGAGAGGTGTTTTTTGTGTGACTATTCCACGTTTTGAAGTCCTCCGCACGTGTTTGGGTTTTGAGATGGTTTTCTCATCTCGTTAGTCACGGTAAATCAGCCTTGTAGGCACCGCAGGTCGGCAGCTGTGGGCTTCCTCATCACCGCCAAGCGCAATCAGTACTTGTTGCTTGACATCGACGGTTGTAATGTTTGTGCCACAGTTTTTATGGCCCAGTGACTGAGGTACAGAATTTGGATTATGAAGCTCCCTGTCCTCATTCCTCTGGTTCCGGGATGACAGAGGCTCAAGAGAAGGGATGATGGATTCTCGTTTTGGAGGACAGGGTGTAATTACAAAGTACTCTGTCTCTCAGAGGAAAACCTCATATCATGATCCACCTTAGAAGCACTTTAGGATAACAGTGCTGTTTGGGCCTATTCATTGGTAGTGTGGGTTAAGCCCCACTGACAGCCCATAATAAGCACCAGATTGCATTTTATTTATTTAGCAGGTGTTTGTATCCAAGGCGACGTGCATTCTGAGAAAGCTGGCTCAGACAGTCCCTGAAGCACCTGGGGATAAAGAGTCTTACTCAAGGGCCCAGCAGGAAAATCACCCTCTGGCCACGGGACGTGAACCAGCGCCCTTCCGGTTACGGGCACAGCACCGTAACACAGTGAGCCTCACACCATCCCAATCATGGAGGCTGTAGGCCAGGTCAGAGCCTGACAGGGACAGAGCCGGCGTCCTACCTCGCGCCGGCCGGCATCAGGCTCCTGGCGTGCGCCATGCCCCCCCCCCCCCCGCCCTTTTACCCTGCCATTGCTTCAGAGCTCCATAAATCTGACGTCCCCCCCAGATCCGGGACACGCCGTGATGCCGGGAGCCGTAAATGACGCTCACGGTTCTGGCAGGACCCTGCGCACATCTGGAGAGAAGCGAGAGAAAAAGCGGACAGACGGTCCATTCGGGCCAGGACCAGGCGCCGGGCTGGAAGTCCCTGGCTCCGGGGACATTCCGCTCGCGGGAGATCCGCCCGGGAAACTCACCATGCCGCCTTCTGCATTCCAGACCCTCCATCCAAGGAGAATCCATATGAAGATATAGAGCTGGAAAGCCGTTGCATTGGAAACAAGTGCCCCCTTCCTCTGTCGCCCTCGTCTGCCGTCCCCGACACCCCCACCAAGGTATGCCACTGACCCAGACAGTACTGTTTATGCGGGACCGGAAGCCATCATTCTCCACCGCGGTGCCAGAACTCTAAACGCAGGGTTTGTCTTTTCAAAAGAGGATAATAACGAGTTCAGGAATCTAACGAAAGGCCACGGCCCGCGGGACGTGCCGCTAATGACCCCGCGCTCGCTAACGCCCCCTATTTGTGTGTCTGGGTCAGTTGTCCTCCAAGCCCAGTTTCTTCCGGCAGAATTCCGAGCGGCGGAGCTTTAAGCTGCTGGACCTGCGTAAAGGGAACCGTGAGGGTGGCGTCGCCTCCCCCTCCCGGATCAGCCCGCCATCCACGCCTAGCAGCCCCGACGACACGCCCTCGCTCTCCGGGGACCCCTACAACCGCCGGCGCAGGAAAATCCCCAAGGTGAAGGGCCTGCTGGGAGTGCAGATGGGCTGGATGACAGTGGGATTCACACGCAGTGATTTACATTCCGGGAATTCTGATGCGCTTTTAAATCCCGTCAGCTGGGAATGTTCCCTGGATGACAAGCAGCGCACAACTTTTATCACTGGAAAATTCTTCCTGCCGGGCTCCTTGGACGCACACGGAGAGCCCTGATTGGCTGGCGCTGTCCCTTTAGCTTTGTTTCTATTTTCTTTCTGCCCCCCCCTCCACAGTTGGTGATGAAGATTAACGGCATCTTCGAAGCGCGGAGGGGCAAGCGACGCATGAAGAGGGTGTCCCAGTCTGCGGAGTCCAGCTCAGGGAGAGGTCTGTGCATGGGAGGGGCCCTCTCTGTACCCAGTCAGGGGCCCCCAGTAGGGGGCCACAGGCTCGGGGCCGATCCCAGCCAGCCAACGCTGGTCTGCATTAACTTCTCAGGCTGACATTTATGTGGCCGCCCCCCTTTCCCCTCCAGAGTGGGAACGTGATGCCGCTTTATCAAACACACATGTGGGCGGCCCGGTGCCAGCGCGTGCGTGCAGCCCGCCGCCATGACATCACCGGCTCCGTGTGAGGTCGCGCTTCGCACACACACGCCACACACGGCATCTCAGTCCATTTCCTTGTACTTTTTTTTTTGCAGTGACGGATGAAAACAGCGAGTCTGAGAGTGACACCGAGGAGAAGCTGAAAGGTGAGGTTTGCTGTTTAATGCTCGCTTCCGTCCTGGGTTTGGGTCCAGGCCCATTTTTGCATGTTGTAAAAAATTTTAGAAACTGATAGAGACCAGATTGAGCAGCTTGAAGGCAGCGGTGTTACAGGAAACACGGACTACACTAAATAATGTCTAAATATTATATAACACAATGAAATGCGAGCTTAGAACCCATAACCTACCGGTGAATAACAAAGAGTTCAGCGGAGGTCAGCTGTGCCGTGTTGTCCCGGTGCAGCTCACAGCCAGCGGCTGGTGTCGGTCCAGTCCATGATCAAGCAGACGTGCAGGTACCGCACGCTGGAACGGGACCTGATGGACCTGACCGAGAGGAAGCTCTTTGAGTACTTCCTGGTGGTGGCCCTGCACAAAGCGAAGGCCGGCCTGCCGTACTTGCCAGAAGTCGCTCAGCAGTTCCCCCTCAAGGTGGGGAAGGGGGGGGGGTTTCAAAGTATCTCTATCTTTTTATTTGTAAGTCAGCCTTCACCAGGAATCACATTGTGAAGATGGATGCATGGATGGATATTTATATGTGTGTTTCTGTGTGTGTTTTGATGTGTAGTTCTATGTGTGTGTGTTTATGTGTCTGTATATTTATGCATCTATGTTTATGCGAATGTTTAATGGCATGTGTGTGAGTGACTGGATACAGAGTTAACCAGTCATGGCACTTTCCTCTTTCATTGTCTGACCACATCCGTTCATCATATAAAGACACTGGTTTGCTGACCCGCCTGGAGAGTGTTAGGAAACCACTGCGAAACTGCTGTAAATCACAACTTACTGAATTATGGCATTTACATAATTATGCACACAGTGATATCTGACTTTCTTTTTTATGTAAATGTTTTGTTTAATTAATCAATGAATTTGTTATGGACGTGTATCTGTCTGTTTTCTCAGATTTTTTTGAGTGTGCTGTGCGTGCGTAGGTGTGGTTACGTGTGTGCCTGTGCGTGCGTGGGTGTGTGGTTACGTGTGTGCATATGTGCCTGTGCGTGTGGGGGTGTGTGGTTACGTGTGTGCATATGTGCCTGTGCGTGTGGGGGTGTGTGGTTACGTGTGTGCGTGTGTCCCTGTATAAGTGTGTAGGTGCGTGCATGCGTGTGTGCCTGTGCGTGCGTGGGTGTGTGGTTACGTGTGTGCCTGTGTGTGCGTGGGTGTGTGGTTACGTGTGTGCCTGTATACATGTGGGGGTGTGTGTGTGTGCGCATGTGTGTGTGCCTGTGCGTGCATGGGTGTGTGGTTACGTGTGTGCCTGTGTGTGTGTGGGTGTGTGGTTACATGCGTGCCTGTATACATGTGGGGGTGTGTGTGTGCGCATGCGTGTGTGCCTGTGTGTGCGTGGGTGTGTGGTTACCTGCGTGCCTGTATACATGTGGGGGTGTGTGTGTGCGCATACGTTTACACGTCCGCACTCTCGGCTAAGTGCCACGCTTCTCACCGACAGCTGGAGCGCAGCTTCAAGTTCATGAGGGAGGCGGAGGACCAGCTGAAGGTCATTCCCCAGTTCTGCTTCCCCGATGCCAAGGACTGGATGCCTGTCGACAGCTTCGCCAGGTTCGCCCACCCCTAACCCCCCCCCCCCCCGTCTGACTCTCTGCTCAGTGCGTGTCAC